>CM077266.1:27165821-27490413 GCA_039654775.1 Spinibarbus caldwelli | reverse complement strand
AAACAATGCACAAAGTTTATGGCAGAGAGAAGAACCATTGCTTTTTAACTCCGCACTGAATTTGGATGTTTTTAAAGATATATCATTTAGGAAAAGTCTATGGGCTGCAAAAATGACAAAAATAGGACACTTGATACCTGAAGGTGAATGGCTATCAGCTGAAATTTTTGCTGAAAAATTGGGCATAAGATCAGTTCGTGTGGCAAAGAAAATTTTGAATCAGATAGAGTCTTTGCCACAGAGTTATAGACTTTCTCTAGAAACTTATAATGGAGAGATGGACACATTTGACTTTCCAGAATTGGAAATTACATCTGAACTTGAAAACTGGGAAGAAACTGAGGGTGGACTATTATCCTTTAAGACACCTCAGTTGGGAGTTTTCAGCAACACAGGGAAAAAATCACTGTATACATTGTGTGTCAAGATACTGCATCTTCATGCTCTCACAAACGTAAAGGAGTCTAAATGGCAAGAGGTGTTTGGATTAGGTGCTTCCCCCAAGGGCAGCTGGAGGACCTTGTACAAACCTCCTATTGAAAAAAGAACCGGAGATCTTCAGTGGAGGTTAGTGCATGGTATAATAGCTACTAACAGACACAGAGCACGTCTTGATCCACAGGTGAGGGAGGGATGCCCTTTCTGTGGTATACAAGAAACTGTTTTCCATTTATTTTTAAATTGTGCTAGATTACAACTGTTGTTTCCAACAATAGATGGGTGGTGTCAGAACCTGGGAGAAGTTTTTTCACCTATGTGTTTTATATATGGGCCTAAATATAAAAAAAGTAAAAAGGAGTTTCATGTTTTATTGAACTTTTTATTTGGGCAAGTTAAATTGGCTATTTGGTTGTCACGGAAAGAAAAATTGTCCGGTAATGAGTCTTGTCAAGTCAAGTCAAGTCAAGTCACCTTTATTTATATAGCGCTTTTAACAATACAGATTGTGTCAAAGCACTTAACAGTATCAAATTGGAGGATAGAGTGTCAGTAATGTATAATAATAAGATTAAACACTCAATTTTCAGTTAAAGGCATTTCATTATTGAATTCAGAGATGTCATTGTCTAGCTCAGTTTAGTTTAAATAGTATCTATGAAATAAAATTGACGTTAATCGTAAAAAATTAAGTGTCCCCAACTGAGCAAGCCAGAGGCGACAGCGGCAAGGAACCAAAACTCCCTCTGTGACAGAATGGAGAAAAAAACCTTGGGAGAAACCAGGCTCAGTCGGGGGGCCAGTTCTCCTCTGGCCAGGATATTATTATTTATTTTTTTACTTATTGTTTTAATTAAATGTTAAATGTATAAATGTATTATATTTCTATTTTTATATTGTTGCAATTTCTAACAATAATAGTTTTATGTAGTTAGGTATTTTATTATATTTATAGTTATTTTGTTTAATTTTAAGTTCTATTGTATTTAAGTCGAGGTCTTCACTGGGGATATGTCCCCGGGGCTCATCCAGGTGTCCGGCCTCCGCTGACGATCAGGGTCGCAGACATCATCTCCCGGCGCCGATCCACCATCTGATCTGATCATCACGGACTGAGAAACAGAATAATAAAGAAACAGACAAATATTACCGTAGATGCCATTCTTCTTACGATGTAACGAGTACATCGTGTGTTATGAGGAGTGTTCCCGGTTCCGGTTGATCTAATTAATGCAGCCTAACAATCCTTTAAGGGATTTGAATAATAGAAGTGTATTAGTGTGTTATGTGTAAGCCAGGTTAAAGAAATGTGTCTTTAATCTAGATTTAAACTGACAGAGTGTGTCTGCCTCCCGAACAGTGTTAGGTAGATTGTTCCAGAGTTTAGGCGCTAAATAGGAAAAGGATCTGCCGCCCGCAGTCGATTTTGATATTCTAGGTATTATCAAATGGCCAGAGTTTTGAGAACGCAGCAGACGTGGAGGACTATAATGTGATAAGAGCTCGCTCAAGTACTGAGGAGCTAAGCCATTCAGGGCTTTATAAGTAATTAACAAGATTTTAAAATCTATCCGATGTTTGATAGGGAGCCAGTGCAGTGTTGACAGAACCGGGCTAATATGGTCATACTTCCTGGTTCTAGTAAGGACTCTAGCTGCTGCATTTTGGACCAACTGTAGTTTATTGATCAAGCGTGCAGAACAACCACCCAGTAAAGCATTACAATAGTCTAACCTTGAGGTCATAAACGCATGAATTAGCATTTCTGCATTTGACGTTGAGAGCATAGGTCGCAATTTAGATATGTTTTTGAGATGGAAAAACGCAGTTTTACAGATACTAGAAACATGGCAATGAAAGATTGCTATCAAACAGCACACCTAGGTTCCTAACTGATGAAGAAGAATTGACAGAGCAGCCGTCAAGTGTTAGATAGTGTTCTAGGTTATTACATGTGGGGTTTTTAGGTCCGATAATTAACACCTCTGTTTTTTCAGAATTTAGCAGTAAGAAGTTACTAGTCATCCAGTTTTTTATATCGACTATACATTCCGTTAGTTTCTCAATTTGGTGTGTTTCACTGGGCCGTGAAGAAATATAGAGCTGAGTATCATCAGCATAACAGTGAAAGCTAACACCATGTCTCCTGATAATATCTCCCAAGGGTAACATGTAAAGCGTGAAAAGTAACGGCCCTAGTACTGAGCCTTGAGGTACTCCATACTGCACTTGTGATCGATATGATACCTCTTCATTTACTGCTACGAACTGATGGCGGTCAGATAAGTACGATTTGAACCATGCTAAGGCACTTCCACTAATGCCAACAAAGTTTTCTAGTCTATTCAAAAGAATGTTGTGGTCGATAGTGTCGAATGCAGCGCTAAGATCCAGTAGAACTAATAAAGAGATACAACCACGATCAGATGATAGAAGCAGGTCATTTGTAACTCTAATGAGAGCAGTCTCAGTACTATGATACGGTCTAAATCCTGACTGGAATTCCTCACAGATACCATTTTTCTCTAAGAAGGAATATAATTGTGAGGATACTACCTTTTCTAGTATCTTTGACAGAAAAGGGAGATTTGAGATCGGTCTGTAATTAACTAGATCTTTGGGGTCAAGTTGTGGTTTTTTAATGAGAGGCTTAATAACAGCCAATTTGAAGGTTTTGGGGACATATCCTAATGACAATGATGAATTAATAATAGCCAAAAGAGGATCTATGACTTCTGGAAGCAGCTCTTTTAGTAGTTTAGATGGAATAGGGTCTAACATACATGTTGTTGGTTTAGATGATTTAATAAGTTTATACAATTCTTCCTCTCCTATAATAGAGAATGAGTGGAATTGTTCCTCAGGGGATCTATAGTGCACTATCTGATGCGATACTGTAGCTGACGGCTGCATGGTTACAATTTTATCTCTGATAGTATCGATCTTGGAAGTAAAGTAGTTCATAAAGTCATTACAGCTGTGCTCTTGGGAAATGCCAACACCTGTTGATGCTTTATTTTTCATTAAATTAGTGACTGTATTGAATAAATACCGGGGGTTATGTTTGTTTTCTTCTAGAAGAGATGAAAAGTAATCAGATCTAGCCGTTTTTAATGCTTTTCTGTAGGATAGGGTACTTTCCCGCCAAGCTATACGAAATACCTCTAGTTTTGTTTTCCTCCAGCTGCGCTCCATTTTCCGGGCTGCTCTCTTTAGGGTGTGAGTGTGCTCATTATACCACGGAGTCAAACTGTTTTCTTTGATCTTCCTTAAGCGTAAAGGAGCAACTGTATCTAAAGTGCTAGAAAAGAGAGAGTCCATAGTTTCTGTTACATCATCAAGTTTTTCTGCGCTGTTGGATATGCTGAGGAATTGAGATAAATCAGGAAGATTACTTACAAAGCAGTCTTTTGTGGTAGAAGTGATGATTCTACCATACTTGTAACAAGGAGTAGAATTTACAGTTTTAGCTATATGGAGTTTACACAAGACTAGATAATGATCTGAGATATCATCGCTTTGCTGCAGAATTTCAACACCACTAACATCAATTCCATGTGACAGTATTAAATCTAGAGTATGATTTCGACAATGAGTAGGTCCTGAAACATGTTGTCTAACCCCAATAGAGTTCAGAATGTCTATGAATGCTGATCCTAATGCATCTTTTTCATTATCGACATGGATATTAAAATCACCAACAATTAAGACTTTATCTGCAGCCAGTACTAACTCAGATAGAAAATCTGAAAATTCTTTAATAAAGTCTGTGTGGTGCCCTGGTGGCCTGTACACAGTAGCCAATACAAACATCACAGGGGATTTATCACTAACACGTGTTTCTCTAGATAATGTTATACGCAGCACCATAACTTCAAACGAGTTATACTTAAAGCCTGCCCTCTGAGAAATACTGAGAATATTGCTATAAATTGTAGCAACACCTCCCCCTTTACCTTTTGGACGTGGCTCATTTTTATAGCAGTAATCTTGGGGGGTAGACTCATTTAAAGTAATGTATTCATCTGGTTTTAGCCATGTTTCTGTCAAACAAAGCATATCTAGCTTATGGTCAGTGATCATATCATTTACAAATAGTGCTTTTGTAGAAAGGGACCGGATATTCAGTAAGCCAAGTTTTATCAATTGTTTCTCTGTATTGTAAACATTTTTTATTTGTTGAACATCAATTAAATTGTTACTATTACTTTGGTTTGGACGTTTTCTGTATTTTCTAGTACGGGGAACAGACACAGTCTCTATAGTGTGATATCTAGGTGAAGGAGTCTCTATGTGCTGAGAATTAACTGACTTCTGTGACGTTAGGCGGCTAGCAGACGGTCGGTTTATCCAGTCTGTCTGCTCCCTGACCTGGGCCCTAGTTAGTCAAGTACGAACTCTAAGACTATGTGCCATATTTCTAGAGAGAAGAGCGGCACCACCCCAGGAGGGATGAACACCATCTCTTTTCAACAGGTCAGGTCTGCCCCAAAAACTCTTCCAATTGTCTATGAAACTTACGTTATTCTGCGGGCACCACTTAGACATCCAGCCATTGAGTGACGACAGTCTGCTATGAATCTCATCGCCACGGTAAGCAGGGAGGGGACCAGAGCATATTACAGTGTCTGACATCGTACTTGCAAGTTCACACACCTCTTTAACATTATTTTTAGTGATCTCCGACTGGCGAAGTCGAACATCATTAGCGCCGACGTGGATAACAATCTTACTGAATTTACGTTTAGCATTAGCCAGCACTTTTAAATTTGCCAAGATGTCAGGCGCTCTGGCTCCCGGTAAACATTGGACTATGGTGGCTGGTGTCTCTATTTTCACGTTCCGTACAATAGAATCGCCAATAACTAGAGCACTTTCATCAGGTTTCTCAGTGGGTGCGTCACCGAGTGGGGAGAACCTGTTTGATGTTCTGATCGGAACGGAAGAGCGGTGTTTTGACCCACGACTATGCCGCCTCACAGTCACCCAGTTGCCCTGCTGCACGGGCACAACCGGAACCGAACAATGTACAGGAGTCCCTGAGCTAGTCGCATCCAAAGCAGTATCTACAGCCCTCACATTCTTACTATCCTCAACTAAAGTTTGGATGCGTGTCTCTAGTTCTAAAATCTTCTCTGTCAGCCTAACTATTTCCCTGCATTTATCACATGTGAATCCCTCGTCGCCGACAGAGAGAGATAAACTGTACATGTGGCATGAAGTGCAAACAACAAGAGAAGGAGAAGCCATTACTCACCTTGATTGATGAATGATACCAACTTAACTTACCACTTACCACTGTTGTTTGATGAACTTGTGAAAAACGGAGCGAGAGAGAAATAAAAACGGAGCGAGAAAAAAGAAAACAATAATAGGTGCGAATAGAAACGTGAATGGAACCGCGAGTAACAAGCTAACCGGCTAACGCGCTATACGCGCGCTGCACTCGCGGTTTTAAAAGCGAACGATCAAATTAGTTAGATTAGTTTGATAGATAATACCAGAAATATGGTGGGAGTTAAGTTATATATTATCACTTTAAACAACAGAGAGTGAAAGTAAGGTAAAGATTCAATAAAAAAGCGGAGCTACAATCGCAAACCTCTCAGCAGCACAACAGACAGGAACAGACTGAAGCAATCGATCAAGCAAAAAAAACAGTGAACACAGGAGAACACAGGAGAACACTGGAGAATATTTATGATCAACTCTGCATTTGAAACAAAATATCTACAAGTCCTCCACTTGGGGGTCCTGTATAATCTAGGGAGGACTTCAAACTCTGAGTACAAAATGTGAGACGTAGCACCTAAAACGGTCAGCAAATTCCTAAGAATTCCTTGTGAAGTTGATTCAATCCTCAGGGGTTTAATAAGGTCACGATTAAAAATTGAGTACACATATTATAAATTGGTTAATGACTTTGAAACTTTTAATATAAATGGGGTGTAAATCAATGTGTTTGCGATATTGATTGTAATGGTAATTTGAAATATTTATTTTATTTTTTTATTTATTTATTTTTTTTTTGTGGTGATGTGTTGTTCTGAAATATGATACTTAATTATCTTTATGCTTTTTCTGTGGAAAAACTTTTTTACTGTTTGGTATTAAAGTGTTTTTTGTTTTTTTTTTTGTTTTTTTTAAATGGGGTGTAAAACAATGTGTTTGTGATATTGATTGTAATGGTAATTTGAAATATTTATTTATTTATTTATTCCTCTTTTTTTATTGTGGTGATGTGTTGTTCTGAAATATGATACTTAATTATCTTTATGCTTTTTCTGTGGAAAAACTTTTTTACTGTTTGGTATTAAAGTGTTTTTTTAAAGTCAAAGTCTCTCTCTCTCTCTCTCTCTCTCTCTGTCTCTCGCTCTCTCTCTCTCTCTCTCTCACTCTCTCTCTCTGTCTCTCTCTCTCTGTCTGTCTCTCGCTCTCTGTCTCTCTCTCTCTCTGTCTCTCTCTGTCTCTCGCTCTCTCTCTCTCACTCTCTCTCTCTGTCTCTCGCTCTCTCTCTCTCTCTCTCTCTCTCTGTCTCTCGCTCTCTCTCTCTCTCTCACTCTCACTCTCTCTGTCTCTCTCTCTCTGTCTGTCTGTCTCTCTCTCTCTCTCTCTCTCTCTCTCTCTCTCTCACTCTCTCTCTCTCTCTCTCTCTCTCTCTGTCTCTCTCTCTCTCTCTCTCTCTCTCTCTCTCTCTCACTCTCTCTCTCTGTCTCTCTCTCTCTCTCTCAGTCTCTTCTCTCTCTCTCTCTCTCGTGCTCTCTCTGTCTCTCTCTCTCTCTGTCTCTCTCTCTCTCTCTCAGTCTCTCTCTCTCTCTCTCTCTCTCGTGCTCTCTCTCTCTCTCTCTCTCTCTGTCTCTCTCTCTCTCAGTCTCTCTCTCTCTCTCTCTCTCTCTGTCTCTCTCTCTCTCTCTCTCTCTCTGAGCGGATGCTGTGAGTGAGAGTGCTGCGGTACGAGTGAGTGTGCTCTTTCTTTTCTTTTCTTTTCTCATTTGCTGTGTCGGCTTTTGAGTATTGACTTTGAGATTGTTTGAAAAGGATATTAAGAAAGACTAAGGAGTGGTCTTGAGTTTGTGGAACGCTGTCAGCCAGCTTTTTGCTGGTCGGCAATGGCGGGTCCACGCCAAACAATGTTTGAGCAGCTTTCGCGCAGGCACGGGATAAAACTCGCGCCTGTGATGAGCTGCTCTGTGGAGGATTGCAGCTTGGCTGTGGGTAAAGCTGTTGGCTTTGACAGCATTATGTCTGCCTCGCGAATGAACAGTGCTGTTGTTATCTTTCTTGATAGCATTGAGAAAGTAAACATTGTGGTTCAGAGCGGAGTAGTAATACAGGACACTTTTACCCCAGTAATGCCGTTGGTTCAGCCGGCAAAAAAGATAACTTTGTCTAATGTGCCACCTTTCATTAAAGATGACCTCTTGATTAATGAATTGTCTAGACATGGCAAAGTTGTTTCTCAGATGAAAAGGATTCCGCTGGGGTGTAAATCACCCTTGCTCAAGCATGTCGTATGTTTTAGACGGCAGTTACATATGGTCTTAAAGAGTGATCTGGATGAATTGAATGTATCCTTTAAATTCAGAGTTGATGGGTTTGATTATGTCGTGTTTGCAACGTCTGGTACTATGAAATGTTTTGGCTGCAGGCAGGAAGGCCACGTTAGGCGTGCATGTCCTGAGAGAGTAAATACATTAGACTCTGAGCCCGGTCCAAGCGGAGAAACAGCACATGAGAATAGTAACTCAATGGTGTCTGATGATTCTGCTGTTGGAGGTGATGACAGTAATGCTGTTGGGGGGAATGCAGAAAATGAGAGCAAGGAAACTGATATAGTGTCTACGGATGTTGTGGAGGGAACAGAGAGTGGGGAGAAAGAAACTAGTACAGTGTCTATTGAGTTTGTGGGGGGGAGTTCAGAGAGTGGGGAGAATGAAACTGCTAATGTGACTGCTGAGTCCATTGCGGAGGAGGAGGGGATGGTGATGGACTTTGCTAGTGATGAAACACTTTTTAAAGTACCCAAAACTAAGAGGAAAAGAACAAGGAAGAGTACAGAGGCAGTTAAAATGAGTCGACTAACAAAAATTGAGACTGAGAAACATTTTGACACTGAAGGTACAATGGATGACTCTGACAGTGAAGCAGTGGACAGTAAGACAGGACGAAGCCGACGTAGTGACTATAACTTTGACAAAATAAAGTCTTTTTTGCAGAGAACAAAAAATGTGAAAAATGTCCAGGTTGAGGATTTTTTTGCTGACCGCAAAATGTTTATTGATTCAGTGACAGTGCTAATGAGGGGTGAGGGAGAAGAACAGTTTACAGTTCAGGAGATCTATAGATTGAAGAAGCTTGTTTCTAAACTGAAATTAGAGTTACAAACTGAAAATGGCTTTGAAACCACTTAATCGCTGGTTTTTCATGTTTTTGTTTGATTTGTGTCCCCTCATAATATTTATTTTAATGAGTGTGATGAGGGTGGGCTCTCTTAACTTGAATGGGGCTCGAGATATACATAAAAGAGCATTGCTGTTTGAGCTAATCAAACAAAAGAATATTGATGTAATGTTTGTTCAAGAAACGCATAGTGATTGTATTAATGAAACTGAGTGGAAAAAAGAATGGGAGGGTGAAGTATTGTTTGCTCACATGAGCTCCACTAGAGGAGGGGTGGCTGTTTTATTTGCTAAGAACTTCTTACCTATTTCATGTGAGGTTAAGCATATGATATCTGGCAGATTAATGTTTATTAGGGCTCAGTTTGAAAAATTTAAGGCTGTTTTTATTAATATTTATGCTCCTACAAATGGTAATGAAAGAGTACTCTTTCTTAAAAATGTGAATACCATCCTACAGAATTGCAGTTCTGATGATTTTCTGTTTTTGGGTGGGGACTTCAATTGCACGGAGAATTATGGGTTAGATAGGAATCATATGGAACCTCATGCTGCTTCAAGTTGTGCCTTAAGTGATTTAATTGAGACACATAACTTATGTGATGTATGGAGAGATCTAAATGATAATGTAAGACAGTACACATGGGTACATAACAGAGAAAACTTCATTTCCTTGGCCAGATTGGATAGGTTTTATTGTTTTAGGCATCACTTTAATGTTGTGAAAAGTTGTTTTATCACACCATCTGGTTTTTCTGATCATTGTTTAGTCACATGTAATGTGTTTATAGGGAATGTGAAGTCAAAGAGTGCATACTGGCATTTTAATACCTCTTTGTTAAGTGATGTGAATTTTAGAAATGTTTTTGTGTTTTTCTGGAATAATTTCAAACTTAAGAAGCAGCGTTTTAAAAATTTACGTGAGTGGTGGGATTATGGAAAGGTTGAGATGAAAGCACTTTGTCAACAGTATTCTTTCAGTGTTTCTAGAGACATCACTAGATCAATGAAGAGACTTGAATCCGAAATAATGGAGGCACAAGGGTTAGCAGAGGTTACTGGGGAGGGAAGACATATCGAAACGCTTAAATCTAAGACATCTCTTCTTGCAGATTTGCTCGACAGTAAAGCGCAGGGGGCTCTGGTTCGATCACGTTATCAGAATTTAACACAAATGGATGCCCCGTCTAAATTTTTCTTTAGTCTTGAAAAAAAGAATGGTCAGAGTCGTTATATTCACTGTATACGCTCTGAAAATGGGCAAGAGTTAACTCTGACATCTGATATCAGAAAACGAGCTGTACAGTTCTATGGTAAATTGTACAGTAGTGAATACAGAATGGATCAGGAGTTATCTGCTGGCTTCTATGAAGGTCTGCCAAATGTCTTGGAGGACTCAAAGGCAGAGCTGGAGAGGCCTCTTTCTGAGGAGGAACTTCTGAATGCTGTGAAGGGCATGGAGAGAGGTAAAGCTCCTGGAATAGATGGACTCCCTGCTGAGTTTTATATAGAATTTTGGGCTGTGCTGGGCAAAGACTTGCTGGCAGTCCTAAATGAAAGTCTGTCAGATGGCTCTTTGCCTTTGAGCTGTAGGAGGGCAGTGATCACATTGCTACCTAAAAAAGGTGACTTGCAGGAGATCAAGAACTGGCGACCTGTGAGTCTGCTATGTTCTGACCTCAAGATCCTTTCTAAGACTCTGGCTAATAGACTGAGAAAAGTGATGGGGCAGGTCATTCACTTTGACCAGACGTACTGCGTGCCAAGCAGGTCAATTATTGATAATATCTGTCTCATAAGAGATGTTTTAAGTGTTTCGAGTCTTTTAGGGGTAAATTTGGGCTTTATCTCTATTGACCAAGAGAAAGCATTTGATAGAGTTGAGCATCAGTATTTATGGGATACCCTTGATGCTTTTGGTTTTAGTTCTGGTTTTATTAGCATGATAAGAGTGTTGTATCAGGACACTGAAAGTTTACTGAAGATCAATGGTGGTTTGAGTGCCCCTTTTAAAGTTAATAGAGGGATCAGACAAGGTTGTGCGTTGTCTGGAATGCTTTACTCCTTAGCTATTGAGCCAATGTTGAATAAATTAAGAACTAAGATTAAAGGTTTAACATTGTATTATGATGTACAGCATCAAATTTCAGCCTATGCTGATGATGTAATTGTGATGGTAAGTGGGCAACAAGACATTAATCTGTTAGTTTCTGTTGTTAATGATTTTGGAGCAATTTCAGCTGCAAAAGTTAATTGGGAGAAGAGCGAAGCACTGGCAGTTGGAAAATGGGAGGGAGGGTTACCCAAATTACCTGGTGGGATGATTTGGAAGAAGGAAGGTTTTAAGTATTTAGGTGTATATCTTGGGGATTCAAATACCCAACAAAAGAATTGGGAAGGGGTTTTTGAAAAGATTGAAGGAAAATTGAAAAAGTGGAAATGGATTCACTCTCAACTGTCTTTTAGGGGGAGAGTTTTAATAATCAATAACTTGGTTGCTTCTACACTGTGGCATAAATTATCTTGTGTGGACCCACCTGTTGGATTGCTGTCTCGATTACAGACAATTTTAGTTAATTTTTTTTGGGACAATTTGCATTGGGTTCCTCAAGGTGTGCTTTTTCTTCCAAAAGAGGAGGGGGGACAAGGTCTGGTACATTTACCAAGCAGACATGCAACCTTTCGTCTGCAGTTTATTCAGAAATTTCTGACCGGCCCTGTGGATCTGGTGTGGAGGAAGATGGCGAAGATAATTTTACACACGGTGGATGGACTTGGACTGGATGCTGCCCTGTTTCTTTTGGATGTAAAGCAGTTGCGTCTTGCTGGAGTGCCTCATTTTTATTGTAGTCTTTTCAAGATATGGGGACTTTTGAAGGTGTGCAGACTGGAGGTGACCGATTCTTTGTACTGGCTGTTACAAGAACCGCTTATCAAAGGAGCTCGCTTGGACGTTGCGGGAGGCAATGTTCCTGGACTTACGCAGATACTGTGTGCTACTAAATGTGTGACACTGAGGCACATAGTTGATGTGGCTGGACCCGAGTTGAGTAATATAAATGCTGTGGCCACTTTGTTGCATCAGAGGTCAATTCGCCATACACTAACTATAGTGGATCTCTGGAAAAAAAGGCTGACAGAGGAGGAACTGTTTTTAATAAAGGATTTTAAAAATGGAGGTGTGACTTTGGATACAGGAGACCCCTTTCCAAAACTTGGGATTACACCGGATTTAAAAGACTTGTCAGGTCCTTTATTGGATCTCAACGGTCTACAGAATTTAGAACTGAACAAAATAGGAGGGAAAGTGATGTATAAAAGTTTTGTGAAAGTTTTAAATAAAGGAACACTTAATGGGAGGGTTGATACAGTGTGGAGGGATAAGCTTGGGCTGAAAGACGAAATAAAACCAGTGTGGAGGGTGCTGTACAAACCACCATTGATAAAACGATCTGGTGACTTACAATGGAGAATATTACATGGGGCGGTGGCTGTTAATGCTTTTGTTTCAGTCATTAATCTAGATGTTGATGACAAATGTGTTTTTTGTGGATTTAGAGAAACTATTTATCATTGTTTTCTAGAATGTCCAAGGCTTCGAACACTTTTTAATTTGCTGGATCAGTTGTGTGGTGAATGTGGGGAAAAGTTTACACCAAATGTTTTTATTTTGGGGGCTGGGTATAATCAAAAACAAAAGATGAAATGGCAGCTACTCAATTTTCTTTTTGGACAGGCAAAGTTGGTAATTTATAAAACAAGGAAGAACAGAATAGAAAATAGATGTGGTCAGGAGATTATGTCTTTATTTAAAGCTTTTGTTAAGTCGAGAATTGTTGTAGAGTTTAAGTATTATAAAGCAATGAATGATATAGAAGCTTTTAAATTACAGTGGTGTTATAATTCAATTTTTTGTACTGTGGTGGAGGAGGAGTTAATTTTTGAACTTGTGTGGATTTAAACTGGTTTTAATGCTTATAATGTTGTTGTTATGATTGAATAAAGTTTGTTTTTAAAAATAAAAAAAAATCTCTCTGTTTGTGTGTGAATATCTCTCTCTCTCTCTCTCTCTGTTTGTGTGTGAATATCTCTCTCTCTCTCTCTCTCTCTCTCTCTCTCTCTCTCTGTTTGTGTGTGAATATCTCTCTCTCTCTCTCTCTCTCTCTCTCTCTCTCTCTCTCTCTCTGTTTGTATGTAAATGTATCTCTCTCTCTCTGTGCCTGTGTCAGGCATGTGATCAGCTAGAGACAAAAAAGAAGGAAAATCTGACCACGCCCCAAGTCAAGCCCACAAGCTACGCCCTCAGCACTTATTAAAAATATATATTTTAGCACATTAAAAGATATATCTTATATTGTAAGAATAATAATCATGATAACAATATAACATAACATATTATAATAAGGTACTATAATATATTATAGTAAAGTATATAGTATACAGAATTGTTATTATTAAAGTACCTGCCAAAAGTTTGGAAAAATTACAATTAATGATTCTGAAATGAATATATTCTGCTCATCAAGACTGAATTTATTTGATTAAAAAAAAAAATAGCAATATTGTGAAATTACAAATTTTAAAATAAGTTTTCAATTTTAATATATTATAAAACGTAACGTTATTGCTGTGATGCAAAGCAGAATTTTCTTCATAATTTCTCCAGTTTTCAGTGTCGCATGATCTTTTAGAAATCATTAGAATTTATTTGAATCTCAAGAAACATTTCTGATTATTATCAATGTTGAAAACAATTTTGCTTATGCTTTATATTTTGTCTGTAAATGGTGATACACTATTTTTCAGGATTTTTTGATGAACAGTTTAATGAACAGCATTTATTTGCTGTTCAATAAATAATATATTAATTGAATTTGTTAATGCAAAAATAATATATTAATTGAATTTGTTAATGCATTTATTAAATAGAAATCATTTTAAATGTCTTCACTCACTTTTTTTGATCAATTTCATGCATGAATAAAGTGATTAATTTCCCTCTCTTTTTTTAATCTTATACAAATGTTTGAGTGGTATCACCACAAAAATATAAAGCAGCAAAACTGTTTTTAACATTAAGAATGAGAAATTTTTCTTGAGCAGCAAATCAGCATATTAGAATGATTTCTGAAGGATTATGTGACACTGAAACTTCTCTCTGTAAACAACAACAGATATATAAACGTTTCTAATGACAAATGTTGTGTTCCTAAATGCAAATTAAAGCAGCTCAAACCAATCACAGTGCAGCTAGCACTAACAGTGAATTGAAACTAAAAACAGTACTGTAACAGCAGACATATAGCGGGTCTACAGCCTCACTGTAAAAAAAAAAATATAAAAAAATAAAAAAAATTGCTGTAATTTTTACAGTAAATATTTACAGTACACTACTGTATTTTGAAATATACAGTATTGCTGTATTTTTCTATGAATTGTGGGAACATGCTAAATAATTGCTGTAAATTTTACAGTAGTATTTACAAAAAGATACTCTGCATGTTTTTAAAGGTAGACTAACATTATTGCATTTTCCTATGGATTCTGGAAACATGATTATGCAGTAAATGCTATAGGATAGCATGTATACAATTTTTATATTTTTATTTATTTTTAAAGAAGAAAAATACTTAGTCAACTGTAATAAATACTGCCTTTTTAATGAATTATTCACACACTGTAAAATCCAGTACTTCACCTTAGATATAATTTGTTATCTTTACTTAGTTGTTATACTTACTATATTTTATTAAGTTAAAGCTAATTTTAAGGCGAATAAAACAACTAACTTACTGATGAGTAAGCCTTACTTAAAATATTCAAGCAGCCACAACAAAACCAATTAATTCACCCGTGGGAGGCAGCAGTGCGCAAATGTGTTGCTAATGTGCAACAAAACAACAGAAGAAGAAATAAGGACGTTAGAGAGCATGCGCAACAAGCAACATTTTGAATTTGTGCGCCGATTTTCCTGAAACTGGGAAGAAGGAGAGAGACTGCTTGTGTTTTTACCACTGGACAAAGACTCATTGCTTCTATATAATAATAATAATAAGGTAAATTTCAAAAAAATAATTGTGTATGAATGTATCTTTCTGTGTGCTGCTAATTTTATCTAACTCCTTGTCAGCAGCAGTGTTAGCTAACAGGCACCAAAGATCTTTGCTATTCTGCTGTTAGAACAAAGACTACAGAAATACAGAACTTATGGTGTATTTTGGCGAATTTAAGATTTTATTTATTTATTTATTTTTTACTGTCTCAAATTGAAAAATTTGTGGCTAGTTAAAGATTAAAGCATGGCAATTCTGAGGTATAATTCAAGAGCATGCCAAAAGTCATCAAGATGAGCTCACAGTAGGTTTTCTGTGCCACTGATAATTAATTGTTTAGTGTAATCTTTTGCAGTGTTCCTTCTATAATGTTATAAGACCGTGATGCTTTGGTCAGAATTTGGGTTAAATTTATTTTTTCAATTTACAAGTTTATTGTCAATATATTTTAATAGGTCACAATCATAGTCATTAAGATATTACACCTTGCTGCTTTTGAGTTGATTTTATGGCTGAGGCCTCAAATAGATATGTATAGAAATGTGCTTTCTTTTTCTTTCTTTCCTTTCTTTTCTTTTCTTTTCTTTTCTTGTAAAGCATGCACATATCAAGCAATGAATGTGTCTGTAATCTACAAGGCACAACAAAAGTGGAACTTGCCTTTAACGGAAGAATTGTTTGTCATATTTAGGACAAGTGTTTGTGGAAACGGCCTTCTCTGAACAGCGGTCTCATCGACACAGGCCTCAGTACACTGGAGGTGAGCTATTTCATCTTAAGCTGTTATACAGCAGTAGAACAGTTTTTGGCTCAATCATGTGCTACAATTTCAAATAACTTCTTGCAGATGCAGTATACCTGTAACCACTGTATTTATTTTATTTTTTTTGCAGATCTAAGAGGACACTTCACACCCCACAACCCCTAAAAATGTATGTTGCTACCTTAATTGTTTTCAATATTTTAAAATAAACCATGTGAATGACTTCTTTATTGACACTGACAAACACATTTGTACTGTAATTTTTTAATGTCTTAAACTATATGTTTTTCTTTTTTTTATCTCTAGAACCCAGATTTGACAGAACTGCACACCCATCTGAGGCCTACCTGTTTTACTTCGTGATTGCCCCAGACACTTCTACAACTAACCTGCTTTGTAAGTTATCACATGATTATGCACCTTAAAGAAGCACGTGGGGAAATTTGTATTTGCTGGTATATTACTGAGATACTTGTATGAAGATTAATGTTGATTATATACCTAGTTCACCCAAAAATGAAAATTATGCCATTTAATCTCCCTTTAGACAGTGCTCTATATGCAGTGGATAGCAGTGTGCAATGATTTAAATTTTCTATAGCCAAAGTTTTAGAAATGCACTTTTAAATATGTTAAACACAAGGATGGAGACCCAGCATAGAGCTTATTCTGTAGGCAATTGGTAAGTGTTACACATAATCTGTATAAAAATGACATATTCTGTGCATTGTTTTTAA
Source organism: Spinibarbus caldwelli (assembly GCA_039654775.1). NCBI lineage: Eukaryota > Metazoa > Chordata > Actinopteri > Cypriniformes > Cyprinidae > Spinibarbus > Spinibarbus caldwelli. The sequence continues at coordinate 27,474,023 of CM077266.1, read as the reverse complement.
TTGTAAATATGTATTTACATCTCTAATAAAGTTAAATATGGCCCTAACTCTTCAATAAATCAAATGTGATTTAACATGACACTTAATTTTTTTTCTTTGAGTATGTGCTGTTTTTTGATAATTTGTGTTGTGTGTTTTTTCACAGAGGAATTGTGGGCATTAACCCGGAAACTGGATCAAAAGTTGCTGCAGGAAAAGGAGACAAGAAAATGGATGGAATGAAGCCACATGTTTGCACACTGATACAAAAGATTGTCAAGTGAATGATTGATGTACATGCAATGTCTTGCCTTTTCATGGATTTGGCAATTTAAAGGTAGGCACAGTTCAAACTATTTATTTTGTGTTAGTTTATTTAAACTTTGTTTAAATAAAGTTTATGAATGAAGTTCAGTCACGCAGAAGGTTTTTTTTTTTTGTTTGTTTTTTTTTTGCCATTTTTCCCCCAAAGGCTAATGTCTTTCATTTATTATAAAGTGTCCATTTTTGTTTCTCCAAATATGTTTTGGAAACTGATGTTTGTTAAATGGACATTATTGTACAATAAATAGTTACATTGATGAAAACCTGTTTTTTATTGTTCACATTACACATTAAATTGACCAAAATGGAAAGACTACTGAAATTTACATCAAAAGTAGGTTTACACACTATCACAGCAGTGGAAAAATCTCAAGTGTAGTTAATTTAGTGAATTGAATTTCACAACAAATGCTCTAATTTACTGAAAAATGTATGTATAGTAGTACAAGTTCACAGTTGCTCTTGTAATTTCACTCACATTCATAAACATTTCTACTGTAATTTTACAGTGATAGCTGTAAAAAAAAAAACAATTTACAGCATATATACAGCAGTGTGCTGTATTTGTACAGTACAATGGTAATTATCGATTTACAGTACTCTTGTAAATTTACAGTCTTACTGGCAACGAAAATTGCCAGTAAGTTACTGTAAATTTTACAGTGTTTTTTTTTTTTTTTTTTACAGTGCTGTTATATAATTACATCACAACCGTTGGGAGTTTTATGACAGCACTAGCAATCTCAAATTATCATCGCCATTCATAGAAATTTACCAGGTTGAGTAACACGTTTCAGCACTGATTCTACTCGCTTTGAATCATTTGAACACTTTTAACTGTCCTGCAGATGCGTCGCGAGCTCGTGCAGCGCTCTCAGGATCATTCCGTCCATGATGTTTTAGAAAACAATTTTTTTCCCAGTTTATTTAGGTAATAGCTCAAGGCCATTTGCGCAATTTCAATCATCATGCAGTTTTGAGAACGTGGAGGACTATAATGCGATAAGAGCTCGCTCAAGTACTGAGGAGCTAAGCCATTCAGGGCTTTATAAGTAATTAACAAGATTTTAAAATCTATACGATGTTTAGTAGGGAGCCAGTGCAGTGTTGACAGAACCGGGCTAATGTGGTCATACTTCCTGGTTCTAGAAAGAACTCTAGCTGCTGCATTTTGGACCATCTGGAGTTTGTTTATTAAGCGTGCAGAACAACCACCTAATAAACCATTACGATAATCTAACCTTGAGGTCATAAATGCATGAATTAACATTTCTGTATTTGACTTTGAGAGCATAGGTCTCAATTTAGATATATTTTTAAGATGAAAAAATGCAGTTTTACAAATGCTAGAAACGTGGCTATCAAAGGACAGATTGCTATCAAATAGCGCACCTAGGTTCCTAACTGATGACGAAGAATTTACAGAGCAGCCATCAGGTGTTAGACAGTGTTCTAAGTTATTACATGTGTGGTTTTTAGGTCCGATAATTAACACCTCTGTTTTTTTTTCAAAATTTAGCAGTAAGAAATTACTCGTCATCCAGTTTTTTATATCGACTATGCATTCCGTTAGTTTCTCAATTTGGTGTGTTTCACCGGGCCGTGAAGAAATATAGAGCTGAGTATCATCAGCATAACAGTGAAAGCTAACACCATGTCTCCTGATAATATCTCCCAAGGGTAACATGTAAAGCGTGAAAAGTAACGGCCCTAGTACTGAGCCTTGAGGTACTCCATACTGCACTTGTGATCGATATGATACCTCTTCATTCACTGCTACAAATTGATGGCGGTCAGATAAGTACGATCTGAACCATGCTAATGCACTTCCACTAATGTCAACAAAGTTTTCTAATCTATTCAAAAGAATGTTGTGGGCAATAGTGTCAGGTAAATCACTGCCAGGTAACGCTCAACACCGATCAGACACTGAAACAGAGAACGACCATTGAAGGTGAGCCCACATAAAAAATACACAACTATACAAAGAATGTCAACTTCAGAAGTTAATTGATTCATGAGATATTCCACACATAATAAGATCTCACAGACAGCAAAGTTTAGATTGAAAACCTCGCAAGTCCATTGCACTTTCCTTTTACTATAAGCCATATCACATAGGAATTGATAGGAAAATCAAACAGAATGATGATGACATTTAAGACTGATGTCAGTGATGTATATAGGATGAGAGGGATGCCCAGCGAACTCCATAGGCCTTGAGAGCAGAACGTAACTGAAAAAAGACAAAATATGATGATGCTGGTAAACAAAACTTAGTTCTTGAAGTGAGCAGAGTCCCTGGTTATTATATAAGTCACCGCATGTGTTTCTGCCCAATTTAGACCAAGAGGGCTGAACAAATGGCCAATTTCAACATAAAAAAAATAAAGTTGTACCATAAGGGTGTTGTCACGGTGCACACAACAGGGAGGAATGAGAAACACGAGACAAGGAATAAACTCAAATTAAACAGTCTTTAATCCAGACAAGGCAGGGCAGACACACAGAAACACAGGGTACGTAATGAGTAGACCAAACCAAAACTAATGGAACAGGCAAGAACTAATATACACAGGATAATTAACTAAAACACAGCTGAAGAAATCATATACTAATCAAATTAAACAAGGTCAGGAAAATAACCATATATGGACACAAGAGGGCGGGAAACACACAACACAGGACTGGGCTGACAGGTGTGTTGTTATTAAATTTGAAAGGTCCTCCCATCAGACGTTCCACCCTTTTTAGAAAAAAAAAAAAGTGAAGTCCTTAGATGTAGTTTTCTGGATTCTCCAAAGATCGATTACAATAAGTTCAGTGATAAATTTATTCAATAACTTAGAGGATGGGTTAGCTGTAGTATCAGGGTGAGATTTATCCAGTGCAGTATTTAAAACAGCATTAAAATCCCCACCCATCACTAAAGGACAATCAATCTGCTCAACAGTGGCGAGTGGTGACTTTTTTAACCGGGTATGCTGAGTTCTAAGATTAAGAGCACCCCCCACCCACACTCAAAGAGGAAAACACCGTGGCAGGTGTCAGTTTAAAAGTATGCACATCCCTACCTTATTTGTAAATTAAATTAATCTCCAATCCTTTTCTATCGTTTCAGGTTTATCCAATAGTTATTCGAATGCTAGAAGACAGCTGCTTTTCCAAGTAAAAACCGCCAAATAACCTTTACACGTAGTTACGTTATGATACGTAATATTCAGAGGGTGGGGAGATGGGGGATTCCCCAGCTCTATAGCCTAAGTCTCTGCATCGACTGAATGATTTTTTTATTTTTATTTTATTAATTTATTTTTTTATTCTCAGTGAATAGGAGTTAAAACTCCCACCCGGGTGACAATAATAGACCATGCAAAATCCAAAAAAAAAATAAAAAAATGTTGCCAAGTAACGTTGCAAACAACAATAAAATCAGAGAAGGACTTTAGCTGTAAGCGAAAACAAAGGTATTGTTTCGTATTTTTTCCTGATGTTTGTTATTTAAAATTTTATATACATTTTTATACACCTTTTTATTATTATTATTATTTACTACTAACTAAGGCATGTTGAACGTCTTCAGCACTGACTATGACCAGATATGTTTTTAGTGGACTTTCAAAATTTGCTTTGCTTGAGAAAGCATGATATAGAGTTATGATGTTTTTTGTTTTCATATGATTTAGTCAAGTTAGTTTGGCATCAAACACAATGTAATTTTCGGCAATCGAGATCTGGCAGCAGCAGCGCATTTTTCCGCTTGAGTGAGCGCTTCTCTGACAGCTTACCTCGCGCATTAAATCAGCCGCATACCAGCAAAACACTGAGAACGCGCTACAATCCTGAAGAGTCAGCGACAGAGCGGAGGCGAGGAAGCTGCGGAGAATCCGCTTACCCGGAAGCTTCCGTAACTGACCTAGATTTACAGAAAATTACCATTGTTTTCAAATGAATAATTTTACATACTTATTCTCAACACTTTATTAAGCTTTAAGTCACATCTCGAATGACAAGGGATCAACTTATAATCATGTTTATATTAATTAGCCCGTGAACTCATTCTCTCAGACGACCTGGGTATGCGGCGCATTAGCAGCTTATATGGACGGAACGCCACTGCTGCTCAAGTAATATATTGGAAATATTTGTGAAAAATGCACTGTCTGCCTCATTCGAGCAGTAAATGGAGACCAGTGCTAACCTGTCATTATGTATTTTACAGCGTATAAAAACAAATCTATCTTCATCATCATTCCCGGTATGGTCAAGTCAAGTCAAGTCACCTTTATTTATATAGCGCTTTTAACAATACAGATTGTGTCAAAGCACTTAACATTCTCAAATTGGAGGTTAGAGTGTCAGTAATGTATAATAATAAGATTAAACACTCAATTTTCAGTTAAAGGCATTTCATTATTGAATTCAGAGATGTCATTGTCTAGCTCAGTTTAGTTTAAATAGTATCTATGAAATCAAATTGACGATAATCGTAAAAATTAAGTGTCCCCAACTGAGCAAGCCAGAGGCGACAGCGGCAAGGAACCAAAACTCCCTCTGTGACAGAATGGAGAAAAAAACCTTGGGAGAAACCAGGCTCAGTCGGGGGCCAGTTCTCCTCTGGCCAGGATATTATTATTTATTTTTTTACTTATTGTTTTAATTAAATTTTAAAATGCATAAATGTATTATATTTCTATTTTTATATTGTTGCAATTTCTAACAATAATAGTATTATGTAGTTAGGTATTTTATTATATTATAGTTATTTTGTTTAATTTTTAGTTTTATTGTATTTAAGTCGAGGTCTTCACTGGGGATATGTTCCCGGGGCTCATCCAGGTGTCCGGCCTCCGCCGATGGTCAGGGTCGCAGACATCATCTCCCGGCGCCGATCCACCATCTGATCCGGACACGGACTGAGAAACAGAATGAGAAAGAAACAGACAAATATTAGCGTAGATGCCATTCTTCTTACGATGTAACGAGTACATCGTGTGTTATGAGGAGTGTTCCCGGTTCCGGTTGATCTAATTAATGCAGCCTAACAATCCTTTAATGGATTTGAATAATAGAAGTGTATTAGTGTGTCATGTGTAAGCCAGGTTAAAGAAATGTGTCTTTAATCCAGATTTAAACTGACAGAGTGTGTCTGCCTCCCGAACAGTGTTAGGTAGATTGTTCCAGAGTTTGGGCGCTAAATAGGAAAAGGATCTGCCGCCCGCAGTCCATTTTGATATTCTAGGTATTATCAAATGGCCAGAGTTTTGAGAACGCAGCAGACGTGGAGGACTATAATGTGATAAGAGCTCGCTCAAGTACTGAGGAGCTAAACCATTCAGGGCTTTATAAGTAATTAACAAGATTTTAAAATCTATCCGATGTTTGATAGGGAGCCAGTGCAGTGTTGACAGAACCGGGCTAATATGGTCATACTTCTTGGTTCTAGTAAGGACTCTAGCTGCTGCATTTTGGACCAACTGTAGTTTATTGATCAAGCGTGCAGAACAACCACCCAGTAAAGCATTACAATAGTCTAACCTTGAGGTCATAAACGCATGAATTAGCATTTCTGCATTTGACGTTGAGAGCATAGGTCGCAATTTAGATATGTTTTTGAGATGGAAAAACACAGTTTTACAGATACTAGAAACATGGCTTTCAAATGAAAGATTGCTATCAAACAGCACACCTAGGTTCCTAACTGATGAAGAAGAACTGACAGAGCAGCCGTCAAGTGTTAGATAGTGTTCTAGGTTATTACATGTGGGGTTTTTAGGTCCGATAATTAACACCTTTTTCAGAATTTAGCAGTAAGAAGTTACTCGTCATCCAGTTTTTTATATCGACTATACATTCCGTTAGTTTCTCAATTTGGTGTGTTTCACCGGGCCGTGAAGAAATATAGAGCTGAGTATCATCAGCATAACAGTGAAAGCTAACACCATGTCTCCTGATAATATCTCCCAAGGGTAACATGTAAAGCGTGAAAAGTAACGGCCCTAGTACTGAGCCTTGAGGTACTCCATACTGCACTTGTGATCGATATAATACCGCTTCATTTACTGCTACGAACTGATGGCGGTCAGATAAGTACGATTTGAACCATGCTAAGGCACTTCCACTAATGCCAACAAAGTTTTCTAGTCTATTCAAAAGAATGTTGTGGTCGATAGTGTTGAACGCAGCGCTAAGATCCAGTATAACTAATAAAGAGATACAACCATGATCAGATGATAGAAGCAGGTCATTTGTAACTCTAATGAGAGCAGTCTCAGTACTATGATACGGTCTAAATCCTGACTGGAATTCCTCACAGGTACCATTTTTCTCTAAGAAGGAATATAATTGTGAGGATACTACCTTTTCTAGTATCTTTGACAGAAAAGGGAGATTTGAGATCGGTCTGTAATTAACTAGATCTTTGGGGTCAAGTTGTGGTGTTTTAATGAGAGGCTTAATAACAGCCAATTTGAAGGTTTTGGGGACATATCCTAATGACAATGATGAATTAATAATAGCCAAAAGAGGATCTATGACTTCTGGAAGCAGCTCTTTTAGTAGTTTAGATGGAATAGGGTCTAACATACATGTTGTTGGTTTAGATGATTTAACAAGTTTATACAATTCTTCCTCTCCTATAATAGAGAATGAGTGGAATTGTTCCTCAGGGGATCTATAGTGCACTATCTGATGCGATACTGTAGCTGACGGCTGCATGGTTACAATTTTATCTCTGATAGTAACGATCTTGGAAGTAAAGTAGTTCATAAAGTCATTACAGCTGTGCTCTTGGGAAATGCCAACACCTGTTGATGCTTTATTTTTAGTTAAATTAGTGACTGTATTGAATAAATACCGGGGGTTATGTTTGTTTTCTTCTAGAAGATATGAAAAGTAATCAGATCTAGCCGTTTTTAATGTGTTTCTGTAGGATAGGGTACTTTCCCGCCAAGCTATACGAAATACCTCTAGTTTTGTTTTCCTCCAGCTGCGCTCCATTTTCCGGGCTGCTCTCTTTAGGGTGCGAGTGTGCTCATTATACCACGGAGTCAAACTGTTTTCTTTGATCTTCCTTAAGCGTAAAGGAGAAATTGTATCTAAAGTGCTAGAAAAGAGAGAGTCCATAGTTTCTGTTACATCATCAAGTTTTTCTGCGCTGTTGGATATGCTGAGGAATTGAGATAAATCAGGAAGATTACTTACAAAGCAGTCTTTTGTGGTAGAAGTGATGATTCTACCATACTTGTAACAAGGAGTAGAATTTACAGTTTTAGCTATATGGAGTTTACACAAGACTAGATAATGATCTGAGATATCATCGCTTTGCTGCAGAATTTCAACATCACTAACATCAATTCCATGTGACAGTATTAAATCTAGAGTATGATTTCAACAATGAGTAGGTCCTGAAACATGTTGTCTAACCCCAATAGAGTTCAGAATGTCTATGAATGCTGATCCTAATGCATCTTTTTCATTATCGACATGGATATTAAAATCACCAACAATTAAGACTTTATCTGCAGCCAGTACTAACTCAGATAGAAAATCAAAAAATTCTTCAATAAAGTCTGTGTGGTGCCCTGGTGGCCTGTACACAGTAGCCAATACAAACATCACAGGGGATTTATCACTATCACGTGTTTCTCTAGATAATGTTATACGCAGCACCATAACTTCAAATGAGTTATACTTAAAGCCTGCCCTCTGAGAAATACTGAGAATATTGCTATAAATTGTAGCAACACCTCCCCCTTTACCTTTTGGACGTGGCTCATTTTTATAGCAGTAATCTTGGGGGGTAGACTCATTTAAAGTAATGTATTCATCTGGTTTTAGCCATGTTTCTGTCAAACAAAGCACATCTAGCTTATGGTCAGTGATCATATCATTTACAAATAGTGCTTTTGTAGAAAGGGACCTGATATTCAGTAAGCCAAGTTTTATCAATTGTTTCTCTGTATTGTAAACATTTTTTATTTGTTGAACATTAATTAAATTGTTACTATTACTTTGGTTTGGACGTTTTCTGTATTTTCTAGTACGGGGAACAGACACCGTCTCTATAGTGTGATATCTAGGTGAAGGAGTCTCTATGTGTTGAGAATTAACTGACTTCTGTTCAATAGTTAAATGTAACTTCCCATCGACTAAGACAAGCACCCCCCTAGTTTTATTAGGGACACAAGAGAAGGCTGCCAGTTTGTAATACTTGTTTTGAAAACGTGCCACATCGCATTGTTTTAAACAAGACTCTTGTATCAGGGCACAGAAAATCGATTTACGGTGCAAATATTCTAATATCCAGATACGCTTAATAGGAGAATTTAGGCCATTCACATTCAATGATAAGATATTCAGAACATGCATTGTGTGATCGCAATGCCAAGATTTTGTCTAAGTGAAGAGAAACAAAATCAATGCCATACTGCCAGTGACATGTAAACTTCAGTATGTATCCTAGATACCAGTCCACCTAGATGCATAGTCCTTTTAAAAGAAAAGCATAATAAATAAAAGTATTGATGTCTGTTGAAGGGCATAGAAAAAGAAAAAAAAAAAACAAGAACAAGGAACGACAAACAACTGTGTATAAAAACCAAAGCAGACCGCACATTACCGAGAGTGTAGGTCTGCATAAACAACAGAAACAAATGTTGATGCGTGACCAGTCCACTTCAACGCAAGACATGTCCCCAAAGGCCCATTGAGCCAAAAGCGTAGTGATCGAACCTGCTCTCCATCAGCCCGAAGAATAACAATAATAATAAAGAAAAATAAAGAAAACCTCATTAAATCATTATTATTTACCAATCAGCGGACGAACATACAGGGCAGGGGCAAGATTCCAAAAAGAAATTAACAAGTGTCCATGGCCACCTTGTTATTGTACTCTTCAGGGCAGTTAGGATCACCACAGACCTCATCGTTAGTTTTCCCTCGTTGAGCTGAGAGGACGGAGAAGGTAGCCGACGCCTTCCTGCTGCTTTGTAGCGCTGCAGAACACGTCTTCAGTGACAGTGAAGTAACAAAATCCTCCGCCTTTTGAGGAGAGTCGAACATCATCTGCTCACCTTTGTGCCGTAGTTTAAAGCTTTGGGCTGATGATACATGGGGCAACTTTTTGGGCAACGTTGCTGTCAACAGGCAACCAAGTGAGACACAGGGCCCACGACCGATCTAAAGTATCCAAATCGAAATTTGTTACCCATTCTCAACAGGAAAGTGCCCAAGCAACATTTCTCAAAAAAGTTTCCCATGTGTATCATCAGCCTAAAACAATTTTATTTTAATGTTTAAAAACTTGTAACTATATCCATTTGATTGCACGTAGTTTCCATGATTAAACTGGATTAAACTGTAAATCACAGGATCCAGAAAAGTAAAAAAAAACACAAAACTAAATTTAGAGAAAGTAAAACTGAATTAAAAAAAAAAATGAAACAAAACAAAAACAAAGCAGGCAGGAGCCGGTAGCCTCGTGGTCCGTGCTTCCATATTGTGGTCAGAGGCATCAAACCATGGGTCCTCTCAGTTTTCTGAGCAAAATGGAAATGAAAATGAAATTGTTACATTTGAAAAGTTCCACAAGTTTTGTAGGTACAAAATTATTAGTGACCCAAAGTCACTGAATTTTGCGAATTTAGTCTTTTTGAACCCAAAATATGAAATTTATGTGATTTGTGCAGAAGGAATTTTGGTAATACTTTAGAATACTACTCTGTGATTATTGGGTCACTAATTTCTTTAGAAGGATTTGTTAATACTTTAGTCATTACTAGTGGGTTATCATGATCTGTGCTTTAGAATTAATTATATACAAACATTATTTACATTAATACCATATAGTATAGTAGTTTGTATAGTCCTGAAAAAATAGTAGTTATTGATTAGCTGTTAGTGAACTACCTCATTTTCTTGAGCACTATGCTTACTTATTGGTAATACTTTATAAGTATACACTAACAAAGCACTTATAAATAATTTTCAAACCATTGGTTAATTGGTATTAGTTTATGAAGTGTAATTAATACATTACTAGACAGCATACAAATAGTGAGTTCTTCATGCATTATCACTGTAATTAACAATGTGTTATTGTTTAATTAGCTCATATGTAATGAGTTAGACAGAAAATTGGAAAATGTCATTAAGTGCTCTAAACCAGCCGTTATTGGACATTAATTGAATTAATATTCAGTGTTCCTTAAAATATTTACAAATACATTAAGCACACAAACACACACATGTTGGGTTTCCATTTTTTATGGGGACATTCCATAGAAATAATGATTTTTAGACTGTACAAACTATATACCTATCACAATAAGAGAAGAGATGGCACTGGATTTCACAGCAATTACACTTTATTGAAGAGCTGCAGCAGTAATGAATGAGCTAGTAGTGAAGCAGGTGGTAAGTAGAAACTTGAGATAATAGATAATATCATTTCATTTTCTTGCAAGTGTTGCTGAGGTGGACCGGAGCAGAGGTGAGTAGTCAGGGCAGGTAAACACACAGTAGTGGTTGATGAAACCAGAATGTGGGAGGTTGTGAGAGGTGAGTATATATGTCCTTAACGAGCTGTTGCAGGTGTATGAGATCAATATTCTTGAGAACAGGAATCAGTGGGAGGAGTTTCGATGTGTGGTGCTGGCTGGGTTGCAAAATTCCCCCGTCCCCTCTACTGCTGTTGGGGAGGGGATTTCTGCTTCTAGGTCAAGGATCATCAGGATAAGTGGTAGGGAACTCAGTGAGTAATGAAGGATCAAGAACATCGTCTCGAGGGACTCAGGATCTGTTTTCGGGAGCATTTCCTCTCCAGTGTACTAAATATTCCTGCTGATCTTCCCGTCATCAGGAGCCCAGGATGTTATGGACATTATAGGTTATATCTCAGATGTCTCTGGTAGAGAGCCAGACCTTCTGCTCTGGGTGGTAAGTAGGCATTGCAGTTCTCCTTGCATCGTTCTGGCTTTTGTGCCTCTGAACTGCTTTATGCAGGAGGATGCGAGCTGAGACCCAGACCCCCTGAAAACCAATGATTTACAGCTGGAACATCCAACACCTCACCTGACCAGGGAAAAATGTGCGTTTGGTAGCTGAGTATGCACTGGAATGGGGTAAGTCCAGTGGTAGGCAGACGGACTGGGTTTTGGGTATACTCGACTCACGGGTTTCAGCTGGAAGAAAGCCTTCCACACACAAGAGATAAACTGTGCTCCTCTGTCGGATACAATATTCTCTGGAATGCCATAGACTCAGAATACATGATGGAACAGTGACTCTGCAGTTTCCATGGCTGTGGGTAGGCCCTTCAAGGGAATACATTTGCAGGCTTTATAGAATCAATCCACAGTAATGGTTTCAAATAAGTGAGAGGGTTTGCTGACTGCCTGGGTTTCCAGAGCCCAGAGAGGTGTGTATTGAGCATGGCTTGAAAACGAAAAAAAATTTCAGTCGGTTCACTCCAAGCAGAATCGATATTTTAATGTCTCTGTTCCTGCGCTCATCTGTATTATTACCATTCCAAAACCGGTTTGAGTAGAAGAATACTGGTTAATAATGTTATTTTTTTTAGGAAATTTCTTTACCTATAATAATAATAATAATAATAATAATAAGTACAACGTTTTCTTTACTCAAAAAAAAAAAAAACCAGGAAGAGATCTGGTATCTTAACCAGCTGCGCTTACAGCCAATACAGCATTTTTCTTGCCTTCAGAGGAGGACGCAGTCACAGGCATTGACAGAAGATGGAAGAATTATGGGAGGTTTTTTCAAGACTATATAAAGGCTTGTTAGACTAATGTGTGGCGCCGACACTTCGTGGTGAAGACTCCCTGTTACTTTGATATTTTGCTTATGAGTTATTGTTTTTTAGTAAAACGAAACCATTTTGTTGGTGATTCATTAAACTTTTAAAAACAAGTCTCTGAGTGATTCATTCTTAATAACTAGTTATCTGAACCTGAAGTCCTTCATTGAGCTCCAAGTAGTTCGAATCCTGACTGAGTGAGCACGGACACCGGGAGGAAGAGACCCTGAAACTTCTGACAACATCTACCAAGACAAGAGGTAATTGCAAATCTGTTAATTATGAATTATGTATGTATGGTCAGGATGTAAGACAAGTTTTAAATCTTTAAATAATGATTTAAAAAAAAATAAAAACTAGCATCCTGTATCTCTGATTTGCCAGATTCATCACATCATGCAAATTAATAAATAAATAAAAACTACAATCCTACATCTCTGATTTGCCAGATTCATCATAACATGCTAATAAATAAATAAAAAGACGCTCTCGAGATACTGTTCGGTCTTAAAAGAGCCTTTGTGTGTGATAATGTCATATAGTTATAAATTGCTTTGATTTATAGGGATTAAACTAATAAACTACTTTGATTAGTGACTTTACCATTTGTTTTATTTACAGTGCAATGTATTCTGCTTACCTGACTCATGCAGAATTCTGTCCTGATGTTTGGCTGTGGTCCCTCAATCATCCGCTCTTCGGCAACTGGTCTTTGTATGGAGGCCACCATGACCTATACAGATCTAGTTGTCTCTGCTCCTGCAAACTCCACTTTCAGGTATGTTTTTTCTTTGTTTTTGTTTTTTCAACAACATTGACTGCATTTTTGCATGCCAAAACCTAGGGCTGCACGACAGAAGAAAAATGCATTATGTGATTGCGATAACTTGTAAAATAATTTGATATCCGATATGCAATTCAATAATGCTTAAAGTGTGTAAAATAAACTTAAATTATATGAAGGTATATTTAAAATCTGAAAACTCTATAACTCACGTTTATGTTTCATATCCTTTTTGTGGGAAGAAAGCATCCCCACAACTTCTGAACAGCTGTGCTTACTGTAGCATTACATAAAAAGTGCAATTTTAACTAAAGTGTAAACCAGGGGGTTTATGGATTCAGGTAGGCCCAAATTAGGTGTATTTAACAGCAGAAACTAACTAATCAAATGTAAAAATTAAACACTGCTTAGTTTTCACTATATGAATGAAATACACACTGATTCTCATTAAAGCTACAAAAGATATTCAGTCATGAGCAGTGAGAGATTTTCACTTTGTCTTCTGTTGTTTGATTCATATTAAGCACACAGAAGGAAACAGGTTTATTTAGTTGCTGTAACTTTAAGTGCTTCAATATTTTGTTACACGCACACTTTCTGAACTGTTTGGTCCACTTAACCGATGTAACTGACTGTGTTTATGTGAATACTCAGGAATTTTGACATAATTTTGGGTAGGACTGCACAATATATAAAAATTTCAAATGTACATATTGCAGTATGCATATTGCAATAGCTTGCAATAACTGCATGATTTTAATACTTCAAAAGATTACAAAAAGTCCAAAAAAGATTTAGGTTGACACATACAGCAGAGAGTAGACTGGACACTTGACTGTTACATACGTGTGACATGCTTAATGTTATTAATGCAGTAAGTGATGTAATCACATGCACAGAAAGCCACCTCTGATTAAAAAGTTAAGAAAGAGAGCCCACGTGTAACAATATTTTGGATCCGTGCAGCTCTTAAAATGACAGCAGTCTGTTAAACATGCTTATGTCTGTGTGCTTAATGTTAATTAATAAAAGACAGAGAAAATCACTCACTGTCTATAACTGAATATCTTTTGTAGCTTTAATAAGAATCAGTGGTCTGTGTGGGTCCTAACGCCCCAGTATAGTGACGGGGACACTATACTGTCAAAAAGCACTGTCTTTCGGATGAGACATTAAACCGAGATCCTGATTTTTTCTACTGGCCCGGTTGGACTTACCCCATTCCAACAAATTTTTACTTGCCCTGCCAACATTTTCACTGGCCCTGACACAAAAAATAAAATAGTTGCTATTATCATTGTTTTTGATCTATGTTATCTTGTATTCTAATAAATAAGCTTATATGACACCAATATTTTAGATATCAATTAAATTTTACCATTCTTTATTTCAATTTCAATACCACAGCAAAAATCACTAGCCAAAAATAATCATAAATATTAAGTTTAAACATTATTAAAGACAAGTGACAGCTAGTAACTAAGAACAAGTGAACAAATAAACATTAGGCCTATACCACAAAGATAGAAATGAAATGATGCTTTAGGTTTTTATGTTTTGTAGATGTTCAGGTACAGAAATTGAAAAATCACATATAAAATAACATTTGAATATTCTTCACTCTGTTGCACCTTGATTTTTCATAGCCATTTGAAATTTTAATCATGGATTAATCCACACACACACACACAAAAACGTGCAATGTTTGATTTATATTAGACTGTATAATTTCAAAATCTGAAGCAAAAACAGAATGACCCGACTTTAGCTCTGTGAAATTATGCTATCGTTACATAAAACATCGGCACGAAACAGAAACAGCAGATGGGATGAGTGAGACACAGTTCCTCTCTCTGACAGCAGGCGGCGCTCATGGAACAGTGATCCAGCGTTTCCTTGGTCACCACAGTAAACAGCAGCGCTGTGCATATTAACACCAATTTAATATGCATTAGACGGAGACAAGATGAAAAGAAAACGCCATTTCTGAAAACAGCCAGTAACACATTTATTTAAAATTCAATATTTGGATTTTCTTCCTATATTTCCTGCATTGTGAACAGTGATCTTGTTCTGCCTGCTAGTGCTACAGTGTTTTCTCCTCTTTGTGTCTGTCTTCATCGTCTCTGGCCTCTGTTAACGGCCGTTTACAGACTAATTATAATAATAACATAATATTTCCACACAAATGGCATTTGGGAAAATGATTGCAGTGCAGTTTGTGTGCAAGCACGGAACAGAAGATGCTCTAAAATAAAACAAAAAATGTCCGGTGGATAGGTGCATCTGTACTCCAGTGTATAAATTCAATATAGATTAATCATTGCCAGGACGTGTATTTTGTCTTTCACGCCCAATTGCTTTTTAATCACTTGCATTTTTAAATTAACAAGTCTTAAAAACGCATGCAAATTATAAACTTTGACGCAGTGGCCCAATCGGGAAAGTAAATCCGTCTACTGTCCCGAACGTCCTTCACCCTGGCCCCGGGTCATGGGGCAGTCCTTATTGTCAAGCCCTGTAAAGAGTAGGGGTATAACCCCGGTGTCCTGGCCAGATTCCCTCCACTGGCCCTTATCAGTCATGGCCTCCTAATAATCCCCATCCACTGAATTGGCTCTATGACTCTCTCTCCTCTCCACCTGTAGCTGGTGTGTGGTGAGCGCACTGGCGCTGTTGTCCTGTGGCTGCCGTCACATCATCCAAGTGGATGCTGTACACTGGTGGTGGCTGAGGAGAGACCCCCCCATGTGATTGTAAAGCGCTTTGGGTGTACAGCAATACACAATAAAGCGCTAAATAAATGCATTATTCATCATTCATTCATTCATTCACTTTTAATTCATACAGTGAAGACTAAGCAGTGTTTTTTTTCACATTTGATTATTCAGTTTGTGTTGATAAACCTAATATACAGTGGGTATGGAAAGTATTCAGACCCCCTTAAATTTTTCACTCTTTGTTATATTGCAGCCATTTGCTAAAATCATTTAAGTTCATTTTTTTTCCTCATTAATGTACACACAGCACCCCATATTGACAGAAAAACACAGAATTGTTGACATTTTTGCAGATTTATTAAAAATGAAAAACTGAAATGTCACATGGTCCTAAGTATTCAGACCCTTTGCTGTGACACTCATATATTTAACTCAGGTGCTGTCCATTTCTTCTGATCATCCTTGAGATGGTTCTACACCTTCATTTGAGTCCAGCTGTGTTTGATTATACTGATTGGACTTGATTAGGAAAGCCACACACCTGTCTATATAAGACCTTACAGCTCACAGTGCATGTCAGAGCAAATGAGAATCATGAGGTCAAAGGAACTGCCTGAAGAGCTCAGAGACAGAATTGTGGCAAGGCACAGATCTGGCCAAGGTTACAAAAAAAATTCTGCTGCACTTAAGGTTCCTAAGAGCACATTGGCCTCCATAATCCTTAAATGGAAGACGTTTGGGACGACCAGAACCCTTCCTAGAGCTGGCCGTCCGGCCAAACTGAGCTATCGGGGGAGAAGAGCCTTGGTGAGAGAGGTAAAGAAGAACCCAAAGATCACTGTGGCTGAGCTCCAGAGATGCAGTCGGGAGATGGGAGAAAGTTGTAGAAAGTCAACAATCACTGCAGCCCTCCACCAGTCGGGCTTTATGGCAGAGTGGCCCGACGGAAGCCTCTCCTCAGTGCAAGACACATAAAAGCCCGCATGAAGGACTCCAAGATGGTGAGAAATAAGATTCTCTGGTCTGATGAGACCAAGATAGAACTTTTTGGCCTTAATTCTAAGCGGTATGTGTGGAGAAAACCAGGCACTGCTCATCACCTGTACAATACAGTCCCAACAGTGAAGCATGGTGGTGGCAGCATCATGCTGTGGGGGTGTTTTTCAGCTGCAGGGACATGACGACTGGTTGCAATCGAGGGAAAAATGAATGCGGCCAAGTACAGGGATATCCTAGACGAAAACCTTCTCCAGAGTGCTCAGGACCTCAGACTGGGCCGAAGGTTTACCTTCCAACAAGACAATGACCCTAAGCACACAGCTAAAATAACGAAGTAGTGGCTTCACAACAACTCCGTGACTGTTCTTGAATGGCCCAGCCAGAGCCCTGACTTAAACCCAGTTGAGCATCTCTGGAGAGACCTAAAAATGGCTGTCCACCAATGTTTACCATCCAACCTGACAGAACTGGAGAGGATCTGCAAGGAGGAATGGCAGAGGATCCCCAAATCCAGGTGTGAAAAACTTGTTGCATCGTCCCCAAAAAGACTCATGGCTGTATTAGATCAAAAGGGTGCTTCTACTAAATACTGAGCAAAGGGTCTGAATACTTAGGACCATGTGATATTTCAGTTTTTCTTTTTTAATAAATCTGCAAAAATGTCAACAATTCTGTGTTTTTCTGTCAATATGGGGTGCTGTGTGTACATTAATGAGGAAAAAAAATGAACTTAAATGATTTTAGCAAATGGCTGCAATATAACAAAGAGTGAAAAATTTAAGGGGGTCTGAATACTTTCCGTACCCACAGTAGGTCTACCTGAAACCTTAAACCCCCAGTTTGCACTAATTTCAAAATGACAGTAACTTTTTTTTTTATGTTATGCTACAGTAAAACACTACTTTTCACTTTCAGAAAATGCAAGGATGCTTTCTTTTCAAATTTGAATGTGAAACATGTATATTGGTTATATAATTTGAAATATTTTAAATATAATTTAACTTTATAGTACACTCCTTTAAAGGAGTCATAAACTGAGAAACCAAAATTCCCTTAATCTTTTGACATATAAGAGGCCATTGTACTATAAAACGTCCTGTAAGTTTAAGATCTCAAAACTGTCTTGTTAGTCTAAAAACAGCATATAATGTAGCCAATCAGCCAAAACGACTGCTTGTAGAATGTGTCACTTTATGATGTAATAGTGTGGATAAACACCACCTAAATCAATGCCTGTTTAGCCCCGCCCATTGGTTTGCACATGTAGTGTAAATAACGAGAGGAAAATGCAGAAAGTAAACAATAAAAATGTCCCCAAAGACAACAAGATGCTGTGCAATTGTGGAAAAACACAGTCTTTGCATTGCCTTCCTTCTGATCCCAATAACAGAGAGTGGATGAACTTTATTTTTAAGAAGTTCCAGATCACGTCAAGAATTTGGTCCTTTATTCACTTAATTTTACCGCAGATTTTTTTTACAAACAAGGTACAATTTGACGCAGGATTTTTTAGAAAAATTGAAACTAAAAGACGATTCTGTGCCGGCTACATTGGATCCGACAGTAATATCGCAACACACACGTTTTCATTACGTGGTCACTATTGCTTTGTCTGTTATTACAGATCATTTGATATGAGTATTTATGCGTTTATAATCTAAATCACCTCAGAGTCTGTGAAGGATGTATACTGTCAAACATAGCAGTGGGCGTTTACTTCAGAGTCTACAATCCTCCACGCGTATTCAAACAGAGCGCTGTGATGAGGGGGGTTAAAAACAGGACAGAAAATAGCCTATTACTTCTAAATTATGATGTTTTTTTTTAATGTAAAAATCTTGATAACATTGTAAGTGGACCTCAGAGAACAGTACAAAAAAAACAAAACAAAGGCAGTTCATGACCCTTTTAAGCATTATAGTATTGTATATTGAATATTGCATTATTTAATGTTATCTTGTTGCATTTTTCTTCATTATCGTGCAGCCATACTTATAATTGCACTTTTACAAACTACTCTAACTCAAACGTTCAGGAAAGATGTTTTTAGATGAAAACTGACAAAGAAGTCAAGGGACGTGGAGTGGTTGATTTATAGCATACCTTTATCTTTTTACTTATGGCAACTGCATTTAGTCTTCAAAATTCATAATAGTTGTGTTCAGCTGTGAAGATTATCTTGATGGACAAAATGTGTGAATACCATAAACCTTCATTGATCACAGAGCTTATTTATTATTAATTTTTTTTAAAGATTTATTTTTGGCATTTTAGCCTTTATTGTGACAGGACAGAACAGACGTGACAGGAAGCGAAGTGGGAGAGAGAGAGGCGGGTTTGGGAAAGGTCCTCAAGTTGGGATTCGAACACACATCGTCCTGAAGCACAATGGCGCTGTATGTCGGCACGCTGCCCACAAGGCTATCTGCGCTGACACGGTTTATTTTTTGCAATAATCCAAAAGACTATGGGGTCATTCCGTCAACTCAACCAGAGGTCCCTGGCTCATTTTTTTGTTTTTCTAAAGAAAGATAAATTATATTTATTGAATAATCCACATTTTTGTAGGGTGGTGAAAATGGCAATTTTCACCTAAGATTTGGAGCCAAATTACAGGAGGGTAAAAATGACTATAGAAAGCTGGCTGCATCTTTATATTATTTTTACACAGAGATTGGTATGTATCAGTAAAATCTGTTGATTTTAGCAATTTTTTTTTTCTTTTTTTCCCATTATAGGCCAACAGCAGAGGTGGAAAGTCCAGGGGCCAAAGAGTAAAAGTCCTGCCATATTTTTGTTCCACCCATGAACTCAGCAGCTGATTTCACCAGAGGAGGAACAAAGTCATTCCTTTCAAGTCACAAGCAAGTCTCAAGTCAAGTCCTCAAAGAGTTAAGGTTAATGATATAATTAAGTGACTAATTAAATGATGATTGAGCATTAGTAATGAACACCTGATGTTAACAATCAACATCACTGAAGAAAAGAGAAACACAAAAACTACAACTGACTTCAGCCACAGCCTTTAATGAAATCAACTGGAAGTAAAAAAAAAAAAAAAAAAAAAAAAAAACCTTGCCACCGTAATTGTGGTCAGTGTTTGCTTTAGTTGAGCTCTTGAGCCTTTTAGAAACTCAAAGAAATTTTCTTCTAAGCAATTGCAATATTGTTTCACAGCAAATGTTTGTGCAATGCTGAATCAAACCTTGAAGTAGTAGATTAGCTTATGCTTTAGATGAATGAATGTTCTTGGTTTAAGTTTGCTATGATTTTAGTATGTCTCTCTTTGGTTTATTAACTACATTTCATTAAAGAAAAAAAAATCCTGTTTAGGATTAGGCTTTTAGACATGAACATTTATCATATGATCCTCAACAGTGGTGACAATAATTATTCATACTGCATTGCAGCATGAAGCATTTTGTTGATTGTCACCACTGTTGAGATTCATATGCTGGTTCTTGATGTCTGTGTGTGTCTAAAAAGTACTGGAGTTAAATTTTTTATATGCGTTAATGTAACCATTAGAGAAACACTTTGCTTGCGTGCTGTAGTGTCGATTATGCAAAACCTAAACATATAACTAAAACAAGGAAACAAAAGTTATTTTGGATACAATCAAACCAGCTCATGATGACTACCTGATCACTGTAGAACACTGATTTCTCTGCTTTACAACACTACATGCATTGCTACAGAGAGAGAGCTCTAACACAGGAGTCAAGAGCCCAACTAAAGCAATCCCTGATCTCCATGATGGTGGCATCATTTTAACCAATAAAACATCAACATCTGATCCTCTGTGATTCTCAATAACAGCAGGTGTTCATCACTAATGCACAATCATCATTTAATTAGTCACTTAATTATCTCATTATCTTTAACTCTTTGAGGACTTGGGATATGACTTGAAGACTTGCTTATGACTTGAAAGGAATGACTTGGTTCCTCCTCTGGTGAAATCAGCTGCTGAGTTCATGGGCGGAACAAAAATATGGCAGGACTTTTACTCTTTGGCCCCTGAACTTTCCACCTCTGGCCAACAGTGACAGTTCAAAAATGTTTGTTCCTCAGTTCCTCATGTTGTTGGTTTATTGCAGTTCAGCATAGCGAACTTTGGTTGATATGAGTGTTTTTTTTTTTTTTTTTTTCAATTTCTGTACCTGAAAACTACTGTTAATACCTACCTGAAAACCTAAATAGCGCTGTTTATTTTATTTGTTTGTTTGCTTTGTATTTATTTGTGCTACTGATTGTAGTTTGATTATTTATACTTGTTTGACAATAGCCCTTTTTTTCTCTGTACATAGCACATACCGAACCCTACCAAAGCTGGGCTCTTAATACCGCGATGCAAACCAAAATGTAAGTAATCTGAACCATTACACCCCTAGTACATATGTAAATATATAAATATTTATATATTTTTGTAAATTATAAAAATATTTTTCTTTTTGCTTCAGCTCAAAACTGAAGTCCCAATGTAATAATCAAGATGCAAAAGATCGGGTTGCACAAATAATCAAAATAAAACGAGTCGAAAATAAAACAAAAATAAAAAATTGTGATGTGGCTTATATAATTAAATATTGCTGCATGTTTCAGAATGAATCCCAAAACTGTGTTCATCTACACACATCTAGCTTATGATGCAGTGTTTTCTCTACTACATAAGCTTTACCTCTTTAAGTGCTGCAATGACAGGCTTCTAAAACCTAAAGACAGTGGAGTTTAGTAGAAGCTAAGACACTGGTCTCGAACTCATAGAATGCCATAGAAATGCATAAATCCCTTTCAGAGGATGTAAACGGTTCCGAATAGAATATCATGTTGCCACCTCGAGCCTACGGTAATTACAAGATGGCATAAACGCAGCAAAACACACCTGATCCAGTTAATCAAGGTCTTCAGGATTACTGTAAACTTCCAGGTGGGTGAGTTGGACCTAAACTCTGCAGGACAGTTTCCCTCCGGAAGTTTTGTTTTATTTTTTATACTGAAATATTCTTACAATCAGATTTTTTCCACATTTGGATTCCCTATCTTAATAGAAAATCCAGCACTCACACACTGTCTGAGAAGCATCTTACTGCTTGCACACTTTGGGTTTGTCCGACAGGATGAGTACTGCTGTCACAGTCACCAATTGAGCTGCCTCTGCACTACATTTCCCAGCATCCCTCTGGCCACTCACCTGCACTCCCTTATCAATCACTCACACCTGGAATCTATCAGTGGATCCTCCTCACCTGTTGCGGCTAATCAAGCATCTCATTGTCTGGTCTTACAGTTGTTACATGATTTACCTGACTCACCTCTCTGTTTACTCACCTCTAAGTACTCCAGCGATCTGCTCCTGGTTCTCCAGTGCTCCTCCGATCCTCAGCTCCGGGCTAGCCTCCTGAAAGCAAGCAAGGAAGGGACTTATTACCTCAGTCAGTTAAGCTCCCTATCCATTTCACTTACCTGAGTGCTTGCCTGAATGTCGATGTCTTGTCTACACCGGCCTCAGTGTGCAATAAACCTGCTGTTATATTGACTAACCCCTGTGTCCCGTCGTGTTTGCTGACAGAAGACCAGACCGTAGACCTACAACACAGCAGGATGAGCTACATTTTGTTTGATCCGGCTGAACTATTCTACTCCAGTACTCAAGATGGTTGTCCTATCGAGGAGTATGTGGAGGAATTTATCGGACTCTCTCACTTAGTGCCTTGGTGTGATGATGTGTTAAAGACCCTTTTCTGTCTGGGACTTGATGACAATCTTGTTGGTCAGGTACCTGCACCCGCTATCTCATGGTCTCTTACTCAGTACATTGACTATGTGATGCTGCTCTGTGGTTCCTCCCTCACCGTGGATGAAACCCCCATCACCACGCTATCATTGGCTACCCCGTCCATGTCTGTCCTTGAACCTGCCTCAATTTCATCCGGACTTCCTAGCCAAGATGGCCGCCCCTTTAGAGGCTTGGTCTGCCACAGCTACCATGCCAGAACCCCTGAGAAGGATGAATCCCAGACCAAGGTGGCGGATCCACCGTTGAGGTCAGTGCGAGCAGAAGGCATCCCGGCAACTCTAATCCTCAAATACAGCCCGAACAAATTTCCTGCTCTGAATCTCGGACCCGGGAGAATTCCAGCCTCAGACTCCAGTCTTCGACCTGCTTCAGCTGCTGAGTCCGCTCATTTCATAAAGTTCGATCCAGAATCCATCCCAACTCCAGAATTCAGTAAAAAGCCTGTACGAGAGCTCCATCCAGACCAGAGTCCAGAGTCGGCTTCAGCCCTTGAGTACCTTCCAGTGCCTGCTCCACGTAAGCGGTTTGCAGTGCCTACTCCACGTGAGCACAACCCCAATTCCGAGTCCAGCCCACAGAGGGCTCCAGTACCTCAGTTTACCCCCGAGAGAGCTGCAGTTCCCAGTCCCAGAGAATCCAGTTCTCAGGCCACGGCCGGGAGTGCCGTTCCCAATCCCAGAAAATCCAGTTTTCAGGTCACGGCTGGGAGTAGCGTTTCCAGTTCCCGAGAATCCAGTTCTCAAGTCACGGCCGGGAGTGCCGTTTCAAATTCCCGAGAATCCAGTTCTCAAGTCATGGCCAGGAGTGCCATTCCCAATCCCAGAGAAACCAGTTCTCAGGTCACGGCCAGGAGTGCTGTTTCCAGTTCCCGAGAATCCAGTTCTCAAGTCACGGCCAGGAGTGCCGTTTCCAGTTCCCAAGAATCCAGTTCTCAAGTCACGGCCGGGAGTGCCATTCCCAGTCCCAGAGAATCCAGTTCTCAGGCCATGGCCGGGAGTGCCATTCCCAACCCCAGAGAATCCAGTTCTCAAGTCACGGCCGGGAGTACCGTTCCCAGTCCCAGAGAATCCAGTTCTCAGGCCATGGCCGGGAGTGCCATTCCCAACCCCAGAGAATCCAGTTCTCTAGTCACGGCCAGGAGTGCCGTTCCCAATCCCAGAGAATCCAGTTCTCTAGTCACAGCCAGGAGTGCAGTTCCCAGTCCCAGAGAATCCAGTTCTCAGGCCATGGCCGGGAGTGCCGTTCCCAATCCCAGAAAATCCAGTTCTCTAGTCCAGGGATCAGCCCCAGAGTGCCTTCCAGTGTTGGCTCCAGCCCCAGAGCGCCCTCCAGTGTCGGCTCCAGCTCCAGAGTGCCCTACAGTGTCGGCTCCAGCCCCAGAGCCTGCTCCTCCTGAGCGCACTCCAATGTTCCCGTCTCCTCTACCAGAGTGCAGCCTGGATCTAGAGTTTATCACTGAGTTAAACTAGGAGCGCTTTCCAGTTCCTATATCAGGTACCGCGCCTGCCCCAGCCCAGGAATCCGTCCCAAGGAATGCTGTCCCTAAATCTGTTCCAAAGAGTGTGAGGTCCAACTCATATCCAGATAAGGAAGGCCCTAAGTTCTCTCCTGGGAGTCAAAGGTTCACTCTAGCCCCAGACCTGAGTCGAGAGTTTGTCCTAACCCTTGACCAGTGTCAGGAGGTGGCTCCACATCCCGAGGTTTACCCTGAGAATGTTCCAGGTCCTGAGTCTAGCACGGAGAGGGCTTCCATTCCCGAACACCATCATGGACCAGATGTATTGTCTGAGCACAATTCAGTGCCTTCAGCCTTGGCCGTGTTCGCTCTCATTTCAGAGCTCAGCCAACATCTCGCTCTCAGAATTGAGTTCAGCCAATCTCCTGATCAGGCCCTAAAATTAAGCCAAGAATTCGCTCAAGTTCTTAAGTTCCCCCTTGAACTTGCTCTGAACCTTGAATCTGCTCCAGCACCTGTCCCAGTTCGCAAACTAGTGCCAATTATTACTTATGTCCTGAAGGACATTGCGGCCGCTGGTAATCTGTCGGTGCCCTATGGTCCAGTTACGCCTGCTCCACCCAGGAGAAAAGCAGCTCTGTCTGCTCCACCCTGGTGGGCATCAGTTCTTCCCTGGTTGTCTTCGGCTTCATCTGCTCCGCCCTGGTGGGTGTCAGTTCCACCCTGGTGGGCTTCGGCTTCATCTGCTCCGCCCTGGCTGGATTCCTGCGCTGCCGGCTCTGCCTTCCTCCCCTGGATCTCTGTGGCTTGGACCTGGTCCTCCGTTCTCCCCCGGTTCCGCCTATGTGCCGCTTCTTTCCTGGACTACGTTGTTATTGGAGCGTCTGGAAGCCGCTCCTTCAAGGGGGGGGTACTGTCACAGTCACCAATTGAGCCGCCTCTGCGCTACATTTCCCAGTATCCCACTGGCCACTCACCTGCACTCCCTTATCAATCACTCACACCTGGAATCTATCAGTGGATCCTCACCTGTTGCGGCTAATAATGCTCCCCATAAGAACATGCTCACTCCACACTCTCATTGTCTGGTCTCACAGTTGTGTTACATGACTTACCTCTCTGTTTACTCACCTCTAAGTACTCCAGTGATCTGCTCCTGGTTCTCCATTGCTCCACCGATCCTCAGCTCCAGGCTAGCCTCCTGAAAGCAAGGAAGGGACTTATTAGCTCAGCCAGTTAAGCTCCCTATCCATTTCACTTACCTGAGTACTTGCCTGAATGTCGATGTCTTGTCTACACCGGCCTCAGTCTACAATAAACCTGCTGTTATATTGACTTACCCCTGTTTCCCGTCGTGTTTGCTGACAACTGCATTGAGTTCTTTGTCAAGGCTTATTACACTTAACTTCAGTTCAGATATGTATTCTCATCCATGCATTGTTTTTAAATTGCTCTTACATGTCAATAGCTTTAAGTAGTCCTGTGCTGCACTGAATATATTAACATACCACTATAAAAACAATACAGCAATACAATTTTTGAGTAGACACTCTTATATTTTCATACCACTCAACCCTAAAATAACTTTTGTGTCAATCTTTATCAGGGTCCAGTGACAACTAGGGGGTGTCGACAAACTTCCAATGAGGACCATTAGACCACTTGAGAAGAATTACCTTATATGACCAAGCTTTAATGTTGTAAAGCAGATTTTGAGCTGATCTCCTTCATTCTGCCGCCAGCTCACCACAACCCCTGGGTGCACCAGCTGTGGAAATTACGGGCCAAACTTTGGGTGAGGACCTTTCTCCCACTTTCCACCACCAAACCTCTTCCTACATGTAAACAGTTGTTTAGCGCACTGTTGTTTATATCTGAATTTTTTTTTATGCTGTAACCATTGATTATTTTAATAATCAAATAATGTTTTATATTAATTGGATAAAATTACACATTTTCTATAACAGGGTTTCCGCGGGGTCTTAAAAAATCTTAAATTTAATTGTATGAAATTAAAGGCCTTAAAAAGTCTTAAATTGTACAAGAAAGTCTTAATTGTGATTTCAAGAGGTCTTCAATTTGGGGACGGAAAGACCAGAATTGCGATATAGCTGAATGTGATGATTAAACTTCAAAAGGCTATGATTTCATTAAATAAACATGAGCGCTGCAAGTTCAAAGTCAAGTCAAGTCAAGTCAAGTCACCTTTATTTATATAGCGCTTTTAACAATACAGATTGTGTCAAAGCACTTAACAGTATCAAATTGGAGGATAGAGTGTCAGTAATGTATAATAATAAGATTAAACACTCAATTTTCAGTTAAAGGCATTTCATTATTGAATTCAGAGATGTCATTGTCTAGCTCAGTTTAGTTTAAATAGTATATATGAAATCAAATTGACGATAATCGTTAGAAATTAAGTGTCCCCAACTGAGCAAGCCAGAGGCGACAGCGGCAAGGAACGAAAACTCCCTCTGTGACAGAATGGAGAAAAAAACCTTGGGAGAAACCAGGCTCAGTCAGGGGGCCAGTTCTCCTCTGGCCAGGATATTATTATTTATTTTTTTACTTATTAATTCAATTTTAAATGTATAAATGTATTATATTTCTATTTTTATATTGTTGCAATTTCTAACAATAATAGTATTATGTAGTTAGGTATTTTATTATATTATAGTTATTTTGTTTAATTTTAAGTTTTATTGTATTTAAGTCGAGGTCTTCACTGGGGATATGTCCCCGGGGCTCATCCAGGTGTCCGGCCTCCGCCGACGGTCAGGGTCGCAGACATCATCTCCCGGCGCCATCTGATCCGGACACGGACTGAGAAACAGAATAATAAAGAAACAGACAAATATTAGCGTAGATGCCATTCTTCTTACGATGTAACAAGTACATCGTGTGTTATGAGGAGTGTTCCCGGTTCCGGTTGATCTAATTAATGCAGCCTAACAATCCTTTAACGGATTTGAATAATAGAAGTGTATTAGTGTGTTATGTGTAAGCCAGGTTAAAGAAATGTGTCTTTAATCTAGATTTAAACTGACACAGTGTGTCTGCCTCCCGAACAGTGTTAGGTAGATTGTTCCAGAGTTTGGGCGCTAAATAGGAAAAGGATCTGCCGCCCGCAGTCGATTTTGATATTCTAGGTATTATCAAATGGCCAAAGTTTTGAGAACGCAGCAGACGTGGAGGACTATAATGTGATAAGAGCTCGCTCAAGTACTGAGGAGCTAAGCCATTCAGGGCTTTATAAGTAATTAACAAGATTTTAAAATCTATCCGATGTTTGATAGGGAGCCAGTGCAGTGTTGACAGAACCGGGCTAATATGGTCATACTTCCTGGTTCTAGTAAGGACTCTAGCTGCTGCATTTTGGACCAACTGTAGTTTATTGATCAAGCGTGCAGAACAACCACCCAGTAAAGCATTACAATAGTCTAACCTTGAGGTCGTAAACGCATGAATTAGCATTTCTGCATTTGACGTTGAGAGCATAGGTCGCAATTTAGATATGTTTTTGAGATGGAAAAACGCAGTTTTACAGATACTAGAAACATGGCTTTCAAATGAAAGATTTCTATCAAACAGCACACCTAGGTTCCTAACTGATGAAGAAGAATTGACAGAGCAGCCGTCACGTGTTAGATAGTGTTCTAGGTTATTACATGTGGGGTTTTTAGGTCCGATAATTAACACCTCTGTTTTTTCAGAATTTAGCAGTAAGAAGTTACTCGTCATCCAGTTTTTTATATCGACTATACATTCCGTTAGTTTCTCAATTTGGTGTGTTTCACCGGGCCGTGAAGAAATATAGAGCTGAGTATCATCAGCATAACAGTGAAAGCTAACACCATGTCTCCTGATAATATCTCCCAAGGGTAACATGTAAAGCGTGAAAAGTAACGGCCCTAGTACTGAGCCTTGAGGTACTCCATACTGCACTTGTGATCGATATGATACCTCTTCATTTACTGCTACGAACTGATGGCGGTCAGATAAGTACGATTTGAACCATGCTAAGGCACTTCCACTAATGCCAACTAAGTTTTCTAGTCTATTCAAAAGAATGTTGTGGTCGAAAGAAAGTCCGATGCTGTGCTGCTTTGTGTTCTCTCTTTACCGGGAAAACCGACATATTTCTGCCAAACGCGACACCTGCTGGCAGAGAATGAATGATTAAGTTAAGATAGGTTAAACTAGTTTGTGAATGCTTTTAGAGTGCCTTCTTTCACTGCATGATTCAGTCTATTAAATGCATTTAGTATTATCACATAATTTAAGATATGGGGGCAGAAAATCTATAGCCTATATTTATATAATTTCATATTAATGTCATACAAAGAGCGCCATTTTTTTTTCTGCAAAAGTCAGCATGATTACAAATGATACTGATTTTTTTAAATTTTCTTAAGTTGATATTAAGAGACGTACGTTTTAGACACCATATTTCCTGCTTTTGCTCTATTTTGCCAACAAAAATCATTCCAAACACAGCCACAGCACTGTTTTGCGTCTCTGAGCAATGACGGTGTTTTGTTCCTGAATTAATCAACTGTTTAAACGATTCGGTTCAATCGCAATGACTCACTTATTAACAGTGACTTGCTGCCACTTACTGGCGGTTTTAATTTCACATTTAAAGTGAATCCATTAATCCATTTAAAATTAATTTCAAACATCTGTTTTCAACATTTTATGTTTCAAATATCAAAACATTATTTATGCATTTGTAACTGCAGGTTAAAACATTCTATGTCCCTCAGAGCTGCATTAAACAGTGTGTAAATACTATCTAAATGCCACTTCTAATGCATCTTCTTCTGTGCAAAGATCAATTTTGACGATACTATGATACTGATTCAATTTGCTTGGTAACAGCCCAAATGCAAGAATTTGACTCAAAAGATGATGCACACTTGTTAAAAAAAAAAAAAAAAAAAAAAAAAAAAACTTATTGGAAAAGATTAATTTCTATCATTGCTGTGAACTGACCACACAGAATATGAAGAATATCAAAACAATTCAGGAGTCAACTGTCCATGGTAATCTTTATGATACCAGCACAATAACACGCTCAGCAAAATATTGTCTAATTATTGTTATCGATAAAATCCCAGACAATATGAAGATATAATTTTTTGGTCAATATCGCACACCCCTAATTCATGTTATTTAATTTATATAATAATTAATTGATAATAATTGTTTAAATTAATATAATAATATTTTGACATCCATTTTCTTAAAAATGGTTTGAAGGCTGAAATGTAAAGTTTATCATTTTATAAACTTTTGTGAAAACTTGTATGTGAACTGTAAATTATGCTTTTTACAGTCATTTTACAGTTTAATATGGTACTATAGACATTGCCCTATCCCGCTCATATGGTATTAATTTTATTTGTGCAGGTCTTAAAAAAGGTCTTAAAAACTCTTAAATTTGACCTTAAAAATCCTGCAGAAACCCTGTATAAATGTATTTTATAATTCTGAATTATAAAATAAAGTTTGTCCAGAGTTGAAAAGCAGAAGACAGTTTAACCCAATTAATTCTAAAAAATAAAAATATAAATAACAGTTTGTCCTTTTGTTTTTCTTTACTTTTATGACTCATAGTTAGGCTATGTTCACACTGTCACTGTTTGGGTGTAACAACTGCATTTACTTACAGATGTGAGTCTCAATGTTCTCTACACACAGCTGCTTACAATAGTGTTTCGAATGCTGTCTGTATGCACAAGTAACTAAAGTCAAGCAGTATTCTATTTGTGATTATTACCTCTAATTATAGCAACAGTGAGTAAAGTATTATCAAAGATGGCGACAGCCATACTACTAAAAATCTTATCACAATTGGCACAACAAGAGTCCAGTCAAGGCATGACTTCATCTGTTAAATCTGAACCAGCAACATCTTTTATAACTGGAGTAGATAGGATTATTTGAGTCACACACAGAGCACAAAACTTGAAAGGAGCAGAGAAAGTGCTTCAATAAACAAATATTGTTTTTGGTTTGCCCCGTCAGATGCTTCGACGGATGCGTGTCGGCTTGAGTCATGTTTCTCCAGTGCATAACTTACATTTGATGGTTGTGTACTTGTCTAATTTTGGAAATAATTGAGAACAGGAGCATAATAATTCTGACTAAAATTGACATTTTTCTAAAATATTTACTTTAAATGCAGGTTTAATATTCTACGTGTTGTATTTATGAGAGCAGTAACTGTAAAGGGGGTATACATGTAATTGCTACAGTTGTTACATGTAAAACAGTTGCTTAACAGCTATGTTAATTTACTATATTCAGAATATACGTGTATACACGTGAATACGTGTTCCCCATACCAGTTAACCAGTCTGTGTTTTGTTTTTAGCATTTTAATGTTTTATGTTTTAAAATGGCGGGCAAAGAGTTTTTTGTTTTAGAATCTGATGTTTATATTTTAACCCTTTTTTGTGAATGTGTAGCACAGCCTACATAAATACATTCACTATATTTGTTTTCTTTTACTTCAGTTTTCATATTGTTTGGAGGACAAAATGGGCTCGGTGCACAAGATGGCGCCGGTGAGCTTCGGTGACGCGAGTGTGTGCATACTTCCTTAGACCGTATCATAGCACTGAGACTGCTCTCATAGTACTGAGAATGCTCTCATTAGCATTACAAATGACCTGCTTCTATCATCTGATTGTGGTTGTATCTCTTTATTAGTTCTACTGGATCTTAGCGCTGCATTCGACACTATCGACCACAACATTCTTTTGAATAGACTAGAAAACGTTGGCATTAGTGGAAGTGCCCTAGCATGTTTCAAATCGTACTTATCTGACCGCCATCAGTTCGTAGCAGTAAATGAAGAGGTATCATATCGATCACAAGTGCAGTATGGAGTACCTCAAGGCTCAGTACTAGGGCCGTTACTTTTCACGCTTTACATGTTACCCTTGGGAGATATTATCAGGAGACATGGTGTTAGCTTACACTGTTATGCTGATGATACTCAGCTCTATATTTCTTCACGGCCCGGTGAAACACACCAAATTGAGAAACTAACGGAATGCATAGTCGATATAAAAAACTGGATGACGAGTAATTTCTTACTGCTAAATTCTGAAAAAAACAGAGGTGTTAATTATCGAACCTAAAAACCCCACATGTAATAACCTAGAACACTATCTAACACTTGACGGCTGCTCTGTCAATTCTTCTTCATCAGTTAGGAACCTAGGTGTGCTGTTTGATAGCAATCTTTCATTTGAAAGCCATGTTTCTAGTATCTGTAAAACTGCGTTTTTCCATCTCAAAAACATATCTAAATTGCGACCTATGCTCTCAACGTCAATTGCAGAAATGCTAATTCATGCATTTATGACCTCAAGGTTAGACTATTGTAATGCTTTACTGGGTGGTTGTTCTGCACGCTTGATCAATAAACTACAGTTGGTTCAAAATGCAGCAGCTAGAGTCCTTACTAGAACCAGGAAGTATGACCATATTAGCCCGGTTCTGTCAACACTGCACTGGCTCCCTATCAAACATCGGATAGATTTTAAAATCTTGTTAATTACTTATAAAGCCCTGGATGGCTTAGCTCCTCAGTACTTGAGCGAGCTCTTATCACATTATAGTCCTCCACGTCCGCTGTGTTCTCAAAACTCTGGCCATTTGATAATACCTAGAATATCAAAATCGACTGCGGGCGGCAGATCGTTTTCCTATTTAGCGCCCAAACTCTGGAACAATCTACCTAACACTGTTCGGGAGGCAGACACACTCTGTCAGTTTAAATCTAGATTAAAGACACATTTCTTTAACCTGGTTTACACATAACACACTAATACACTTCTATTATTCAAATCCGTTAAAGGATTGTTAGGCTGCATTAATTAGATCAACCGGAACCAGGAACACTCCTCATAACACACGATGTACTCGTTACATCGTAAGAAGAATGGCATCTACGCTAATATTTGTCTGTTTCTTTCTTATTCTGTTTCTCAGCCCGTGTCCGGATCAGATGGTGGATCAGCGGCGGGAGATGATGTCTGCGACCCTGATCGTCGGTGGAGGCCGGGACACCTGGATGAGCCCCAGGGACATATCCCCAGTGAAGACCTCGACTTAAATACAATAAAACTAAAAATAAAACAAAATAACTAAAAATATAATAAAATACCTAACTACATAATACTATTATTGCTAGAAATTGTAACAAGATAAAAATAGAAATATAATAAATTTATACATTTAAAATTTAATTAAAACAATAAGTAAAAAAATAAATAAACAATAATATCCTGGCCAGAGGAGAACTAAGCCTGGTTTCTCCCAATGTTTTTTTTTTTTCTCCATTCTGTCACAGAGGGAGTTTTGGTTCCTTGCCGCTGTCGCCTCTGGCTTGCTCAGTTGGGGACACTTAATTTCTAACGATTATCATCAATTTGATTTCATAGATACTATTTAAACTAAACTGAGCTAGACAATGACATCTCTGAATTCAATAATGAAATGCCTTTAACTGAAAATTGAGTGTTTAATCTTATACATTACTGACACTGTCCTCCAATTTGATACTGTTAAGTGCTTTGACACAATCTGTATTGTTAAAAACACTATATAAATAAAGGTGACTTGACTTGACTTGACTTCCGGTCTTGCAACGTTCGCATTTACTGTAATGGGAAACTTCATACGAAACTTGGCTAGATAAAAATAATTAATGTTTTTTTTTTCAGATTAAAAAGCGGATAGTGCTATATCAAAGACAAGAGAAAACATCCTCGCTACATTATTGCGTACCTCTGTGTGGAAATGCATCAAGATAAACGGGGAGATTTCTTCTGTTGATGAGGCTCAACATCAGCGCTTATCAGTCTACAGGGATCTCGTCATGCAAACACAAATCATTCAAACGTGCAATACTGTACATTTTCGGAAAGTTGATTTTGTACTGACTGCTAATTATAGGATCATAAGGTTTGCGACTGTCAAACGAAACGCTCAGCGATATCTGCATGAATTTATATTAACTTTTTGATAACAATTTATAACTGTAACTGTACAATTTAACATAATATGATAGGTTGGCATTAATTAAAAGATCGGTGTTTGCATTACCTGTGTGTTTTATTAATATTTATCTGTTTTGTGACAGATCTGTTGCATAAATAATTATGTCTATAAGCAGCACATGCATTTTTACGATTTCTTTTACATTAATTATCAGATAAAACAAATCTTT
Source organism: Spinibarbus caldwelli (assembly GCA_039654775.1). Lineage (NCBI taxonomy): Eukaryota > Metazoa > Chordata > Actinopteri > Cypriniformes > Cyprinidae > Spinibarbus > Spinibarbus caldwelli. The sequence goes on along the minus strand of CM077266.1, from coordinate 27,440,893 downwards.
AAATTAGTCATGTAGCCTATTAGTTGCACCCTTTTCTTCATTTAAAAATATGTTTGATGCAAAGTTAACTCTGTAAAATATGTTGTGAAAAAGATGATGGAACAAACTGATGTATGTGCACAATTGAGAAATGGATATTTATGAAGATCAATCGCAGCCCAAGTCTTACAAGGTAAACATTTCATTAAAAAAAAATAAAAATAAATAAGTCAACGTAATACAAACATTTACGAGAAATAAGTAATTTGTACATAATTGGTGAGGGAAAAATATGTAGCTGTGTTTATACACACCATGAGTTCAACTTTCGTTTCGGGAACAGTAGGGATTAACGTTAGTGCATTGCATTCATTCACCGGATGCAAACATATATAAGTTTCAAATACACTGGCACAGTTAACATTTATAGTATAGTGATAATAGCAGTGTGGATCTTATTTGCATTTGAAGTGATATTATAAATCCTGTAAACATATATAGAAGGTAATATTTGTATTTCTCTGGTTCTCTGCACTGGTTTTTAGCACAACCGGAAGTATCTATGCACACACTCGCTAGACTGGAAATCCAAGATGGCGGAGATATGCAACTAGCCCATTGGGCAAGATGTAGGGGCCCATTGAAATTCTTAATCTTTAATTTTAAAGCTGGATTTGCTGATTGCTCATTACAGGATTAAGTCCCTTGTACCTGCATTAGTCTAGCAGTTGTAAAAATCATTCTTGAATGGTCGCATAACTTTTTTTATTCAGTTATGAGCTAAATGGGAAAGCCAAAATCTGTCATCAACTTCTACAAACTATTTCTGCTTTCTGCTTGTCTTAGATCAGTTTGGGCACGCATACACAGGGCAGCTTTGGGTTAGTTGCTCTGTTCTGTTTAATGTATGGTAGTTGGAATGTTGTTCAGTTTTATTCATTACTGTTAGCTTTCACAGCAATACTGTTAAATGTGCAATTATCTCTATCAAACCATCAAACATGGACCTTAAAGGGATGGTTCACCCAAAAACTTTATTCAAATAAATTAATATTGTGACAATCATGTTCATCAGTCTGATTTCAGTGGCACAGCTTAGTGTAGTATCTAGTACAGAGGTTGTTGACAGTATTGTGTGCATGTTGCATGGTGTTCACTGACCAATATTGTATTATTGTTTACACCTTCAGTAACTTGTACAAGCTGCAAAAAAAAAAAAAAAAAAAAAAAATGCATATAGCTCTGTTGTTTGTGTTTCAACGGCTTAAAATCGGTTGTTTTAAAACTGCAGTGCTTAAAAACACGTGTCCATGCTACAGATATAGTCCCTCATTTAGGAACGTCCTCCTCGTTTTGTCCTGGCTGGTTGTTCTCCACCTGGTTCTGTTTCCCCTTCACGGCCCGTGGGTGGCATGTAAAGAATTGCACTCATCCAAATGATGAAAAAGTATTACCGTAAACAATGCATTTTGCGACACCATGAAATAAACTATAGAGCATATTATGAAATGATAGACTTTTTATTTTGTCCATCCAATATATATATCATCATATCGCACAACCCTACTTTGTATTGTTACATTGTTGGTAATACAGGTGCATCTCAATAAATTAGAATGTCGTGGAAAAGTTCATTTATTTCAGTAATTCAACTCAAATTGTGAAACTCGTGTATTAAATAAATTCAATGCACACATACTGAAGTAGTTTAATTCTTTGGTTCTTTTAATTGTGATGATTTTGGCTCACATTTAACAAAAACCCACCAATTCACTATCTCAACAAATTAAAATATGGCGACATGCCAATCAGCTAATCAACTCAAAACGCCTGCAAAGGTTTCCTGAGCCTTCAAAATGGTCTCTCAGTTTGGTTCATCATGGGGAAGACTGCTGATCTGACAGTTGTCCAGAAGACAATCATTGACACCCTTCACAAGGAGGGTAAGCCACAAACATTCATTGCCAAAGAAGCTGGCTGTTCACAGAGTGCTGTATCCAAGCATGTTAACAGAAAGTTGAGTGGAAGGAAAAAGTGTGGAAGAAAAAGATGCACAACCAACCGAGAGAACTGCAGCCTTATGAGGATTGTCAAGCAAAATCGATTCAAGATTTTGGGTGAACTTCACAAGGAATGGACTGAGGCTGGGGTCAAGGTATCAAGAGCCACCACACACAGACGTGTCAAGGAATTTGGCTACAGTTGTCGTATTCCTCTTGTTAAGCCACTCCTGAACCACAGACAACTTCAGAGGCGTCTTACCTGGGCTAAGGAGAAGAAGAACTGGACTGTTGCCCAGTGGTCCAAAGTCCTCTTTTCAGATGAGAGCAAGTTTTGTATTTCATTTGGAAACCAAGGTCCTAGAGTCTGGAGGAAGGGTGGAGAAGCTCATAGCCCAAGTTGCTTGAAGTCCAGTGTTAAGTTTCCACAGTCTGTGATGATTTGGGGTGCAATGTAATCTGCTGGTGTTGGTCCATTGTGTTTTTTGAAAACCAAAGTCACTTCACCCGTTTACCAAGAAATTTCGGAGCACTTCGTGCTTCCTTCTGCTGCCAGCTCTTTAAAGATGCTGATTTCATTTTCCAGCAGGATTTGGCACCTGCCCACACTGCCAAAAGTTGGTTAAATGACCATGGTGTTGGTGTGCTTGGCTGGCCAGCAAACTCACCAGACCTGAACCCCATAGAGAATCTATGGGGTATTGTCAAGAGGAAAATGAGAAACAAGAGACAAAAAAAATGCAGATGAGCTGAAGGCCACTGACAAAGAAACCTGGGCTTCCATACCACCTCAGCAGTGCCACAAACTGATCACCTCCATGCCACGTCGAACTGAAGCATTAATTAAAGCAAAAGGAGCCCCTACCAAGTATTGAGTACATATACAGTAAATGAACATACTTTCCAGAAGGCCAACAATTCACTAAAAATGTTTATTTTTTTTTTTTATTGGTCTTATGAAGTATTCTAATTTGTTGAGATAGTGAATTGGTGGTTTTTTGTTAAATGTGAGCCAAAATCATCACAATTAAAAGAACCAAAGACTTAAACTACTTCAGTCTGTGTGCATTGTATTTATTTAAGACACGAGTTTCACAATTTGAGCTGAATTACTGAAACAAATTGTAACGGGAACAACAAGACATGAGGCATGCGGATCCATCTGCAGGCTTTTATTATGAAACATGGTCAAAACACAGGCAGGGTCGGACAGTGGCAAACCGGTATAACACAGGCGAGACAGAGTATTCCTAGGACAAGCATGGGTCTTCGATCGGCGAACAGTATCCAACAGGGCGAGGCAAAGAGAGATAATCCAGGTACACAGCAATAATCCAGGCAGAGGCAAACAGAGTCCGAATGGCTAGGCAAAGGGGTAAATCCAGGAAACACGGGCTAGGGTCAGAACACGAAAAAACAGGCAAGGTAATACAAAGACTAAGGTTACACGGAATGGCAGACTCGGACTAGGGAAACTCGGAATGGCAAGGTTAGGCAGCTAGCGCTAGGGGAGTGCTATACACAGATCAATACACGGCAGTGTAACTGAGAACGTCCATGGCTTATATAGTGTGTGTGATTGTGTAATGAGTCTCAAGTGTGAGCGTGTGATTAGGGAAACGGCTGCTGGGAAATGAAGTCCGTGGTAATGTGTGACAGTCTGTGTGGTGTTAGAGTCAGTGTGATGACTGAGCGACCTTTGGTGGCAAACAAATGGAAGTCCATGGACCAGATTCATGACATAAATTAACTTTTCCACGACATTCTAATTTATTGAGATGCACCTTTATATGTAAATGAACAATATTTACCTGTTCTCTAAATTACATGTACCGAGATATCACCATTTATTTGTAGAAAAAAACTGCTAGTACTCCTTGTTTGAGAACATTTAGATGGACGGTTTAGCTGTGTTTTCTCCCTCTGTATTCTCACTGTTAGTTTACACTCAAACTTCTTATGATGACATTTTTGTATTTTTTTTTATATACTACTATTAAATTATTAATCAGTTTGGACATCTTTTTACTAAAGAGCACTTTGGGACTCTGTATTTATGATGCAAATGTAAATGACTGTAAATGAACCTAAAATGCTGTTACATGCCTTTCGTTATTAATGAGATCTTTTAAAAAGTAATATAGTGATTTTATTTAATGACCGATACAGTTTTGTTGTGTTATCGATGTCTTTTTCTCTACTTTAGGGAGGAACTTCTCAACAAATTCACTTCACAGCGCATCAGTGAAAGGCTTTCCACTCTTGTATTTATCCATATCAGGTTTGTAAATGTATGGGGGTTTTATTTTTTGCATCATTAATCTTGTATGAAAATTATATGAAAAAGAAAACATGACAAGGTAACTGGACTTTTCACAAAATGCCAGTATTATGCCACAAATATTTTCTACTTAGCTAATCTTAAATTAAACTTGGATTGATACTATAATACCAGATGTGATACTTCATAATGCAGGGGTCCCAGGTGAAAAAGAAATATATTTAAATTGTGCTTTTTCAGACACACTTAATATATTTATATTATACTATACTAAGTGCATATTAAATGTATTATTTTGAAACAACTTTAAGTATATTAAGTGTATTTCAAGATATGTTTAAGTTCAATTTTAATATATTTGTAATATATTTAATATAATGAAATTGTGTTAAATTGGAACCACTTTAAGTATATTTAGTGCAATTTAAGTGTATTTCTTAAAATACATTTTAAATGTACTTTTAATACTTGATGAACTACAGGTAGAATATATTTGAAGCATCGTTTTAATGTGCTTCAAGTACATTTCAGTTGTATTTCAGCTCATTATAAATGCATTAGCATTACACTACTACTATATTATATTATATTTATTAGTATTATATTTTTCAGTATATACACACACGTACACTTTTATATCTAGAAAACTTTAATGTATTATATATTGTGTACATTACAAATATTCATAAAGTACATTTAAAAAGTACAGCAGTATATATACTTTGGTGAAAAACAAAAACATACTATTAAATGTATTAAAATGTACTTGAAATACAAGTATGTTTATACTATATTTGTATTACTACAAACATACTCAAGTATATTTTTAAACATTATACAAAAAACATTATAATAATTGAAAAAAAGACTGAAATGCTATGGAAGAGTCATCTTATCCATTTGTAGAAGAAAAAAAAATTACTGAAAAACAAAGTGCAGAAGTGAATAGATGTGTGTGCAAAGACTGAAGATGATAAAGTTCAAGCAACAGAATAGGGAGGGATGAAGGGGATTTTGGAGGTGGACGAGGAGATGGCGTAGGGATGGTGCGGGATGGTGATGGGAGGATGGCGATGATGCCCTGGCGGCTTAGATGGAGTTTGGCACATGGCACAGACCCAGAGCATCCCAGTGCTGACAAAACACGGCAGAGTCGAGGGAGGGAGGAGCCAAGATGTAGATGGTGTGGCTACCGACATCTGGGGGCCGACTGATGGAGACAGAGCTGGTGGATCCGAAGGCGCAGACGGAGGTCCGATGGAGCTGAACGTTGTCGCAGGTTCTGGAGACCTGGGCACAGCCTAGTCGTCCTGGCATACAATATTTTGCACAAGTGCCTTGCAGCTTTAGAAAAAAACAAAACAGAAACAAAATTAGATAACAGATTTTCACATGAATGACTGAAAGGAAGCACAAATTAGCCACCTGGAATAGACACATTGCTAACATTTTTCTTCCAAGATTGACCCAATCACTCTCCATTAGGCCTGATTCAAAAATCTCTATAACAGAGGTGATACGATATTAAAATATACTTACTATTCCTTTGCTTGTCTCTGCACTCAGATTTCAGTTTGTCTTCAATAGCAGCTGATCTGAAAAACAACAAATGTTAATATTACTCACACGCACAATAAAAAAGGCAAGCTTGAACAAATATAAACACCAATCAACTAACACTACCACAGTTTACTGATCAGCTCAAGACAAAGTAATCGTATGTTCATAATCATGGTTTTTCAAAGATCATTAACCTCATTACAATGAAGCCAAATTATTCAGGAAATCAGAAATAAATACACTTCATGTTGCAAATAAAAGAATGTTAATATTGTACATGTTATAATGACTAATTTTATTTTTTTTATTTTTTTCTGCCAATGCATGTGTCAAAAACACGACTGGTACAGACAAATAACGTTAATTAAATAACTTACAAATCTTACCTGAAGTCACAGTGAGGTTCCAAAAGCCAGACACATACATGCTTGCAGAAGCTGCTAAAAATAAAAACATACCGCTATATTTTTAATTAATTTCATAGTTCCCCCAAAACAATTTGAATTCTGCCATCACTCACCCTTAAGATGCTCCAAACCATCTAAGACTTTCGTTCATCTTCGAAAGAAAAGTTGAGATATTTTAATGAAATCTGAGAGATTTATGTCCCTCCGATGAAAAGATTCATCAAAGAATCCCTGTTCACGCTTCAAAAAGTTAATCGCAAAAAAAAACATCGCCAAAGTAATCCATATGAATTGCGTGGTTTCCTCAACAGTAAGTGCCCTAAAGAGACACGATCGCTCTATAATACTGTTTAAATTTAGACTTATATTCACATTCAAGGGACATTTGCACGCACATCATATTTGATTTACGATGCTCTCTGCTGCGAGCTCATTATCATACGAACCAATCAGAGCCGTCCAATGGCTCTGGAACCAATCAGGTTTAGTCAGTGTTGTTTGAATTTAAACACAAATAAAGGTGTTTATTTATTTATTTATTTATTTATTTTTTATTTCAGATATGATGTTGAAATCTTTGTGGGAATTTCAGAAATATATATTAGAAAATAAAGGCGTCAAGCTTGAACAAATTTATAAACCTAACTTATTACAATTAATGTATCATGTAATGAACAACAGCCTAATCAACCAAAGTAGCACAACCCATATTAAACAACATATTTTAAATATTGCAGTGGTTAATAATATTTGACAAAGGTTTGTACATTGTAAATGTAAAAAATGTTTTTCAAAATATCGTACTTTTCCAAATATTAAAATGATAAATACATAAATAGGCTATTTAAAATATAGCCATGTGTAGGCCTACTGCAATATAAAGTACATTAAAAACCTACTAAAAGTGTAATCATTTTGTTATGTTCTTACACAAAGTACACATAAAATATACGGGTAACATAAGTATGTTTTCTGTAAATACACTAAAACATCACTAAAAGTATGATTGTGTTTAGTATATTCCTTAAAAGTGTAACTAAGAATATATTTATTAACATAGTATTTCTACTATACTTTTTAGAAATATAGTAATAGTGTGCTTGTGTTTAGCATATTCCTTAAAAGTATAATTAAGCATATATTTATTACCAACTTATTTCTAGTATACTTTTTTATAAATACATTAAAAGTATGCTTCTGTTTAGCATATTTCTTAGAAGTATAACTAAGCATATATTTAATACAAAAGTACTTCTAGTATACTTTTTAGAAATATATTAAAATGCAATTCAGTATATTTTTAATGCACTTCAAATAAGCATGTTGGGAATACAAATGTCTTATAAACATACTACTTGAATTTCAAGTATATTTTTAATACATTTAATACTACGTCTTTTTCACCTGGGGTGCCCAGTCTGGTTCCTGGAGATCTACCTTCCTGCAGATTTCAGCTCCTCAGGAGCAGTTGACAATTACAGACGGGTGTGTTGGATCAGGGTTAGATCTGAATTCTGCAGGAAGGCAGATCTCCAGAAACAGGATTGGGCAGTCCTGTTATATTGGTTTTGTATGATGGATTTTGAACTGTACTATTTTTATTGCAGGTTTTCTGGGATCCCAGGTGAAGACATCAGTACATCAGGTGTTGGCCTGGACAGATGTACCTACAGTACACCACACTGACCTCTACTTTTGCATGGATGGCTGAATACTACCATGTTCTATGAAGGTATTATTTTAGCAAAACTGAGCACCTGTGACAGTGGAATTTGCAGTTGAAAAGAATAGTTACACATGCGTATCAGTAAATGTGAAGTCACAAAAGATTGTTTAGGAGTTGCAAATGTTTTATTTACTCTTTCTTTCTCACAAACATAACACAACAGTAACACCATTTCAAATTCTGAGGTGCACAAATCCTATTCTACAAATCACAAATTAAGAAACTCATATGCTCACAGTTAGGATAGAGTTGCTGCAGTGAATGTGGGGCAAAAGACATTTACATACCATGAAAATGTGATGTTTATCTGCTTACCCCCAGGGCATCCAAGATGTAGGTGACTTTGTTTCTTCAGTAGAACACAAACAAATATTTTTAACTCAAACCGTTGCAGTCTGTCAGTCATATAATGGCAGTTAATGGGTCCCATGCATGGGCGTCGGAAGCAAAATAAAAGTGGGTGGGTCCTCCCCCAGAAAAAAAATAAAAAAATACTGGAGTGTATGCCATTTTCTGTAGTCTGGTGCCTTTTAATTAACGGAATAGGCCGCCTTGTGGGCAGGGGTTATTTACATTACCTGTGCTCACTAATGTCACAACATCATAAAAGACGGCTATTTAAACAATATGGTTCAGTGGGTGAAAGATCCTACACATACACACGGACATACTTTGGACTTGGTTTTTTTCTCATGGTTTTTCTATTACTGATACTCAGGTTTTTGATACTTTGCTCTCAGATCATATGCCTGTATTATTTACGTTGCCTTTCTCACAGTTAAGTTCAAGCATTACTCCTACTGTACAACTGACTCGTTCCTTTTCTTCCCACTTTTGTGATGACTTCTCTAACACCTTTAACAAGGTGTGCTTGTCTATGTCCCTGGAGTCGCTTTTGCCTGACCTGGATGCTGAACAGCATCTTAGTCTGTTTAATACTGCCTGTTCAGAGGTTTTGAATACCATTGCTCCTCTTAAACCTAAGAAGTCTAAACCTAAATCTGAACCATGGCTCAATGATAACATCCGCTCTCTGAGGCAAGCTTGTAGAAGAGCTGAACGAAAATGGAAAAAGGACAAATTGCAAATTTCATATGAAATGCTTAAAGACTGTTTTGCAACTTTTCAAGCAGTGAAATCTGCTAAGTATTTTTCTAATTTAATTGCAATGAATCATCATAGTTCTAAAGCCTTATTTTCTGTTATAAATTCTGTGGTAAATCCTCATGTAAATGTGATTTCAAATCCCTCAGTGTCTTTATGTGAAGGTTTCTCAAAGTTTTTCTGTGATAAGATTACTACTTTGAGATCTCAGTTGCAACCATTTGCTAATGGTTCACCTGAATTTAGCTGTTCTTCAGCCATATGGAGTGATTTTGATCCAATTTCTCTCCAGTCTCTCAAAAAAACTATCGACCATTTAAAACCTTCTTTCTGCTCTCATGATGTTCTCCCTCCACGTATTTTAAAACAAATTTTCGACTTGGTTGGCCCTAGTTTGGTGTCGTTTCTGAATAAATGTCTAGTTTCGGGAACTATACCTGATAGCCTCAAAGAGGCTACTGTGACTCCTCTTCTCAAGAAACCTTCTCTTGATGCTAGTAATTTCAATAATTTTCGACCGATCTCAAATCTTCCGTTTATTACAAAAGTACTCGAGAAAACTGTGTTTATTCAAATTCAGTCTTTCCTTAGTGCAAATCATATTTTTGAAACCTTCCAGTCTGGTTTTAAGCCTCTGCATAGCACAGAGACTGCTTTATTACGGGTCCTTAATGATATTATGTTGGCGACTGACTCTGGTGACTCTGTTATCCTAATTATGTTAGACTTAACCTCGGCTTTTGATACAGTTGATCATAAAACACTTTTATCTCGACTAGAATATTTTGTGGGTATCCGGGGAACTGTTCTTTGCTGGTTCAAATCATATTTAACAAATAGAAGTTTCTCAGTCAGATTGGGCAATTTTTCTTCATTGCCTGCCAAACTTTCCTGTGGAGTGCCACAGGGTTCTATTCTCGCTCCCATTCTTTTTTCTTTGTATTTACTTCCTTTGGGCTCTATTTTCAGAAAGCATGGTGTATCATTTCACTGCTATGCGGATGATACTCAAATTTATCTACCTCTGAAACGAAATAAACATGCTGCTATGGAACCTCTTTTTGCGTGCATGGATGAAGTGAAAACGTGGCTCTCTCAGAATTTTCTTTGTCTGAATGGATCAAAAACCGAGGTTATAGTCTTTGGTCCTAGTGAAAATTCAGGGAGCAGAATTATCGATCTGGACTACCTTGCTCCTTTTACTTCTTCCTTTATTAAGAACCTAGGTGTTTTCTGGGATCAAAGTCTTAAATTTGATAAACAAATAAATGCGGTTATTAGTTCCTGTTTTTTCCAGCTGCGTCTTCTCTCCAAAATTAAATCTTTTCTCTCTGTGAAAACTTTAGAGATTGCTATCCATGCGCTCATTACAACTCGCTTGGATTACTGCAACTCTCTCTATCTAGGCATTTCTAAATCTTCCATTGCTCGTCTACAATTAGTACAAAATGCCGCTGCTAAATTCCTCAAAGGACACCGTAAATTTGATCATGTTACTCCTATTCTGAAATCCTTACATTGGTTACCTGTGCACCTCAGAATTGAGTTCAAAATTCTTCTATATGTCTATAAATCTATAAATAATCTGGCACTAAGCTACTTATCTGATCAACTTCATCTATACAATCCCACTCGAAATCTGAGGTCTGGTGATCAAAGACTTCTCTCTGTCCCCAGATCATGGTTAAAGCATAGAGGGGATAGAGCCTTTGCAGTTGCTGGCCCTAGGCTGTGGAACAGCCTTCCAGCCTATATCAGATTGTCACAGTCTTTAACTGTTTTTAAATCATCTCTTAAAACCTATTTCTTTTCTTTGGCTTTTAATTCATTGTGAGTTTATGATATGAATGTATGGGTTGTCCTGTGTTTCTATGTCTTTATCTGTTCAGCACTTTGGTCAGCTGTGCTTGCTGTTTTTAAATGTGCTATATAAATAAAACAAACTTGAAACTTGAAACTTGAAATGTGTTTCCAATGGCGCAGCAGGTAAGCGTGTTGTGTTTTTGACGCGAGCGACCTGAGTTCGCGTCCGCCTTTTGCCAAAATCGTGCTTCTCCCTTTCCACATCTCATATTACATCGGAAAGGCATTTGTTTTCAATTAAAACAAAAATGAAGGAAATAATCTTCAAGTTTTAATAAAGTACCGGGTAAGGTTAGGTGTATCTGAGCAGCAGATACGCTAAGACGCTGTGTTGCGGGAGTGCAGCAGGCGCGAGTAACTAGTGAAAACACAGAATAGAGTTATATGGACTCTGAATGAGCCAAGTGGAATAGATTTGAGGAAGCAGCAGTGTGGAATTCAAGGCTGTAACTAAATGGAGTTTAAACTGTTAGGGCATTCGTCATGTGGAATGGATTTGACTGACGGCGCTCTGAAAAGTGCACAGACATATTTGCTGAATTAGAGACAGTAAAAGTGGGTGGGTCCAATATCATTGGTCTTCAAAAGTGGGTGGGTCCTGTCCCACCCTCATACAAATGTTCCGACGCCCATGGTCCCACGGCTTTGAGAGTGAAAAAAAACATACACAGACAAAACCAAATTAAACCCTGCGGCTGGTGATGATACATTGAGGTCTTTAGACACGAAATGATCGGTCTGTGCAAGAAACTGAACAGTATTTATATAATTTTTACTTCTGATACACGCAGTGTCCAACTGTCCTGAGCACATTCACAACAGCTGGTGCCTGAGACGGTGTCACTCGCCGGCTGTTGTGAACGCGCTCAGGACAGCTCAGGATCGTTTCGGATCGAGCCGCAGGGTTTAATTTGGTTTTGTCTGTGTATGTGTGTAAGCAGATAAACATCAAATTTTCATTTTTGGGTGAACTATCCTTTTAACTTTTTTGTGGAAGCAATGATAAAGTACAGTAGAACCCATTATAATCAGTGATGCTGTCTGCACTGGATGCAGTGCGGCACGAAACTGCTGACTTTTTCTATTTATAACGTACTGACACAATGCTTTGTCACGTCCGGTGTAGATACGATGTGACAGCAAAAACATGGCGAGTGTGTAGAAAAGAAAAGTGGATACAGAAAATAGATGATTCAAATGTGAATGGACTGCACAGTTTTGAGTGAGTGAGTGACTGATACCATCTTTGCTATGGAATACACCTGTTGGTTCGCAGTGAGTTCACAGTTTTAACGTACAAGTTTGCTTTAATTTATTGTTAAGATCTGAGATAAAATATCTATTGTTGCTGTCACTATGGCTATAAAGATCATGCAAAATAATATTCAAACTCACATTAGACATTTTTAACATTGAATAAAGCACATAATCATTACCTGAGATTATCGCTGTCATATTTTATATGTTGTTCCTGCCACGACATCACAGAAAATAAAAAAACATTTATAAAATACAATCCCATGTCGCTTATTGTCACGTGTCATTGTTGCGGGTGGTTAGGACAAAAACTGCATGGAAAAGATACTTTTTATCGCATCGCATCACGTCTGGTTGGGACACACGGTGTTACAGTTTGATCCCCCCACAAAAAATCTAAGTATTAAAATGTTAATGCTGACAGATCTAATAACTGAATCTGCAATTAGAGAAAGTGGAGAGAAGAGATCCAGTCTGGAGATGAGCAGGAACAGTTGATTTGAATGGCAGATATGGAGATCCAGATTTTTAGTTTGTTCATTTGTTTTTAATATTCAACAGGCAAAGTTCTTCAGTATCTAAATGCAAAAATGTTCATAATTGTTTGAATAAAACAGACTACTATATAGACTACCTATATATATATAGGTCAGTGGCCCTTGGCTTGGTATTGTTGGCAGAATTAAGCCCTCGGCGAAAACTAATTGAGGAACCCTCCATTAAAGTCTTGAAAAGTGAGTGAAGAGTGAAGACATTTAAAATGTTTCAAACGATTTCTATTTAATAAATGCTTTAACAAATTTAATAAATATATTTGATAAATGCAAAAAATGCTGTTCATTGAACTTTCTATTTATCAAAGAATCCTGAAAAATAAAATGTATTACAATTTCCACACAAAATATGAAGCAGCAAAATTGTTTTCAACATTGATAATAATCAGAAATATTTCTTGAGCATCTTGAGCATTCTTCCATATGAAAAATTGAAGCAGAATCACTTAGAGAAAAAATTCTCTTCCAGTGATTCTGCTTCAGTGTGGAAAGGTATGAAAGATATCATCAGTTACAAGTCACCATCCCCCAGCACTCTGGAGAATCAACAACTGGCAGACGATCTGAATGAGTTCTACTGCAGGTTTGAAAAAACACCCCACACCCGCCCTGAACACCTCTCCACACAACCATTAACACCTCCAGCAACCTCCCTCTCCCCCACACCTGCAATTCAGATCAGCGAAGATGAGGTGCGCCAGGTCTTCAGGAAAAACAAAAGAAGGAAAGCACCAGGCCCAGACGGTGTGTCACCAGCCTGCCTAAAAACCTGTGCTGACCAGCTGGCCCCCATCTTCACACAGATCTTCAACAGATCACTGGAGCTGTGCGAAGTCCCCTCATTGTTCAAACGCTCCACCATCATCCCCGTCCCAAAGAAACCCAAAATTACTGGACTTAATGACTACAGACCTGTGGCTCTAACGTCTGTGGCCATGAAATCATTTGAAAGACTGGTTTTGGCTTATCTGAAGTCCTCCACTGGACCCTTACTGGACCCCCTGCAGTTTGCCTACAGAGCAAACAGGTCTGTGGATGATGCAGTCAACATGGGACTGCACTTCATCCTGCAGCATCTGGACAGACCAGGGACTTATGTGAGGATCCTGTTCGTAGACTTCAGCTCCGCTTTTAACACCATCATCCCGGACACCCTTCAGAATAAACTAACTCAGCTCTCTGTGCCCACCTCCGTCTGTCAGTGGATCACCAGCTTTCTGACAGACAGGCAGCAGCTAGTGAGGCTGGGAAAATACACATCGAGCACCCGCACCATCAGCACTGGAGCTCCTCAGGGCTGTGTTCTCTCCCCACTACTCTTCTCCCTGTACACCAACGACTGCACATCTAAAGACCCCTCTGTCAAGCTCCTGAAGTTTGCAGACGACACCACATTGATCGGCCTCATCCAGGACGGTGACAAGTCTGCTTACAGACAGGAGGTTAAGGAGCTGGCTGTCTGGTGCAGTCTTAACCTGGAGCTCAACACGCTCAAAACTGTGGAGATGATCGTGGACTTCAGGAGAAACCCCTCTGCACTCCCCCCACTCACCATCATGAACAGCACTGTGACTGCAGTGGAGTCATTCAGGTTCCTGGGCACCACAATTTCTCAGGACCTGAAGTGGGACAATCATATTGAGTCCATTGTCAAAAAGGCCCAGCAGAGGCTGTACTTCCTTCGCCAGCTGAGGAAGTTCAACCTGCCACAGGAGCTGCTGAATCAGTTCTACTCTGCCATCATTGAATCCGTCCTCTGCACTTCAATAACTGTCTGGTTCAGCTCAGCTACGAAATCTGACCTCAGAAGACTACAGAGGGTAGTCCGGTCTGCTGAGCGAATCATTGGTAAAACCCTCCCCACTCTCCAAGAACTGTACTTATCCAGAGTGAGCAAAAGGGCTGGCAAAATCACTCCGGACCCCTCACATCCAGCACACTCCCTCTTTGAACTGTTACCGTCTGGTCGACACTACAGAGCTCTGAGCACCAGAACGACCAGACACAGGAAGAGTTTCTTCCCTCAGGCAATCCATCTCATGAACACTTAACATTAAACGTGGAACACACAACACTATTATAAATTTATTCACCACACATACTTATTTTTTAATTTCAAATTTGCACATATCAGACCTGTACACCATAATTGTCTATATTATATATTGTGTTTTTGCTATTTGTACATTGCCTATTTGTATATTTGTATATTATTCTTTTATTATCTGTGTTGCTGTCTTTCTGTTGCACTGTAGAGCTTCTGTCACTAAAACAAATTCCTCCCATGTGTAAGCATACCTGGCCAATAAAGCTCATTCTGATTCTGATTCTGATTCAAATCAAATTGTAATGGTTTCTAAAAGACCATGTGACACTGAAAACTGGAGTAATGATGCAGAAAATTCTGCTTTGCATCACAGGAATAACTATTAAAATAGATTTTTTTTTTTTAACACATTTCCACTTTTTTTTAATTTAATTTGTAATAATATTTCACAATATTTTGATAAAATAAATGCAGCCTTGATGAGCAGAAGATATATATTTAAAAATCATTAATAATTGTAATGTTCCCAAACTTTTGGCAGGTACTTTAATAATAACAATTCTATTAATATTTTATTATTATATTATATTATATCATTATCATGATTATTAAATGCTGATTTTTATTTTTACGGGACAATAGTATGTATTATTACAATATAAGATATATCTTTTAATGTGCTAAAATGTATATTTTTTAATAAATGCTGGGGGCGTGGCTTGGGGCGTGGTCATATTTTCCTGCTTTTTTGTCTCTAGCTGATCACATGCCTGTTTCAATTTATTTATTTATTTATTTATTTATTTATGTTTTTTACTTATTGAAAGGTTAGATTTTTGTTATTATTATTTTATTTATTTATTTTTTAATGAAAGATCAAAGAAGTTTAAACAATACAGATTTTAATTTTTTACAGGCGGCTTTGATCTTATTTATTAAAGGTGCCAATAATTCTGACCAGGAGTGTAAGAACGAGAACTGATATGTGAGATCCCACATGCATACTTGCACTCTATCCAGTGATAAACACAGCATGTGGCCCTTGACCCATTTTATTTGACAGAATTCTGGCATGATCGTGTCATTATTAATCAATCGACGCAATACCACCCTGAAATTTCTTTGCACTGTTGAAATATGGTCTTGGCAAGAGATTTGGCTAAATATTTTTTTATGAGTGCTACTATTTCACATTCAATATTCTAGGCTAAATTAGAGGGATATAAGTCACTTTTATGGATGTTTCTTTACAAACTTAGTTTTTTTCTTTTTCTTTTTTTTTTTTCTTGTTTTTAGAAGGATATGACCATGGTGATGATGAGTTTTACCTGTCCATGATCATAGAACTGTGGATAAGAACCACAGTTAAACTCTAATAAAGTCTGTAAAAATGTTCAGTTCTAATAAACACACATTTCAGGAAAAAATAATTCAATAATATGACAAAATTAATATTACAGAATATTCTGGAAAAAAAATAAATATATCCCTGCATAACTCTGGTATAACTGAGCCTTTGAAGTTCTTAATTTGTGATTTGTAGAATAGGATTTATACACCTGCAATGAAGATTTTCAGAAGGTGTAACTGGTTTGTTGTGTTTGTGAGAGAGAAAGAAACAAAAATACAAGATTGCATCTCCTAAAACCTTTTCTTGATGACTTATAAAATAAGTGAAATATTCTTTACAAATTCTACTGTCACAGGTGCTCAGTTTTGCTACAGTAACACTAGATACAATAGAAGTACTGTATGCAAATATGACAAAGGGACATAAACAACTGAATATTCAGGGATGCAAACTTATCACCTTTAAGTGAAAATTGTAATTTTTAATCTAAAATAGATCATTTGCGTGATTCGTGTAGATCCAAAGAGTTTTTGAAAATGTGAGTAGTAAGTAGTGTAAGTAGTATTGACTCAATTTAGGTACCTGCTGAAATTGACTGCTTTCAAACGCTCCTGTGCATGCATTTGTGGTTTGAAATTGATAAAATATGCTTGGAAAAAAAAAAAAAAAAAATGATCAGAATATTGACTGGCTATGGACTATAATGCACTCACTGTATAATCCATTCACAATTAGGACAACGCCGGAACTGCTTCCGCGTACCACAGCCAGCGGAAGTGAGAAAAAAGTGTTTATTGCATTTGAAATATGGATGTTTATCTTACAAAAACGCATGTATTCGCTATAGGAGGCCTTTATTCACCCCCCCGGAGCTGTGTGAGGGACGTTTTATTACAGATGCGCGCACTTTATTTCACGTCTTCTGAACTGTTCACAACAAACTCCCGCTTGGATTAGCCAGGACAATTTTTAATATAACTCTGATTGGATTTGTCTGAAAGAAGAAAGTCACATACACCTAGGATGCTTCGAGAGTAAGTAAAACACAGGCTAATTTTCATTTTTAGGTGAACTAATGCTTTAAGCAATTGTATAGCCTAAAAATCAGTCAGTT
Source organism: Spinibarbus caldwelli (assembly GCA_039654775.1). Taxonomy (NCBI): domain Eukaryota; kingdom Metazoa; phylum Chordata; class Actinopteri; order Cypriniformes; family Cyprinidae; genus Spinibarbus; species Spinibarbus caldwelli. The sequence goes on along the minus strand of CM077266.1, from coordinate 27,423,650 downwards.
TAAACCTTCAATATTATATTAATGTAGTACCAAATGACTGTCAAGTATGATTTACAGCATTTGTTAAGAGAACTGTTTTCCTTGAGAAAATGTGTCATGTGTACCTGATATATATCCAAAATAATCAATATTGAATTGAATCGAATCGAATATCAAATCAAATCACAAGCTTGTGAATGAGAATCAAATCGATTCAGGAAATTTGTGTCAAAACCCAGCCCTAATATTTTCATGTTATTTCCATTAATAAAGATTAAAATGTACATTTTACATAAATGTTGCCATTTTATATGAAAATATACAAAAGATAATATTTTTTGAGGCAAATAATTTTAAAAAAGCATCCCCCAAACTCTGTGCAACTTTAGAGAAGATGTACTAATGGAGTGATATTACATGTATTAAAAAGAAATTAAAAATTAACTTTATTGTCTATGACTGATATTAAAATTGTGGGTTACATGTTCATCAACTTTTTCAAACCTGACCTGATTAGTTTACATCCCTGATAATACAAAGAACTTGGTTTTAATTGCAAAGGAAAACTGACTGATCTACTATGCACCTCTGTCTTCTATTTTCAAGGGTAAGAATTCTCTAAAAATCATCTCACCAAATGTCTTTATTTTGTGGAACACAAGAAGAGTGGCATAGTCTCAGTCACCATTCATTTATTTTATAGAAAAGAAGCAGTGATAGTGAACAGTGACTGAAGCTGTCAGTCTCTTAAAGTGCCCCTATTATGAATTTTGAAAATTACCTTTCATGCACCTTTCAACACAGCTTTAAGTGAATGAAAACATCCTGCAAAGTATTAAATCTAAAAGTGCACCGTGTATAAAGTTTTTGTCTTTCAAAAGAAAGAGTCGACTCCGAGTCATGAAAACGAGTCATTTTTTAAACGAATCTTTAGCTGTTTCAAAGTGACGTCAACATGAAACATTAGCATATTTATGCCCGCCCACTTGTTGCGCGCGCAGACCCGGGAAAACTTGAACGTCCCCTCCCTCAAACACCGTAGCGGATTCCTGTGGAGAAGACACTGTGCTCTGCACTGTGAGGGTAAATCCTTTAGGGTACAGTTAGGTTATGTCGAAAAACTCCCAACTTATTTTCTCCTCCAACTTCAAAATCATCCTACATCACTCCAGAAGCACCGACCCAGTGTTTACAAAGTGAACGTGCAAGGAGGGTCAAACACCCTTTACAAAAAACAAACAAAAAAGGTAAAACAACAATGTAGTACGATTTTGAATTTGGAGGAGAAAAGTGTTGGGAGTTTTTAGACATACCCTGTCTTGAACCGTTGTACACAGACAAAGTACGCATGCGCCTCGCATAGCTAGACAAGACGAGCATTTGTGGTTAAAGAGTGTATAAATTTTTTTTTTTTTTTATGAAAGAAAATTACAGATGGTTTCGCTAGATAAGTTGTGACTGATAAATTCTTTGCGACTGAAGAAAGGGAGACATGAACATCTTGGATAACATGGGGGTGAGTAAATTATCAGGAAATTTTTATTCTGAAAGTGGAGCAATTCTTTTAAAAACTGTTGCTGTCATGTACTCTGTACTGTAGCATGCAAAATACGTATTTAGTTGTGTGTGTTGTGTTCGCTCTAACCGGCTAACAGCAATATCTGCTCGCTCGCAATTGTCTAGAAATGTGTCGATGAATAATGAATGTTTGTCGTTGTTATTACTTGGAGTTCTGATAAAGAACAGAGCAATACGTTGGTGTACAAACTGCAGTGCTTTATCAATGCGTTTCTGCATTGGGCTAACGCATATATACCATGGCTGCTTGGGTGTTTACCACCGAGCTGTGGGCTAATGCTGCATTCACGTGCTATCGGAATTATCATAAATACAGCCTTAGAGAGGCCTTATATGACCAACTTCCGACTAGGAAACTCTTATTTACGATAATTCTGATAGCACGTGGATGCAGCATAAGTAATGGTGATGGGCGTTCCGTTATTGACATGCGCTGCAAGCAGAAGACCAATCACAACAGACTGGGTCATCAGACCAATCACCGCAGATTAGCGTCACGCAAAGGAGGGGTTTGGAAAAATTAATCATTGAATGTTTGGGAGTCGTGAGCAAAAAAAGAAAAAATAAATGCATATTTTAAGACAATGAAATTGTTTTTTTGACCTTGCATGCATGTCAGGCCCGGCGCTACGGGGGGACAAAGGGGGGCATTGCCCCCCCCAGGAAGAATCTGTGCCCCCAACCCCCCCCCCCCCCAATTGCCCCCCCTTGATTTCAATGGAAATCAAGGAAATAATCAAAAAGTTGAAAATAAGTATCGGATAGGGTTAGGGTAGGTGTGGGAGGGCTTTATTGTCCCAATAAGGTGGCATCCATTTAATAGCCTAATTTGAATTAAAACTATAATTTACACTCAATACGTTATTATTGCGTACTGTTTTATAATGTACTACAATACTGAGGTGCAGATAATTGCCACTATTTACAATAAGTAGTATAAATAGCAGAAAATCTTGCTATTTTAAGAATATTGTAAATAGAATCCATTGCTATTTGCATTTAGTGTAAATAGTATCTCTCGCTAAGAAAATTGTAATGATTGGTCAGAAGCATGTGGATCCATTTGCAGTGTGATTTATTAGACAGAGACAGAATCAAACAGGCAAGTGATCAGCAGGCACAAACAGGAATATCAGAGGCAGAGCAGAGACGTAAACAATACCAGGCGGGAGTCGGGGCAACAAGCAAAGGTTCAGAGTTCCAAGGCAAGGTTCACAAAGGCAGGCGGCGGGGTTCACAAAGATCAAGAGCAGTCCGGGGTCATACACAGGAATAACAATCAAAGGAAAGATAAACGCTCAGTAATGTCAGCCAGGGCAAGAACAAGACTTCGCAGTGAGTGGAACAGAGAGTGCTGGTTAAATAGGCCAGGTAATGAGCTACACCTGGGCAGGTAATCAGCAGCCCAGTGGGTTATGGGAATTGGAGTCCGTGGAAAGAGTCAGTATTCAGGTGAGGGTGCCCTCCGGTGGCCATCAGAGAGAGCCACAGAGGTCTGACTTATGACAGAGCCCCTCCCCTGCGAGCGGCTCCGGACGCGAGGGGCAACCCGACGCCGAGGTCTTCCTCGGGGACGAGGTGCAGGTCGATTAGGGTGATTTTGATGAAAGTCTGTGGTAAGAGTAGGATCCAGGATGTCCTGGGCGTTGACCCATGACCTTTCCTCGGGGCCGTAGCCCTCCCAGTCGACCAAATACTGCAACACACGTCCTTTCCGTCGGGAGTCCAGAATCTCTCTGACCTGGTATGCCTCCTCGCCATCCACGATTAGGGGAGGTGTGCTCTCATCTGTGACCTCGTCCTGGTTCCTCTCTCCTCCGGAACCACCGGCGGGCTTAAGTAGGGAGACATGGAAAGTGGGTGAGATACGATAATTGGCAGGTAAGGCTAAGCGATATGACACTGGGGTAATTTGTCTGATGATTTGAAACGGACCCACGTACCTGGGGCTTAGTTTTTTGCAGGGCAGACGAAGTCGGAGATCCCTGGAGGAGAGCCACACCCACTGCCCGGGGGTATACTCAGGTCCTTCCCTTCTCCGACGATCGGCCTGTTCCCTGGTTCAGCGAACCGCTCGTTGCAGGTGGACATGGGCTGCATTCCAAGTCTCCTCGCTTCTCCTCAACCAGTCGTTGACGGCGGGCAGTTCTGATGGTTCTCCTGACCAGGGAAACAGAGGAGGTTGGAAGCCGAGAACACACTGAAAGGGGGTGAGACCGGTTGATGGCTTGCGGAGTGAATTCTGTGCATATTCCGCCCAGAATAGGAAGCGACTCCAGTCGTTTTGATTATGGTGGCAATAGGAGCGTAGGAACCGGGTTATTTCTTGGTTCAGTCTTTCGACCTGACCGTTGGCTTGTGGATGGTAGCCGGAGGTGAGACTGATGTTGATGTTCAGCTGGTGGCAGAAGGCCCTCCAGACTCGAGAGGTGAACTGAGGGCCCCGGTCCGAAACTATATCCTCTGGTAATCCGTAGAATCGGAAGACCTGTTCCAACAAGGCCTCAGCTGTCTCGAAAGCAGTGGGGAGTTTGGGTAATGGTATGAGTCGGCAAGCCTTGGAGAATCGGTCGATGACTGTTAGGATGGTGGTGTGATTTCTAGACTTAGGCAGGTCCGTGATAAAATCAATGGCTATGTGAGACCAGGGTCGTTGTGGAACAGGTAGGGGTTGCAGTAGTCCTGCTGGACATTGGTGAGAGGATTTGGATAGGTTACAAACTGGGCATTGTCGTACGAATTTGATGGTGTCTGTTTGGAGAGATGGCCACCAGAAGCGGTCAGATACCAACTGGAGCGATGCCGTGATGCCTGGGTGTCCTGAGCTAGGGGTATCGTGAACCAGATGCAATACTCTCTGTCTCAAGCTGGCCGGAACATAAGTTCGGTTATTGGGACAGTCGTGTGGTGCTGGATCGTTAACCTGGGCCTCTGTGATCTCGGTGATTATGTCCCATTGTACGGGTGCTACGATTAGGGTTGACGAAATAATGGGTTCGTTAGAATCTTTCTGTGGTGGCGATGAATCGTACAATCTGGACAGTGCATCAGCTTTTCCGTTCTTGGATCCTGGTCTGTATGTGACCTTGAAAGAGAAGCGTGAGAAGAATAGAGACCAGCGGGCCTGGCGTGGGTTGAGGCGTCTTGCTGAGCGGATGTATTCCAGGTTGCGGTGATCAGTGAGCACGATGAAGGGAACTTTAGAGCCCTCTAACCAGTGGCGCCATTCTTCGAACGCCGCTTTCATTGCCAGCAACTCCCGGTCGCCCACATCGTAGTTCTTTTCAGCTGCGTTCAGTTTACGTGAATAATAGGCGCATGGGAATAGTTTGGGAGGATTACCTTGACGTTGAGACAAGATGGCTCCGATTCCAGTGTTGGATGCATCAACTTCCACAGTAAATTCCAGATTGGGATCAGGATGGTGGAGGATAGGAGCGGTGGTGAAGCGATCTTTGAGTTGGAGGAAAGCGTGCTGAGCTGAGGGTGACCAGTTTAGTCGTTGTCCTCCCCCCCTGAGTAACGAAGTAAGCGGAGCCGCTATGGTGCTAAAGTTCCGTATAAAACGCCTGTAGAAATTGGCAAAGCCCAAGAAACGCTGTAGCTCCTTCACAGTCTTGGGCTGTGGCCAGTTTAGAACGAACTGAACCTTATTGCCGTCCATGGCGACCCCCTCAGAGCTGATGACGTAACCCAGGAAGGAGACTTGTGTTTGGTGGAACTCACACTTCTCCTTCTTAGCATATAACTGGTGTTCGATGAGGCGTTGCAGGACTGCGCGGACATGTTGAATGTGGTTTTCAAGGGAATCAGAGTACACTAATATGTCGTCAATGTAGACAATAACCCATCTGTTGAGCATATCGCGGAAGACGTCATTGATGAAAGCCTGAAAGACTGACGGACTGTTGGAAAGCCCGAACGGCATAACCAAATATTCATAGTGCCCGGATGTGGTTGAAAAAGCGGTCTTCCACTCATCGCCTTCCCGGATGCGAATTAGGTTGTAGGCGCTGCGAAGATCAAGCTTGGTGAAATATCTGGCTGAGCGTAGTTGTTCGAGGGCAGGAGGCACCAGCGGTAGCGGATAACGGAACTTAATGGTGATGTCATTCAAACTTCGGTAGTCAATGCATGGACGTAGACCCCCATCTTTCTTTTTAACAAAAAAGAAACCCGCTGATGCAGGAGAAGTGGATGGCCTTATGAAGCCCTTGGCCAATTCCTCCTCAATGTATGCCCTCATGGCTTCTGACTCGGGTTGAGATAGGGGAAACACTCTACCTTTCGTTGGCATCGCTCCAGGAAGTAGGTCGATTGCGCAATCACTGGGTCGATGAGGAGGTAGTTGTGATGCTTTAGATTTGCTGAAGGCCTCCGAGAGATCTTGATATTCGACAGGAAGATCTGCTGTGGGAGAGATTTCGGGGCACGGTGAAGAGGTGGAGGTTGCATCAGGGCATTGAAATCGCAGACATTCTTTGAGGCAAAATTCTGACCATTGTTGGATTTGTTTAGCGGACCAGGAGATACGTGGGTTATGCTTCTCCAGCCAGGGTAGACCGAGGATTACAGGGTTCTGGGGGGAGTTGATGGCAAAGAGACATATGCGTTCGATGTGTAGGGAGCCAGTTCTTAATGTGAATTCTTGAGTCTTGAAGTGAACCCGTCCTGCTCCCAGGGGTCGTCCATCTAGCGCTGTCACAGCCAGTCGAGATTCACATGTAACGAGAGGAAGGTTATGAGAATTGGCAAAATCGATGTCAATAAAGTTCCCCGCAGCCCCAGAATCTATCAAAGCTGTCGTCTCGACCGCAACTTCAGAGAAGATTAGAGAGATAGGGACCATTAAAGTGTTAGAAGAGGGACTCACCGTAGAGGTATTCTTGGTGGGTGGTCGAGTGGGACAGTTGGCCCGCAGATGTCCAGATAGTCCACAATAAAGGCACAGATGATTCCTAAGTCTGCGCTCCCTCTCTTCCAGTGACAAGCGGGTGATGCCGATGTGCATGGGTTCGGGTTCGGAGGTGGTAGCGAGGGTTGAGGAGAGAGCGAGAGGAGGTCGAGCGGATCGTCGGGAGCGTAATAGATTGTCGAGACGAATGCTGAGATTGATGAATTCCTCCAGTGTCTTTCCCTCATCGCGGCAGGCCAATTCTGTCTGTAGTTCAGCCGACAATCCCTTGCGATACAGTAATTTCAGAGGCCCGTTCTCCCATCCGGTTTGGGCTGCCAGTGTGCGGAAGGTTAGGGAGTAATCAGCTGCTGTGTCTTTACCCTGGCGGAGAGCAAGCAATTGTTCACCAGCCTCCCTTCCGCTGGCCGAGTGCTCAAAAACGTCTCGAAATTGACGAAGGAATTCGTTGAGTGGTGGGAACGAAAGGCTGCCGCCCTCCCATACTGCTGTAGCCCAATCCAGCGCTCGTCCCGTCAGTAGAGAGCAGACAAAGGATACACGACTGACGTCTGTGGGATAAAGTGAAGGTTGTTGATCCATGAACAGGGAGCATTGCAGTAAAAAACCTTTGCATCTGTCTGGAGTACCGTCAAACCTCTCCGGCAGCGAGAGTCGAGGGCTTGCAGCGGGAATGGTAGATGTTGAGCTCATCGGAAGAGGCTCGGATGCTGGTGGGTCTACAGGCGGCGCTGTGCGTTGCATGGATTGAAGTGCTCTCACCAATTCCTCCGTGATAGTCGTGAGACGCTGGAGCTGAAGCTGATGGGAAGCTAGCATGTTAGCTTGAGCTGAGATCACAGATGAGAGCTGATCAACAGCTGCTGGATCCGAAGGTGGCGAAGTCTTCTGTAATGATTGGTCAGAAGCATGTGGATCCATTTGCAGTGTGATTTATTAGACAGAGACAGAATCAAACAGGCAAGTGATCAGCAGGCACAAACAGGAATATCAGAGGCAGAGCAGAGACGTAAACAATACCAGGCGGGAGTCGGGGCAACAAGCAAAGGTTCAGAGTTCCAAGGCAAGGTTCACAAAGGCAGGCGGCGGGGTTCACAAAGATCAAGAGCAGTCCGGGGTCATACACAGGAATAACAATCGTAGGAAAGATAAACGCTCAGTAATGTCAGCCAGGGCAAGAACAAGACTTCGCAGTGAGTGGAACAGAGAGTGCTGGTTAAATAGGCCAGGTAATGAGCTACACCTGGGCAGGTAATCAGCAGCCCAGTGGGTTATGGGAATTGGAGTCCGTGGAAAGAGTCAGTATTCAGGTGAGGGTGCCCTCCGGTGGCCATCAGAGAGAGCCACAGAGGTCTGACTTATGACAAAAATATGCTATTTGCACTTACTGTAAATAGAATCTAATTGTTATTTACACTTAATGTAAATATCATCTATCGCTATTTGCACTTAGTGTAAATAGCATCTATAGCCGCTGCCATTATTTAGACCAGAAATAGATTATTATTTTGAGGAGCATGTGCGCACCGTCTGAGCGCATATAATGAAGTTTGATTTGCGCAGATCGATCAGCGTCTGACTTGAAGCAATGTGTGTCATCAAAGTAGCCCACAGCAAGAGCGATTCGCAAGCAGACACTGATTACGATCATCGCAGTTTCTCCAGCTCAGCTGGCTGCACGAGCTCTGATGATGACCGCTAATTCACGATTTACCAGACCCACCGTATTTCATGACGTGCTTTAAAAGGGTTACAAACTCTTTTCAAGTTATATTAATGCTTGCGTATTGTGTCATGTTCATAAATAACCGATAAAAAAGTGAATTTAGCCAACACAAAAATATAGGCACATTGTTTTAATTTTGCCAACATATCTTTCATTATTCCTGGATGAGACTCCCGGCCAGGCTGAAATTTTGTCCCAGACCGGCATTAAATTAATATATTTGTGGCTTGAAACAGCTAAAAAATTGAAAGTGTACTGCAGCTGTATGGATATTTTGCCATTTGGGTAGGGTATTAAAGTTAATTAAAACTATTAAAAACATTTCTGTTATAAAGCTGAATTAAAGTAACATAAATATAAGCAATTATATGAATGGAGAAAAACTGAATAAAATCACGTATATAAAATAAATAAATATTCACGAAATATATTTGACATATAATTCACAGAAACGAAAAAAAAAAACTGCGACAAGTTCTATATGCTGAATTTCTGTCCATTTTTCTAATGCAACAAGTTCACGGAAAGGAAATCAATAGCCTATATGGCAGAAAGCGACATCTGTTTGTTTTCTTTATTTTATAAAGCATAGTGTTTTGTTGTTATTGTGACTGTACACAAATAAAAGCATATCCTTTATAGTTTTATATGATGTCTCAGTCTTATCTTTGTTTGTGCTGTCATAAGGAACAAAATTCAAATGATCGCGCAGGCGCACACCTCACTCACCCGCGCACACACAACATATAAGTTATAACATCGCAGCCTGTTCATTATGAAAGTAAAATAAGCCAACCAAACATATAAAAAGTTAGGCTACACTACTCAATTTAAATAGTCCGAAGTACAATCCATTGTGTTCACTCACCAAACATTGCACATGTGAAGGATGATTTACATGCCGTGAAGTTCAAATCATAATAAATAATAGTTTAGTATTCAAATACATCATGAATATGGAAACATTTTTGAGCCTAACGACTGTTCCAGTTTCAGCAGCAATGAATTCGTTTTGAGTTGATGTTGTTGTCTAATTGTACTATTTTTCATTAGTTTTCATTTATTTTTCATAATGTAAGTAAACATTTAGCTTTATTTACCAGCATTTTACTTTATTCATGAATGTAATAAACTGCGACTTGGCCTTTATGCGGCTTAGCCTACCTTTATTTGTACCTCAAAAATGCAATTTTATAAAAGGTATTTTTAATCCATGCAGGAAACTTTTTAAAATATCTTTAAAAGATTACTTTAAAAACTAGTGAACTTTTGTATATGTGTGTGTGCAGCGCATCCGTGTCTGTTTTGTCATTGCACATTATAAGTAATGGTGCCCCCCCATGGGATTGAAATGCCCCCCCCCAGTTATGCCATCCTGGCGCCGGGCCTGATGCATGTCAACCTGTTGTTGGGGACTCCCAAAACCAAAATATGAACCTTTCATAACCCATAATAGGGGCACTTTAATGTTCTGCTTTTGTGTCCCACTGAAAATAAAAGTCATACACATTTGGTACAAAATAACATTATAGATTTATTCTTAAGTAAATTCTTTTAATTTGTAACTTGAGACTATTTATTGTAGCCTATAATTTAAGTTATACCTTTTTGTATGTATTTCAGTGTAAATGCATTTTCTATATTAGCCTTATATAGAAGCTTTGTATACAGATGGTTTGTATGCTCTAAACATGTATTTGTAACTGTATATTTTGTATAAATAAAGAAATTATGACTAAATATGATGTGTGTTTAACAAATTATTACTAATGTATCTATTATTAAGTATGTGAGATTTTTAGAACAATCAGAAAATCAACATTGTTTCAGTGCCACGAGAAACATCGATTCTACGTTGATTCTATGTCAGTTTGCTATCTGGGTGGTCTCCCAGACTGACCAGCTTAAACCAGCTAAGACCAGCCAGCCTGACCAGCTAAAACCAGCTAAGACCAGCCAGCCTGACCAGCTAAAACCATCCAAGACCAGCCTGACCAGCTTAAACCAGCTAAGACCAGCCAGCCTGACCAGCTAAAACTAGCTAAGACCAGCCAGCCTGACCAGCTAAGACCAGCTAAAACCAGCCAGCCTGACCAGCTTAAACCAGCCAAGACCAGCCTGACCAGATAAAACCAGCCTGACCAGCCAGCCTGACCAGCTAAAACCAGCTAAGACCAGCCTGACCAGCTTAAACCAGCTAAGACCAGCCAGCCTGACCAGCTAAAACCAGCTAAGACCAACCAGCCTGACCAGCTTAAACCAGCCAAGACCAGCCTGACCAGCTTAAACCAGCTAAGACCAGACAGCCTGACCAGCTAAAACTAGATAAGACCAGCCAGCCTGACCAGCTAAGACCAGCCAAGACCAGCCTGACCATCTAAGACCAGCTAAAACCAGTTTGGCTGGTTTAAGCCTGACCAGCTTAAACCAGCCAAGACCAGCCAAGACCAGCCAGCCTGACCAGCTAAAACCAGCTAAGACCAGCCAGCCTGACCAGCTAAGACCAGCTAAAACCAGCCTGACCAGCTTAAACCAGCTAAGACCAGCCAGCCTGACCAGCTAAAACCAGCTAAGACCAGCCAGCCTGACCAGCTTAAACCAGCTAAGACCAGCCAGCCTGACCAGCTAAAACCAGCTAAGACCAGCCAGCCTGACCAGCTAAAACCAGCTAAGACCAGCCAGCCTGGCCAGCTAAGACCAGCCAAGACCAGCCTGACCAGCTAAGACCAGCTAAAACCAGCCTGACCTGCTAAAAATGTGGTCAAAACCCCTCTAAAACCAGCCTGATAAACCAGCTATGACCAGGCTGGGAGACCAGCTAAAACCAGCCTGACCAGCTTAGGCTGGTTTTAGCTGGCTTTTCCGCAGGGCGCGATCGACCCGAGTTCCAGACTGCCTTTTGCCAAACTTTTTTTCTCCATTTTCAAATCTCATATCACATCGGAAAGGCATTTATCTTCAATAAAAATAAAAGAAATAATCAAAAAGTTTAAAATAAAGTATCGGGTAGGGTTAGGGTAGGTGTAGGGAGGGGTTTATTGTCCCAATAAGGTTACATCCATTTAATAATTAAAATTAAAATTATAATTTACACTCAATACGTTATTGTTGTGTACTATTTTATAATGTATGACAATAAGCCTACTGAAGTGCAGATAATTGCCACTATTTGCAATAAGTAATATAAATAGCAGAAAATGCTGATATTTTAACATAGTGTAAATAGCATAGTTAAAATATACTTGTACTGGCAAATTTAAACAGCCACCAACAAAGACAAAGATCCAGAATTTATCCGTTTTTTTGTTTGTTTGTTTGTTTGTTTGTTTTTTTTTTTATTGTGAATTGTTTTGTAATAAAGTGTTATTTTAAACTCAAATCCCTCAAATAAAAAATTATCTAAACCAAACTGAAGCCATAATCACCACTTCTGTGATTCTCCTTACATTAATGTGTTACTAGCAGCGCGCGACATGTAACATTGCGCGGCAACTGATGTTTTAAATCTGTGAGGCGACATCCAGCTGGATACGTTAGTGAGTATGGGGCAAAAAGAGCAGGAGAAATGGAAGAGAAAGCAGGCAGCAGCGTCATTGTCACAGAAAGAATATTGAACATATGTTCAAAAAGACTGCCAAACAGAGTAAAGATTTTATGTTTACTACCTAACAGATGAGATAGCTAACCCTAGCTACATGGTAGCTAATAATCGTCAACATAGGATTGCCAACTGTCCCATATTAGACTTGGGTACAAGATGAAAATGACTATACTGTAAACCTCATTTTACTTAAAAATAACTTCTTTTTTTTCATTTTTATTTAAACAGGACACCCCCCATTTTGTTGTTCCCAAAATTTCTCCTTCTGCACCTATTGTCTGAACTGAACTAGGCAAAATAGCTTTCAAGTATGCTGTACCCTATGGATTGGAATTCTCTCTAAATTAAATTAAAGATATAATTTGTGTCTTTGAAAACAATATCATATTTTTAAAAAATATAATTTGATAATTGGAGGATGAGTCAATAATTTGTAAATGTTTGTGTATATGTGTATAAGTTACACTTGGCTGCCTATCTTGGTTGGCCAGGACTCTCATGTAAAAGTTATTTTTAATCTCAGAGAGGTCTTACCTCAACAAATAAATAAATAAAATTAGACAAATATATCCAAGCGGATTCCCCTTTTCTAAAGGGCAATAAATGAAGTATTCAAGACAAGCATAATGCAGCTGTCCAAATAAATGCTTCTACTCTGTCCACACAGATGAAAAGTTCTGTAATGATTAGTATATTTGTTTTGTCAAGAGTGAATATCCTTGACATTTGGCTGAGTGGGAATCAGACACTCAGGTGTAACAGAGTGAAATGTCTGTCACAGTTTTTCTATATCCCTAGGGTCATGAAAAATTATATGTGTTGTAATACTATGAGGCACTAGAGGACGCTCGTAAGACACACCTGGATTGTATATCAGGAGAGTAGTTGCCTGAAGTAGTAGTTCAGTTTGGGCAGAGGGAACGCATGTTTCTTTGTGGCTACCTTGAACTGTTGGTTTACAAAGTCCTAGCTGGGAAACCTTTGGTTTTAAGCTCAACATGTGAGTGTGTTTGAATATTGTCTTCTTTTTTATTATTATTTATAATGTGGGAGGAATGCTTATGTTTGTTTTTGGTATTTTCTATTTTACAGAAGGACTTTTTTCTTTTTCCTCTAATTTAACTTCTTAATGTGTGTTTGGATACATGTCTGATTGGGACTGTGTTCAATGGAATATTGTTTGGAGTGGAAATGCCTTTGTTTTGGATTCCTTTGTGGAGCTCATTCATCTGCCAGTCATAGTTCTCAACTCTAAAGTGGAGCAACGTATTTCAACACACTCAATGTTTTTCTTCGGAAAGAATAACTCATTTTTGCCATGGAATGGATCATCTTTTCTCAGATAAGAACTCTTAAGACAATTTCTTTGGTGTAAAATCAAGGACAAGGACATTTTTTCCGACCTGCAATGAACCGGTCATTTCCACCACATCTCAATATACAGCTGTTATTTAAATATAGAATAACTTATGTCACTCAAGAATTGTCTAAGATCAGTTTTTCCACAATGTACAATAATTATACATTTGTCAATGAGATAAATGAACTGCCCTAAGGACCAAATGCTGAACTGTACACCTGTCACACTCTGAAATTTAATATTGGTTTGGGTAAGAGCTTATTAGAAAATAAATAACTTGAATTTTTATATTAACTAGAGCATGATCTCATAAATTGTGGATACATTTTTAATGTGTGATGAGAACTTTTTAATTTTTTATTTTTTTTTTTAAAAATGTGTGGTGGTGGAAATGACAATGAATTAACGTGAATGTAGAGAAACAGCAGAGATATTTATTAGAAAAAAGTCTTAAACTCATCACACTCATTAAACTCAATTCACAAAGTCATTAAACATACTGTATCAATTGTACTTTGTAACCATAAATATGTAACCACGCCCTCTGTGGTGGAAATGACATTTCTGTAGTTTTTTGTGAGAAAAATTGAAATAATTGAATTAATACTTAGCATTTCATGTATGCAAAATACTCTTATTTAACAAAGTATTTAGCTTTTTAAAAACACCCTTGAAGGTACAGCATGTTTGGACATGATGTAGAGTAAATATATTAACTGATCAAGCAATATTTACCTTGATTTTTCTTCACATGTTGTTGATGAAAATAGAAACCACCTAAACAATCTTTCACACAAACTTTTTAAAGGGACATTACAGTGTTGTGGTGGAAATGACACCAATACTGTGTGACAGCTATATTTTGTATAAAAAGTAATATTGATAGTGGTCTCACATTAAATACTATAATGTATTTTAATTATTTTACAAGTGCTTAATTCAGGTACATTAATAGTTACCAGATAAGTCATATTTTTAAACTGTATTTTCATTGTTGAAGTTTAAAAGTCTGGGTGTGCGACAAGGAGAAAACAGTGATTTTGATCTCTATAAGGAGGTTGAAAAGTATGAAAAAATCATAATAGAAAGGTAGTAAAAAGTTTTTAATGTGGTTTTATTCTTAGTTTGACAAGGAAAGAGGGATTTGTCCAAAATTATATGTATTTTTGAAAAATATGACCAAAGAACATAAAAGTGCCCATAGTCTAAGAATCACCCATATATATATATATATATATATATATATATATATATATATATATATATAAGAGTCCTCTTACAGAGATATATATATAAATTTTTCACAAGAACATATTTTTCATTGGGGGAATAAACGCGACAAAAAGACTGTTTGCTGAAGTTCATATATTGCTTTATTTGATCTTAGTGAAAAACCCTCATTTGTGGCTAATCTAAAGAAAGAAAGAAAAGTTACTCAGGTTTTCAGTGCTTCTTCATGCTGTCAGATAATCCAGCTGGCACTCTATCAATGCAGGCACGGCTGTGGAGGAGCTGTCAAATGGCTCTGGTATACAGTTTCAAGACATCTGCAAGTTGAGCGTATTTATAAAAAGGTCAAAGTCATATTAATGAAGATGGTTTGTGGTGTGATAACAGCCTTACAAAAAAAAAACAACAACAACAACTTAGGTTTCCAGTGGTCTCCATTTTCATCAGTCACATGAGCTTGTCAGCTCAACAACATTTTTACAATATACTTCATTAATTTCAACAAAATAAACATCAACACAGCAAAATGCTTTATACACAGTTTTATAAAAATGTGTTGCTTACTTTTTGAAGTCCAGGGTAAGCGTTTGTACAGTGTCAACAGTGGCTCCAAAGCTGCATATTTCTTTACAAAGACAACTATATATTTGTATTTTGGAAGTTGGTCATTTATAAACTTCTTGAAAGTTTGTTAACATGGGGATTCGCATGTAAATGGTAAACACAACCAAAACACAATCAGCTCTTCACGTGCTGCTCTGGCTTGCGGTGTGAAACCGGCCTTAAAGCAATCTGGAAATTAATGAGATAATTCTATGTTTAATTAAAAAATGATTATGCATTAGTGATGAACATCTGCTGTAGAGCTGCACAATTAATTGTTAAAGGATCGCAATCTCGATTCAAACAGCCACGCAATCTTATTTCTAAATGAAAATGATTCTCCTGTGTCCATTAAACCTTTGAAAAGTCAATCCAGAATATTGAAACCTGCCACTGACAGAGAGAGAGAGAGAGAGACGTTGTTATGTTTAGATATGAAACAGCTTCACAAACAGTCTTTTCAACCACACAGTATTATTTCTGTCTTACAATCATATTACCACAGAAGTACTTGAATAAAAGTTTATAGTTTGGATATAAACACTTTTGTCTATGGTAGTGATCAAAATAGAGCAAATTAACATCTTTTGAAAGTACTTGGCACTTCAAATAACATTTGTGTCGATTACAGTGTTTTTCTCTAGGTGGCAAAAAGTGACTGTTAAAAATATATTTGTCATTGAAGAATTCATTCAAGAAATTTGTTAAAAATGTTGATTCATCCAGTAAAAACAAGTGAAGTATTTATGAGTGAGTCATTGATTCATTCATTTAAACCATTAAAAAAAATAAAATAAAATAAAGTAAAATAAAAAAAAAATCATATTACTTAAACATTTTTAAATAGACTGCAGCAATTATTATTTTGTCACAGCCTCTATGTAATTACGTGTTATTTTCTTTAGTTCAAAATTTAGGAGAATTGTGATCTCTATCTGAGACAAAAAAATTGTGATTCCCAATTTATCCAGAATCGTGCAGCTCTAACCTGCTGTTAAAAAGCAGAATCACTGAAGAAAAGAGAAACACAACTAACTTCCAGCCACCGCCTTTGATGAAATCCACTGAAGATAAAAGAAGTCGTTAAATCTCTCAAGATCTGATTAAACAACTCCTAAAACAGCATTAACAGCTTTAATTATTACTAACCAGATTGACTTTATTTCTGTCAGATGTCTACAGAATCTCTTGTTGAGTATTAAAAGAGGTTTAGATGTTGGTTTTATTGTTTTGTTTGACACTAGCATGATGGGGATCAGTGTTTGCTTTAGCTGGGCTCTTGACCATTTACTTTTGAACATTAGCTTTTCTTTAACTGATATAAATGTTTTTAAAACACATTTGTTGTGGCAGAAAAAGAAAAGAAAAAAAAGAGCAACAAGAAAAAATGTTGTGTTATTGGTTATGTTTTGATAATGACATAATGATCATGTAATGATTGTTTCATTGATTCCATGCAGTGTTTAATCTCTTAACAATATTGTGTTGTAATTATTACAGTTTGTGTCTTTGGTATTTGCTGTGTTGTCTTGTGTGTTTTTTCTCCTCCCTCTTGTTCTTTCTGGTCTCTGATAGGTTGTCCAATGATGGGGTGTATGTTCGTCATTGGCGGTTCGGTCGCGTCTGGGTTGAGAGCTCCTGGATCCCTCCTCCGGCTGATGATCAAACTTGTTGAACTTAAGTGAATTGTGAAGACTGTTGACCATCTGTTCTAAAACATTTTGTTTTAAGAACGTGGAGCGTAGAGGTGTCCTGCCTATTTATTTTGATTGGTTTGTTTGGGTTTTGTTTTTCGTTAGGTAGTTAGGGAAGTAAAATGTATTTTTATTTTTAACTCAATTAGTTTATTTAATACTTCCTCTCTTTTCTTTCTAGATAGGTTTTGTTTGTTATTTTGGCCTTTGGACACCCCGAAGAGATGCTCTCTATGTCATGAATCTGGTCCATGGACCTCCATTTGTTCGCCACCAGAGGTCACCCTTCCATCACATTGACTCTCTCACCACACACTACCCCGGACTTCATTTCCCAGCAGCCATTTCCTTAATCACATGCTCACACCTGATACCCATCTCGCAATCACACACACTACTTAAGCCATGGACTTTCTCAGTCAGATCGCCGAGTATTGTACGCAAATATCCTAGTGATAGCTACCCTACAAAGCCCTCTGAGTTGTCTTAGTCTTGCCTTGCCTGTTTTCCCGTGTTTTGATTTCTGCCCGTGTTTCCTGGATTAACCCTTGCCTTGCCGTTCGGACTCTGTTTGCCCCTCGTTTGGATTATTGCTGTTTACCTGGATTTACTCTCTCTGCCTTGCCCTTTGGATATTGTTCGCTGATCGAAGACCCACGCTTGTTCTAGGACTACTCTGTGTCTTGCCTGTGTTATACCTGTTTGCCATCGTCTGACCCTGCCTGTGTTTTGACCATGTTTTACAATAAAGCCTTGCACATGGATCCGCACGTCTCTCGTCTCTCGTCTCGTCAGCTCCGTTACAGAATACTCGGCCACACAAGGATCCAGCGGCTTTTCTAACGGACCCTGGTCAGGTATGGACCCATTCAATCAGCTGCTCGATCTGCGACAGGGGAGTTTAACCATAGAGGAGTACGTCTCACAATTCTGTGAGTTATCTAATAGGGTGCCTTTTGATGAGGTCGTACTAAAAGACATTTTTCGTTTTGGACTCAGTGAGCCCATAAAGTCATGGTTACCAGAGGGGAAGTTTCATTGCAGTCTAAAGGACTTTATAGACTATGCTTTGCTGTGCGCTGGCTCTTCGTTTACTGTGGGTGTCGCGGAAGAGGAACGCGACACCGCGTCTATGACTGAGATAGCGGCCGTAGCAGAGCCTGTTCACAAAATGGCGGCCACCACGACGTTCCGTCATGTCACAACTGTCATTCCTGAGCCAAGTCACGTCACAGCTACTCATCCCGAGACGCGTCACGTCACTGCTGATCGCCCAGAGTCCCAGCACGTCACTGCTGATCGCCCAGAGTCCCAGCATGTCACTGCTGATCGCCCAGAGTCCCAGCACGTCACTGCTGATCGCCCAGAGTCCCAGCACGTCACTGCTGATCGGCCAGAGTCCCAGCACGTCACTGCTGATCGGCCAGAGTCCCAGCACGTCACTGCTGATCGGCCAGAGTCCCAGCACGTCACTGCTGATCGGCCAGAGTCCCAGCACGTCACTGCTGATCGCCCAGAGTCCCAGCACGTCTCAGCTGATCGCCCAGAGTCCCAGCACGTCTCAGCTGATCGCCCAGAGTCCCAGCACGTCTCAGCTGATCGCCCAGAGTCCCAGCACGTCTCAGCTGATCGCCCAGAGTCCCAGCACGTCTCAGCTGATCGTCCAGAGTCCCAGCACGTCTCAGCTGATCGTCCAGAGTCCCAGCACGTCACTGCTGATCGTCCAGAGTCCCAGCACGTCACTGCTGATCGTCCAGAGTCCCAGCACGTCACTGCTGATCGTCCAGAGTCCCAGCACGTCACTGCTGATCGTCCAGAGTCACAGCACGTCACTGCTGATCTTCCGGAGTCCCTTCACGACACCACTGACCCTCCAGAACCACGTTACGTCACCGCTGATCATCCAGAGTCTTGTGACATCCTGTCCACCACACCCAGATATTCAAGGTCAGTGCTCCGATTTCTCAGGTTGATGTCTAGTGTGAGTGATGCACCGCTGGTGTCTGCACGTGCAGCTAGTATCCCTAAACCCACTCATTCTAGCCCTCCTGTCCCTGAACTGAGTCCCCTGTCCGAAGCGCTTCCCATGATGGGGATCGTTTTATGTTGCATTTGGGCCGCATATACCACCACAGAACTGCCCCAGGCGATGGCACCCGCTGCAGCTTCTCCAGAGGAGGTGGCACTTGCTGCAGAACCTCCTGAAGCAGCGGTGCTCGCTTCAGACCCTTTTATGGTGGTGGCGCCCAGCAAGGAACTCTCTCTCGTCCCCGATGGTACCACTGTAGAACCTCCAGAGATGGCGGCAACTGCTGCAGAACCTCCAGAGGTGTCAGTGGTATCCGTCTGCGAATCCTCGTCTTGTCCTGTCACGGCTATGGAGGCCGTCTGTGTATCCTCGTCCTGTCCTGTCACAGCCAGAAGGGCTGTCCCTGAACTCTCGTCCTGTCCTGTCACGGCCACGGAGGCCGCTTTTGAACATTTGCCCTACTCTAAACCCGCCTTTGAACTCTCACCCCGTTCTGAACTAGCCATGGTGGCTGATTGTGAACTGCCTTGCCCCGTTGGATACTGTTCGCCGATCGTCGACCCACGCTTGCCCTAGGATTACTCTTTGTCTTGTCCCTGCCATACCTGTTTGCCATTGTTTCGACCCTGCCTGTATTTCTGACTATGTCTTTAAATAAAAGCTTGCACATGGATCCGCACGTCTCACGTCTCATCAGACCCGTAACACTCTATTTTCACTTGATGTTTATTTTTAAATAAACCTAATCACCTTATTTGACTAATACTGTGCAGTTGTTTGATTATCGACCGGAGTGGTTCGAATATTTGGGATTCCATTACAACAACCCAGTTTGGTTATGCCCTGTTTAGAGTTTATTCCCATTATTCCTGAGCGCGGGGCGTAACAGTAATAATTTTATGTAACCACTACCATGATACTAGAGCAAAAGATCTAGCAGTGCTAAGCAATCAGTTATGAAGGATTGTTTGACTCATCACTCACAAAAAAAGAAGTGCTATGTAATTATTATGAACTACTATGTAATTAAGACACACAGACATCAAGAATCAGCATATGAATCTCAACAATGGTGAAAATCAACAGAGCAACTCCGAATGTCACAAAACATGCTACTAATTGATAATATTTAAAATATCAAAATCAACTGCCGGCGGCGGATCTTTTTCCAATTTAGTGGCCAAACTCTGGAACAATGTACCTAACACTGTTCGGGAGTCAGTTTAAATCTAGATTAAAGACCCATCCCTTAAACCTGGCTAACACATAATACACTATCACATTTCTATAATTCAAATCCATTAAAGGATTGCTAGGCTGCATTAATTAGGTCAACCAGAACCGGGAACACTTCCCCATAACACCTGATGTACTTGTTACATCGTAAGAAGAATGGCATCTATGCTAATATTAGTCTCTTTCATTCTTATTCCGAGGTCAATGTAGCCATATGGATCCAGTCTGTATCCAGATCAGATGGTGGATCAGCACCTAGAGACGACCTCTACAGCCCTGAACGTCAGCGGAGACCAGGACAACTAGATGAGCCCCAAAGACAAATCCCCAGTGAAGACCTCGTCACCTAGACGGCCATCGGGACAAGACCACGGGAACCAGATGAGTCCTTTACACAATCTGACTTTGCTGCAGTTGGAATTGAACTGCTGTTTCGTCTGGTTAGAGGAGAACTGGACCCCCGACTGAGCCTGGTTTCTCCCAAGGTTTTTTACTCCATTCTGTCACCGATACAGTTTTGGTTCCTTGCCGCTGTCGCCTCTGGCTTGCTTAGTTGGGGACACTTATTTTCCAGCGATATCGTCTACATGATTGCACAGATACTATTTAAACTGAACTGAGCTGGACGATGACATCATTGAATTCAATAATGAAATACCTTTAACTGAAAACTGAGTGTTTAATCTTGTCATTTTACATTATTGACACACTATTTTCACATTATTGGAAAGTTGCTTTGACACAATCTGTATTGTTAAAAGCGCTATATAAATAAAGGTGACTTGACTTGACAAGCAAGTTGTATATCCGTGGCTAATTATGCAAAATCAAAAACTGGGCTGCCGGACATGTCAGAGTGTGGGATCGCTCGGACCTGACCAAACAGTTGGGATGAAATTAGCATCTGAGTGAGTTGTGCAGTGACATCCACGGCTCCAGATAAAACAAAACGGCAACGGGCACTTCGTAAAAAAGTGTTTGAGCACAGTTGTACTAAATCACATATGGCAGCATTTTGCAAAGAGCCAGTCAAAATACAATTATACAGAGTGTTGCTATTGCGCAGGCTGAACAGACTGAAACGACTACTATAGTATTTCGAACTGCTTACAAAGAGGCAAAATGCAATAGACCTGCCCATGGATTCGAGCATGAAGTAGATTGCCAAGAGTTAAATGGCATCAATATGGGGAGTATCTTACATTATAATGTAGCGTGCGCCAGTATTCAGGAACACATCTCATCTAAAATGTGATGTAAATTGTGAAATGGAAAAAATTGTGCAAAGTGCCCCCAAAATTAGCCTTATTATTGATGAGGCAACAAGTTTAAGCAAAAAAATGTGCCCTTATCATTTACATGAGACTGCAGTTACAAGACATGGACATGCCTGCTGATAAATTTGTGGATGTAGTGGAACTGGATGATTTAAGTGCTGAAGGAATTGTTCGCAGCCTTCTTTCGAGTCTAGAGAGATACAACTTTACGAAGGAACTGATTGCCATAACAACTGATGGAGCCTCAGTGATGTTTGGACGTAAAATTGGAGTAGTAGCGAGAATGCAGGCCCTGTTCCCTGGTGTCACCCGTTGGCATGGTACTGCTCATAGACTCGAGCTTGCTGTGAGTGACACGCTCAAAGCCATTGGAGTAACTGATCATTTCAAAATCCTCATGGATAAACTTGACTCGCTCTATCACACATCCAACAAAAATAGAATGGAACTGAAAGAGTGTGCAGAAAGTCTAGACATTCAGCTGCACAAAGTTGGGAGAATTCTAAACACTAGGTGGGTCGCGTCAAGCTTCAGAGCTGTCGAGGCTGTGAGGAACAATTACTGTGCTCTCCATAAGCACTTCAGCGAAGCAGCTGCTGATTCCTCACGAGACAGTGCGACCTGCAGCACCTATGCTGGTCTCATCAGTCTTCATCTCATGCTTTCATTAACAATTTGGGACTCATGTTTGACACTCTTCAGGAACTTTCAGAGTTATCAGTTGAACTCCAAAAAAGAGAATGCACAATAATTGACACACACAAATCAATTGTACAACAAATGCGAGTGTTTGACGCTATGCCAGATCAGCCTGGGTGACACACAGTAATAAGCCAGAGGGCAATGCAAGAGAATTGCTTCCAAGGTGTCACGTTGAATGTGGGAAAATCCAGTGACAGACTGATCGATCCGAAGGAGTTTTTCAAGGCAATTGCAAGGAATGTAGAGGAACGTTTATTGTGTATAGGTGGATGATGAGGGCAAGAAGAAACAGCCAGATACAGCAGGATTATTGATGAATTGAAAGTGCTATACCCCCAGTACTGGCCAGAAAACACCGGACCTTCATTTCTTGGAAAGTGAAGTTGAGTCCCTTTGCGAGCATTTTCAAATTGACTGTCCCAGAGTTGTATTCCGTGCTTACAGCGAGTACAAGGACAGTAACGGACAACAGGTCTCAAATGAACTCGACAACCTTATTAAGTGCATTAATACAATTCCCATCTCCAGCGCAGAATGTGAACAAGGTTTCTCTCATATCAGTTTGATATGCACATCAAGCCTCGCCTCTCTTAATATAAAGACAATTTCAACCCTGCTATTTCTATGCCTTGTTGGACCACCACTGTGCAAATTTAAACCAGAAACGTATGTTAGATCTTGGATTACTAAAGGACACTGATATGCAACTGACACACGCAGCAAAGTCCGCAGTAGGGAGGAGGATGACAAGAAGGGTTTCAAGACGCTGTGGGCTCTTCTTGAAGATTAGACAGGGTGAGTGATTTAATTTATTTACCTTTCACTTGACACAGAAGTGAACTGCATGCCAGTGGTGTTAGTAAACTGGATAGTGATGTTTCATAAGATTCATATTTGTAGCTACACATACATTTAAAAAAAAAAAAAAATCCACGATTGACCTGTAAATGGAACAGAATAATACACGAGACCATTCAGAAACTTGTTAATGATGCTCTTAGTTGCGCTATCACCATTTCATGTTCTGGGAAAACTGAAGTTGTGTGGTTGGTGTCGATCACAGCGGCTTTTATTTGCTGGTTTTGTTCCGGATATTATTCATTTACAAATTAAGCACTGCATACAACATCTGAAGACTTGGAATATAATGGACAAAATAATGGACTATGATTATGATCGGTTTATGGTGCATTTTCATGTTATGGTGAGCAGCTGTCCCATAAAAATTAAGTGGTGGGACAGAGTGTTAAATTATTTTAAACATTTTAAAGTTCAGGCTTGGATAAAGTGACGGAATGTCTCGAAACAAGTCGAATACGTTACAAGAATCTCACACCATAGGTGCCGATCCCACCCTTGTTTTACATTAGTGTTTATGCAAACATAAGTATGTTAGACCGACATTTCATACTACTATGAATGTTTGACTTCACCAGTCAGAGATCACAAAAAATACATTAAAGAGGTGTGTGAAATTGCAACTACGATGTCAGACACTGTAATAAGCTCTGGTCATTTCCCTGCTTACCGTGATGACGTGGTGCCCACAGAATAACATAGGTTTCGTAGACAATTGGATCAGTTTTTGGGGCAGACCTGACCTGATGAAAAGAGATGGTGTTCATCCCTCCTGGGGTGGTGCCGCTCTTCTCTCTAGAAATAGGGCACATAGTCTTGTACTTGACTAACTGGGGCCCAGGTCAGGAAGCAGACAGACTGGCTAAATTGACCGTCTGCTAGCCGCCTCACGTCACAGAAGTCAGTTAATTCTCAGCACATAGAGACTCCTTCACCTAGATATCATACTATAGAGACTGTGTCTCTTCCCTGAACTAGCAAATACAAAAAAAAAAAAAAAAAACGTCCAAAATTGATTATTTGATTGATTAAGGTCCAAATTGAATTGATGTTCAACAAATAAAAAAACAGATATAATACAGATAAACAAATTATAAAGCTTGACTTAATGGATATTTAGATCCCTTTCTACGATAGGGCTTTTTGTAAATGATATGATCACTGATCATGAACTAGATGTGCTCTGTTTGACAGAAACCTGGCTAAAACCAGATGATTTCATTACTTTAAATGAGTCTACCCCCAAGATAACTGTTAATAAACATGAGCCGCTTCCAAAAGGTAAAGGTGGGTGTGTTGCTACAATTTATAGTAATATTTTAAGTATTTCTCAGAAGTCTGGTTTCAAGTATAATTCATTTGAAGTAATGGTTCTTTATATAAAATCATCTAGTGTAATAAGTGCTAATATTAAATCCCTATTCACATTTGTACTGGCTACTGTTTACATGCCATCAGGGCACCATACAGACTTTATCAAATGATTTTTCTGAGATAATGCTGCTGCAGATAAAGTCTTAATTGTTGGTGATTTTAATATCCATGTAGATAATGATAAATATGCAATGGAATTAGCATTTATAGACATTATAAACTATATTGGAGTTAGAAAATATGTCAGGACCCACTCATTGCTGTAAACATACTTTAGATTTAATATTATCACATGGAATTGATGTTAATGACGTTGAAATTCTGCAGCAGAGCGATGATATCTCAGATCATTATCTAGTCTTGTGTATACTCCATTTAGCTAAAACTGTAATTAAACTCCTTCTTTCAAATTTGTCAGAACCATCACTTCTACCACAAAAGACTGCTTTGTAAACAATCTTCCTGACTTGTCCCATTTGTCTCTTGCCTGTATTTATTGCACGCAATTATTCCTTTGAGTCACTCCATCATTCTGATTTAGGAACTGAAGGCAGATCAGGTTATTAACTGTTGCTATTTCATAACCTTTTAAAGTCCTGTGTTATACACTGCAAAAAAAATGCTATTCTTACTTAAATTTCTTGTCTTGTTTCCAGCCAAAATATCTAAAAATTCTTAAATCAAGAAGGATTTTCTAGACAAGTAAAAATTACTGTATTCAGAAAAAAAAAAAAAAAAAAAACATGTCAAAATTAAGTGAGTTTTTGCTTGAAACTAGCAAAATAATCTGCCAATGGGGTAAGCAAAATCATCTTGTTTGAAATAAGACGATTTTGCTTACCCCATTGGCAGATTATTTTGCTTGTTTGTATTTGGCTTGTCCTGACCCCCCCGTCTCCACCATAACAAAGGGTGCATGACAACCAAGGTGCGGATCCATCTGCGAGCTTTATTCCAAAACGTGGTCAAAAAACAGGCATGGTCGATACTGCCAAACAGTGTTAGACAGGGCAAGACAAAAGAGTAATCCAATATTCAGGCGAATGGTCAGGGCAGACAGAGAACAATCAAGGCTAGGTAAACAGGCTAGGATCAAGACATGGGTAATCAGGCTGAAACAAGGCTCGACTATGTCTAGGAACTAGGACTGGAAACTAAACAAGGAAATGGCTTCGTAGAGCTGCTGATGCTAAACAATACTTGGCCCTGAATGATGGTTTGAGTGTGGTTTTTGTAGTGTGTGTGTAATTGGCTGCAGGTGAGTCCATGATAATGAGTTCCTAGACAGGGGTTATGGGAAATGTAGTCTGGGGTAGAGTGGCAAGTGTCAGGGGTAATGTTTTTCTCATCATTCTTAGATCTTTCACCCCAGTGTGTACACACACACAGCCTGTAACTGGCAGATTTGTAAAAGACTTACAACTGATGAATAGTTTACACTTTAGATTAGGGGATGCAGAAAGCTTTATAAATGACTTATTCATGCATTTACACAACAGTCTCCTGCTCTGAGCTGATGGGACTGAACCTGCTGTGCTCTCCAGCTGCTGTAGCTCACACCCATCAAGGTTCACTGAGTGAACTAGACTGCAATAACAAATAAAATCATTTACTGCCACTTTCCACACATCCACTCATTCCACACATCCACCATCATTGAAAGATGGCGCCAGTGTGTTTGGCCGGCCATCTGCTGCTTTCAGTTTTATTTGTGTTTGTGTTGTTTTTATCGACTGTTTTTAAAAATGCAGACTCTCCACTGGTGTATGATCGCCAAGCGTATCTCTACATTAGATCTGCCATGGAAAATAATGTAATTCACGATATGGGTAGACAGAAAACTTTGCCCCCTCCTCCACTTCAACATGGATTACCTGCTTACCTCTGTTGAATGCCGTATCCATCTCTTCGGAGAAAGCGACAGAGACGACGGGGTAAACGCGGTGGCCTGCTGGTAAAAATCAAGGCTCATCTAGCACAATTCCGCTACGCTGATCTCCGTGGTCTACTGGCGGAATATGATGCAGGTTACTGCTTTGTTTCTCACCGTTCCTTGGAATCTGTGTATACCTGGTTGGTACCGGTGGTTGGTTCGGACTGCTGACTGGATGTTTTGGCACTATTCTCTGAAATCCCTCCAGACTATTGTCCGCTCTACAAATTTCATAGCCTTCCAAAACATTTTTTAGTTGTTTGTATTCTGACTTGACTGTTTTACTTGCATGAAGACAGTCTTTCACAATTATATTCCTACATAAAGGATCAACAATGCAAAAACTACATTCAAGACAAGTAAATGATTTTGTGGTTCGATGCTTCATATTTGACTTCATGCACTTAAAACAGATGTGGTATGATTACAAACCGTACCGTATTCATGTAGAAATGCATCTGGAAATGTAACTCACCATGCTCAGAACCATTTGGCCCAAAGATGAATAAGTACTACACCACATGTTGACTGTTGTCTGTAAATTTATATTTAAATCAAGGAAAAATCTTAGGCTTGTGACACAGTCTAACACAAAGTCAGTTAATAGCTGGTAACAATCTACAACAATAGTATACTGCAGCAGCTAATAAATGTTAACATATAAATCTAGATAGTCTAGACTCTAGAGCAAGTCATAAACATTGTTTTTTACTGTTTTTTTATTCATTTATTTCAAAGGTACAGTAAATTGGAAAAAAGCAGTGTACTTACTGAGAAATCTTACGGTAATGTCATGATAGGTCAGATGAGTCTTCACCGTGGCCTGGATGAGTAACCTAAACTTCATAATACAAACATGAGCTCTCACTGTGCTATATTTATGATTTGTCCATATATGAACATGCTGTTTATAACTTTGAGAGTCATTATAACACCATGAAATAAGATTCGTATGTGCCGTGACCACTGAGGTTTAATTGCCCAATAAAAATCTGCCAGAGATATTTTTTCATTTGGAAGGACTGTTACGGTCCATCTCTGGTAATTCATCTAGGTTTTAATGCCCTGCTTGCCAAACTTCTCAAATTGGTCAAGAGGAAAATCTTTGCTCACATTCCTGTGATTGAACTAGAAATTACATGCAGTAAGGTCTTTGTGATTTTGTCAAAAATTTAAATGTCCAAAAGTTGACATTATATGCAAACACTGTTACTTGACTGTATTTGCAATTGAAGAGGAAATAATATGGATGCTAAATGTCCAAAAACAAATGTTAGAACTTGCTGAACACAGGAACTGATCAGGTAAAACAAAGGTAAGAATGGTAAATGACATCATGTGATTTATCAATATCAATCGTTATGTAATAGATAGTTGGCCAAAACATAAGTTGTATATTACCTTTTATCAAAAGTAAAAACTTTTAGTCATCACATTGTGTCAGTCTTGCGGTCACCTCTAAAATTAAATAGCAGTGGCAGCTGACTGCTTCCTTACATCTGAACCAAGTTCCTCCTCTTTGCCAAGATTGAAATAAGACCTCAGCGACATCAAATTAAACATTGTATACTAACAAATACACACAACAAGAAAGCCTACATTAAAAAGAAGAAACACAACATGAAAAAAGCACAGACTGTAAAACTTTTATGCCACATAAGTGTATTATCCAAATGTCTATGATTAATGTGTTATTGCTTTAAAATTAAAAAAAAATATATCAACATCATGAATATAAGTATAGAAAGGATGTTCAGTTGATGTAAACCATGAGAATAATTAAAATATCACATGCTCCAGCAAACCAAAAAAAAAAAACAAAAAAAAAAGAAAACAAATGAGGGACAACATGTTGCTATTTTCCACTAGGACTGAGATACATCATCATAAACCAAGTAGAAGAACATGACCAAATACAGCTGGACATTTTAGCTGAGTGTTCAGTAAAGACACTATATAAATGGCAGCCTCTGATTGCAGCACAGTTGCCCATCAAAGGTGGGTGAGTTAAACCATCTATCTATCTATCTATCTATCTATCTATCTATCTATCATTTTATATATATATATATATATATATATATATATATATATATATATATATATATATATGTGTGTGTGTGTGTGTGTGTGTATATATGTATATGTATATATGTGTGTGTGTGTGACTAGTCATTTATATATATATATATATATATATATATATATATATATATATATATATATTTATTTATTTATTTTTTTTTTTTTTATTTATTTATTTTTTTTTTTCCAGAATCCCGAACTTGACAGCTGCAATTTAGATCTGAGCATAATACAAGGTAAATAACTTGCCAACAATTGGTGACAATATGATCTGTTTGGAGGTTTCACTGATTGGAATGTATTAGGAGAGTTAGAGTTGAAAGTTAGGCAATGACAATCAAAAAGTGAATCTAAGTATATCAGCATGGTGATGTCAGTTCTACTCCACAGTGAAGTACAATCATGGGAGATGGTGAAATGGAGTGTTTCGGCCCGGCGGCCGTTTTCCTCCGGAAGCCAGAAAGAGAGAGACTCGAGGCTCAAAACACCCCCTTTGACGCCAAAACAGCATTCTTCGTGACAGATCCAGCTGAGATGTACCTGAAAAGTACTCTTGTTAGTAGAGAGGGTGGCAAAGCTACTGTCAAAACTCACTGTGGGAAAGTAAGTATCATAGATAAAACAAACAAACAAACAAAAAACTATTTCATATGTTGCTGTGCTTGAGTTCAGAAGTTTTTCACTTAAATAGTGTAGAAATGTGTGTACAAAAAGTCTAAACAATGTTCATTACAGACTGTCACAGTAAAAGAAGATGAAATCTTCCCAATGAATCCTCCCAAGTTTGACAAAATCGAGGACATGGCTATGATGACCCACCTCAATGAGCCTGCTGTGCTGTTTAACCTCAAAGAGCGTTACGCAGCATGGATGATCTATGTAAGTAAAACATAATTTATTCCTGGAATAGGGCAGCAACATTGTAAAACTGGACAATCTCCATTTCAGACCTACTCTGGCTTGTTCTGCGCCACTGTCAATCCATATAAGTGGCTCCCAGTGTACGACTCAGTTGTTGTGGCTGGATACCGAGGCAAGAAGAGGATTGAAGCCCCACCTCACATCTTCTCCATCTCTGACAACGCCTACCAGTTCATGCTCACTGGTAAGTGGATTCCAGCAGTCTCAACAAATAACAGTTAAAAAGACAATGAAAAAAATACACTTTATAATAACAAGTGTGAAGTATTAGTGTATAATTCATTGTCTATAAATTGTTGTTTTGACAGAGTTCATAGATAAGTTAAATCCAAATAGTATGTATAAATTAAAGAGGACTGATGTTTTTATCCTTATTTAACAACTACTTGGTAAACGATACCTAAATAAGGTTTTTAAGCTGAGGAAAATGAGTGGTACAGTTCACTTCTTCTATATGCACGTATATGAATAAATAAATGAAATGTTAAGTTTAGGATGTAGCCTATTAATCTAATACCAATGCAAGAAAAATAACAAACTTCACAAACACTTTATAGCTTCAAGTTAATATAGAGTGCTACCTATTTTAGAAATCCTGTTAACATTTTACGATTTAATTTCAGATCGTGAGAATCAGTCTGTCCTGATTACGTGAGTAAATATTCTTCTGCTGACAAAACCTGAAGCTTTTCAATTATAATTGTAAATCAATAAAAGATTTATGACTAAATGATGATCTCATATAAATCTCCAGTGGAGAATCTGGTGCAGGAAAGACTGTGAACACAAAACGTGTCATTCAGTACTTTGCAACTGTTGCGATGGCTGGTCCAAAGAAGGCAGAGCCTGTCCCTGGAAAAATGCAGGTTAGTGAACACCTATTCTAGACAAAGTTATTAATGACAGTGTTTGTAATTCACCTCATGACTACCCACTGTCCTACAATTACATCTAGGGATCACTGGAGGACCAGATCATTGCAGCCAACCCTCTGCTGGAGGCTTATGGTAATGCCAAGACTATAAGGAACGATAACTCCTCTCGTTTTGTAAGTTGCACCTATGAATCAGCATTAATAACATCATAAATTTTCAATCACAAGTTCAAAGCAGGCAAACAGTTGAGCTTTTATCAATGATTTCAATCTAGGGTAAATTCATCAGGATTCACTTTGGGACCACTGGTAAACTGGCCAAAGCAGATATTGAAACTTGTGAGTCAACACTGTTTTAAGCCAAACATTTTATGTGGAGGCTAAGATGTGGGTTAATCAATTGAACAGGTTTTTTTTTTTTTTTTTTTCCTTTTTTTTTTTTCCTGGAAAGATCTGCTAGAAAAGTCAAGGGTAACATTCCAGCTGTCTGCTGAGAGGAGTTACCACATCTTCTACCAGCTCATGACTGGACACAAGCCAGAGCTGCTCGGTGAGAAATCTACAGGATTGTGTTTCAGTTATTTCCATGTTTGAGAGCACTGTTAACATACTGCACATCAATTCTTTACAGAGGCCCTGCTCATCACCACCAACCCTTATGACTATCCAATGATCAGTCAAGGTGAAATCACTGTCAAGAGTATTGATGACGTGGAGGAGTTCATTGCCACAGACGTATGTGGACAGCTGCAATATTATTAGTAGTAGTAGTATTTTTAGATTCTATGCAATATATCTGAGCAAACAAACATCAGAAAAACACCAGCTTGAACTGAATACTGCATGACACAGTATAAAATACCCTTCTTTTTTGACTCCAATAAACAATGTGATTTATTTGGTCTGTGTAAAAACAGACTGCCATTGATATTCTGGGCTTCACTGCTGATGAGAAAATCAGCATCTACAAGCTGACAGGTGCTGTGATGCATCATGGGAGCATGAAGTTCAAACAGAAGCAGAGAGAGGAGCAGGCTGAACCTGACGGCAATGAGGGTGATACAATTATAGCACATATTAACATATTAACATTCACTTAATTAGCAACAATAATGCATAAAACTCTGCTTCTTTAGCGGCTGATAAAATCGCCTACCTCATGTGCCTTAACTCGGCTGAAATGCTGAAAGCTCTGTGCTACCCCAGAGTGAAGGTCGGGAATGAGATGGTGACCAAAGGCCAGACAGTACCACAGGTGATGACTTTATTAACACATTTAACTTATGGATACAGTGAGAAATGTCTCAGACATAGTCATCGTGAGAGACCTTTGAATTTCTCAGGTGAACAATGCAGTCTCGGCACTCTGCAAGTCTGTCTATGAGAAAATGTTCTTGTGGATGGTCGTCCGTATCAATGAGATGTTGAACACAACGCAGCCTAGACAGTTCTACATCGGTGTGCTAGACATCGCTGGATTTGAGATCTTTGATGTGAGCATCAGTCATTAATGTCTCTGAAAGAATCAAGACATAAAAGATAACAGTCAGTTGCAATAATTGCTTCCATTTATTTATCAGTATAACAGCTTGGAGCAGCTTTGCATCAACTTCACAAATGAGAAACTGCAACAGTTCTTCAACCATCACATGTTTGTTCTGGAGCAAGATGAGTACAAGAAAGAAGGCATTGAATGGGAGTTCATTGACTTTGGTATGGACTTGGCTGCCTGCATTGAGCTCATTGAGAAAGTAAGAGGATATTCAGTAAATTAAAATAACTATTCTCATTGTGGCTGTACTTGAGTGTGAATATTTCTTCAACAGCCAATGGGCATCTTCTCCATCCTTGAAGAGGAGTGCATGTTCCCAAAGGCTACAGACACAAGCTTCAAAAACAAGCTGCATGACCAGCATCTGGGCAAAACTGCAGCTTTCCAGAAGCCCAAGCCTGCCAAAGGTAAGGCAGAGGCGCACTTCTCTCTGGTGCACTACGCCGGCACTGTGGACTACAACATTACTGGCTGGTTGGACAAGAACAAGGATCCACTGAATGACTCAGTTGTGCAACTTTACCAAAAGTCATCACTCAAAGTGCTGGCCCTCCTGTATGTCGCTGTTGCAGGTGCAGAAGGTACAAACATCTGCATTTCCTCAATTCCTTTGTGTTTTAATTATGTACAAGACACCTGCTTATACAAAAACCTAAAAAAAAAAAAAAAAAAAGAATAAGATCATCAGAACGCAACAAACTATGTGATCACAGATTTTGCAGTTTCAAAATATGAAGTATATTTATGCAAGATAACAGTTAGATTCAACAAGATGTAAATAGAGATTTATTGAAGGGGTTAAGGGAAAGCAACACAAGATTAACAAACAAACAAAAAACTTCTGTCATTGATATAAAACAGAGGGAGGTGGAAAGAAAGGAGGCAAGAAGAAGGGTGGTTCCTTCCAGACGGTGTCTGCACTTTTTAGGGTAAACAGATTCTCTCTTAATGAAGTTTGTGAAATTTTTCAACATTACAGATTAGATTAATTACAAATGTTTCCACAGGAGAATTTGGCTAAGCTGATGTCTAATCTGAGGAGCACTCACCCTCACTTTGTGCGCTGCTTGATTCCTAATGAATCCAAGACTCCAGGTAATCTTGATCCTTGAAGACTCAAATGCATCACAGTTTTGAAAAAATGTCTGGAACCTTAAGAACATTTGCAATTCAGGTCTGATGGAGAACTACCTGGTTATCCACCAGCTCAGGTGTAATGGTGTCCTGGAGGGTATCAGAATCTGCAGGAAGGGTTTCCCCAGCAGAATCCACTACGGTGACTTCAAGCAGAGGTAAAGACATCTTTTTGCAACTTCTTACTTAGATATGATGTATCACATAATCTTCACTTCCTTACATGATAACACAAGAATATGACTCTTCCCTAAATATCCTCTAGATACAAAGTATTAAACGCTAGCGTCATCCCTGAGGGACAGTTCATTGACAACAAAAAGGCTGCAGAGAAACTCTTGGGCTCTATTGATGTTGACCACACCCAATACAAATTTGGACTCACCAAGGTGAGCTATTCGGCAAATACACCATGTGGACAAAACTATTTCAACCCTTTCCCTCTCATCTTTGACTCTGCTACAACACAATGACATTGTAGAGAATTCAGTGCTTCCAAATGTACTGCAACAGTCTGAGGAAGGAAGGCCCGAAGCTTTTGAATAGGGGTTGAAGTCTAGACTTTGTGCCAGTCAAGTTATTCCACACCACACTAGTTTTACCACAAGTTATTACCCCAAAAAATTATATATGGACCCCACTTTGTGTACTGGACACTGTCATGCTTCTCCAAACTGTTACATCAAAAACGAAAGGACAGATTTCTCTCAAATGTCATTCTATAGAATAGTATAGAACATCTTTTCCCACTGGAATTACTGGAACAGCCAAACTCAATTATTATTAGGGCCATATAGTGTATCCCAGGCCACATCTACGCTGAAAAGGACTTATTGGCTTATTCAACACTACACCACTAATATATTCCAAATGTTGTTGTAGGTGTTCTTCAAAGCTGGTCTGTTGGGTACTCTTGAGGAGATGAGAGATGAGAAATTAGCAAATCTGGTTACCATGACTCAGGCTTTGTCTCGTGGATATGTCATGAGGAAGGAGTTTGTCAAAATGATGGAGAGGAGGTACAATGAACTTACAATAATGTTTGGAACACAACTGTTTAGTACCACAGAGTGATAAAGACTGATTTACTGATTACAATTTACACAGGGAGTCAATTTATTCCATCCAATACAACATCCGCTCATTCATGAATGTGAAACATTGGCCATGGATGAAGGTGTATTTCAAGATCAAGCCTCTTCTGAAGAGTGCAGAGACTGAGAAAGAAATGGCAGCCATGAAGGAGAATTATGAGAAAATGAAAGAAGATTTAACAAAGGCATTAGCTAAAAAGAAGGAGCTTGAGGAGAAAATGGTGTCACTTGTTCAGGAGAAAAACGACCTTCTACTGCAAGTAACTTCTGTGAGTATTTCAGCTCTTATTTATCCCAATATGGATCCTACAGCTACAAACATAAGTCATTAACTATGTCCATGTCAATGAACAGGAATCTGAAAACCTCTCTGATGCTGAGGAGAGATGTGAAGGCCTCATCAAAAGCAAGATCCAGCTCGAGGGCAAACTCAAAGAGACAAACGAGAGACTGGAGGATGAGGAGGAAATCAATGCTGAACTGACTGCCAAGAAGAGGAAACTGGAGGACGAATGCTCTGAGCTGAAAAAAGACATTGATGACCTGGAGCTTACCTTGGCCAAAGTGGAGAAGGAGAAACATGCAACAGAAAATAAAGTCAGTATTATATATATATATATACACACACACACACACACTGCAGATTGTGATTCAGGCTGTTGATAATGAAACCAGTAATCAATGTTTCCATTTAGGTGAAAAACCTAACGGAGGAGATGGCCTCTCAGGATGAGAGCATTGCTAAGCTGACCAAAGAGAAGAAAGCCCTCCAAGAGGCACACCAGCAGACTCTTGATGACCTTCAGGCAGAGGAAGACAAAGTCAACACTCTGACTAAAGCTAAGACAAAGCTTGAGCAGCAAGTGGACGATGTAAGATGTTCGGCATGAGAATAAGACCATGAATCAATGGGAATCAATGAGAAATTAATATTGTTGCTAATGAATATTTAAATGCTCTGATTTATCACAATAGCTTGAGGGCTCACTGGAACAAGAGAAGAAGCTCCGTATGGACCTTGAGAGAGCCAAGAGGAAGCTTGAGGGTGATCTGAAACTGGCCCAGGAGTCCATAATGGACCTGGAGAATGACAAACAGCAATCAGATGAGAAGATCAAAAAGTGAGTGGGCATCAGATTTTGAACTTTACACAAAATAAGTATTTGGCATATTTTACAAAACAATACTTTAAAAACAGGAAGGACTTTGAGATAAGTCAGCTTCTCAGTAAGATTGAGGATGAACAGACTTTGGGAGCACAGCTTCAGAAGAAGATCAAAGAACTTCAGGTAACACTAACCCTAGTCTATCTGATGTGAAATGGTGAAGTAGATGCATAGCTGCAAAAATCCACATTACAAATATCAATAATGTAAAAAAAAACATTTTTTTTTTCCCAATTAGGCCCGTATCGAGGAGCTGGAAGAGGAAATTGAGGCAGAGAGAGCTGCTCGTGCCAAAGTGGAGAAGCAGAGAGCTGATCTCTCCAGGGAACTTGAAGAGATCAGTGAGAGGCTTGAGGAAGCTGGTGGTGCCACTGCTGCCCAGATTGAGATGAACAAGAAGCGTGAAGCCGAATTCCAGAAGATGCGTCGTGATCTGGAAGAGTCTACCTTGCAACATGAAGCTACAGCTGCAGCTCTCCGAAAGAAGCAGGCAGACAGTGTGGCTGACCTCGGAGAACAGATCGACAACCTCCAGCGGGTCAAGCAGAAGCTGGAGAAGGAGAAGAGTGAATACAAGATGGAGATTGATGACTTGACAAGCAACATGGAGGCTGTGGCTAAAGCAAAGGTAAGGTCAATAGATTATCATTAATAAGTACAAAATCATCTTTACAAACATATTCATTAAATCTTTAATCTATTTAGGGTAATTTAGAGAAGATGTGCCGCACACTTGAAGACCAGCTGAGTGAAATCAAGGCCAAAAGTGATGAAAATAGTCGCCAGTTGAACGACATGAATGCACAACGAGCAAGACTTCAGACTGAAAATGGTAAGAGAGTAAGCTACACGTGTAAAAAAAAAAAAAACTCAAAACAAAATTGAGTTAAAGATTCTGTTATTATGTTTCATGCTAATATCTGTAACCTCTTTCTAAGGTGAATTTAGCCGTCAACTGGAAGAGAAAGAAGCACTTGTTTCACAGTTAACTAGAGGAAAACAGGCTTATACTCAGCAAATTGAGGATCTCAAAAGACATATTGAGGAAGAAGTCAAGGTAGATTTGCACATATTATTTTGTTTTGATAATCAAATGATTTTAATGCTTTTTTTGAAGAGTGTTTAAAATCCCAAAATGTGCTGCCTTATAGGCCAAGAATGCTCTGGCCCATGCAGTTCAGTCTGCCCGCCATGACTGTGATTTGCTCAGAGAGCAGTATGAGGAGGAGCAGGAGGCCAAAGCTGAACTCCAGCGTGGAATGTCTAAGGCCAACAGTGAGGTGGCCCAGTGGAGAGCCAAATATGAAACTGATGCCATCCAACGAACTGAAGAGCTTGAGGAAGCCAAGTAAATACAACAACAACAACAACCAAAAAAAGTCTTCAGTACCCTACATTTAATAGTGAGAATTCATAATTTCATACCACTTTCTTCAGGAAAAAGTTGGCACAGCGTCTGCAGGATGCTGAAGAATCCATTGAGGCAGTGAACTCCAAGTGTGCCTCACTGGAAAAGACCAAACAGAGACTGCAGAGTGAAGTAGAGGACCTCATGATTGATGGGGAGAGGGCAAATGCATTGGCTGCCAACCTTGACAAGAAGCAGAGAAACTTTGATAAGGTAAGAAAGATGTGGATAATCTTCAATCTAAACCTTGAACCATGGACTTGGCTAATTAACAATGACTACATTTCTTTTTCAGGTCCTATCAGAGTGGAAGCAGAAGTATGAGGAAAGCCAGGCTGAACTAGAAGCTGCTCTGAAAGAAACTCGTTCTCTTAGCACTGAGCTTTTCAAAATGAAGAACTCTTATGAAGAAGCTCTTGACCACCTTGAGACCCTGAAGAGGGAGAACAAGAATCTGCAACGTAAATGGCACATTTATTTTTACAGCAAGGATTTTAAAAAAACAGAGATGCATTAAAAAAACAGAAAATGATGTACTATTGATTTTTAAATACTTTTAGAGGAGATTTCTGACCTCACTGAGCAGCTTGGAGAGACTGGAAAGAGCATTCATGAGTTAGAGAAAGCCAAGAAGACAGTGGAGTCTGAGAAATCAGAGATCCAGACTGCACTAGAAGAAGCCGAGGTGCCACTCCTTTGATACAATACTAACATCACACCAGTGCTTTGAATAATATTAAAACATTGCACTGTATATGTAGTGGTTCAAAACCTTAAATTAACGTAATTATTTCCTTCTTAATCACAAATGTAGTGCCATAACTCTGGAGGAATATAGTACATTTTGACAAGTTTAAAAAGTAAGTCCATTATTTCCTTTTTTCCTTGCAGGCCACCCTGGAGCATGAAGAGTCCAAGATTCTTCGTGTGCAGCTGGAGCTGAACCAGGTGAAGAGCGAGATTGACAGGAAGCTGGCTGAGAAGGACGAGGAGATGGAACAGATCAAGAGGAACTCCCAAAGAGTGATCGATTCCATGCAGAGCACTCTAGACTCTGAGATCAGGAGCAGAAATGATGCCCTGAGGGTCAAAAAGAAGATGGAGGGAGATCTGAATGAGATGGAGGTCCAGCTGAGTCATGCCAACCGCCAGGCTGCTGAGGCCCAGAAACAGCTCAGGAACGTCCAAGGCCAACTCAAGGTGTCTCTCTGTAGAATGAGGAGTTTAAATGTTTAATAATATGAATATGATACATGAATTAACTGAAGCATGACATGCAACTAACAAAGAAAGAACATTGCCACAGGATGCCCAACTGCACCTTGATGAAGCTGTCAGAGGACATGAGGACATGAAGGAGCAGGTGGCCATGGTGGAGCGCAGGAATAGCCTAATGCAAGCAGAGATTGAGGAGCTGAGAGCTGCCCTGGAGCAAACAGAGAGAGGCCGCAAAGTGGCGGAGCAGGAGCTGGTTGATGCCAGCGAGCGTGTGGGACTGCTGCACTCACAAGTACAGAAAATGATTAAATACTTTGAGCAAATTCAGGTTACATGATACAGTTTTAGTTAAATATACACTAAACTACCTGCTTAAATCCTGCAGAATACGAGTCTTATTAACACCAAGAAGAAGCTTGAGGCTGATCTGGTCCAGGTTCAAGGTGAGGTGGATGATGCAGTCCAGGAGGCCAGAAATGCAGAGGAGAAGGCCAAGAAGGCCATCACTGATGTGGGTGTTTGCATTCTGTTGCTCTATTCTAATTTAAACAGTTATTTGACTTTGTTTAGCTGCATGTGGTAACAAAGAGATCATTCATGGAAGCTAATTCTATCTATATTGGTTAGCTCATTTTCATTGGCTTATATTTCAGGCTGCCATGATGGCTGAGGAGCTAAAGAAGGAGCAAGACACCAGTGCTCACCTGGAGAGGATGAAGAAGAACCTGGAGCTGACTGTCAAAGACCTGCAGCACCGTCTGGATGAGGCTGAGAGTCTGGCCATGAAGGGCGGAAAGAAACAGCTCCAGAAACTGGAGTCCAGGGTAAATTACAGGCTAAATACAGACTTAGGGTGTACTCACACTAGGAATGGTTGCCTTGTACCGAGCCAGAGTGCGATTATACCCCTGCCTGCACTTACATTGCACTTAACGTTCTGGGTTGGAGCAGGCTTTCGTCATTACGATTCAACTTTTGTTTTGAACAAAATAGGAAAAACAACGCTTTCGCTAATAGACTGTCTAATATATTTATCACTTCTGCAGTGTAGTGATTTTCATTTAACTGTGCTGCACGTTATCAGAAAATGATTATGGAGTCAGATGACATTGATGGAGGAATTTGCAGCTATCCTCACAAAGTATAAATACTGTTTATCAATAAGGTGAAAACCAGACCCGTTATAAACCTATATTACCCAATATTCAAAATAACTGAAAATTGCTACTTTCCAAGTAGTAATAGATGTTTTTGTAGAAATTATGACAGTAGAGCACACACAATTAGTAGCTGTTCCGTGCTCCGGTGCAGTTAGCAATCACACTACATGTGTACCACACCAGAGCCCAACTGAATCATGCTCTGGCTCACTTTTTCAAGAGGGCCAGGACATGGTTCAAAAGAACCAGACTTTGGGGGTACTCGAGCATGGTTCAGATCGCCTAGTGGGAGTACACCTTTAGATGAACTGGCCATGGTAGAGATTTGACAGGTGACAACAATAACTCTCTACTGAAGGTGCGTGAGTTGGAGGCTGAAGTTGAAGCTGAACAGAGACGTGGTGCAGACGCTGTGAAAGGAGTGCGCAAATATGAAAGGAGAGTGAAGGAGCTCACCTACCAGGTAAAACTACACAAGAATTAGACATTTAATACCTTTCACGATAATATATATAGTTTAACCAAGACCATGAACAATTTTTACACCCAAAGACTGAGGAAGACAAGAAGAATGTGACCCGACTGCAGGATCTGGTAGACAAACTGCAGCTGAAAGTGAAGGCCTACAAACGCCAAGCTGAAGAAGCTGTAAGTCTAATGTCAAATGGCTTGAGTGTGAAGTTTTGGCATTTTCTATTCAATACACTCCTTGAGTGCAATGCTCTGAA
The DNA here is from genome assembly GCA_039654775.1 of Spinibarbus caldwelli. Taxonomy (NCBI): domain Eukaryota; kingdom Metazoa; phylum Chordata; class Actinopteri; order Cypriniformes; family Cyprinidae; genus Spinibarbus; species Spinibarbus caldwelli. The sequence continues at coordinate 27,384,215 of CM077266.1, read as the reverse complement.
AGGGGTTGGATATAATCCTAACAGGAGGAGCAGGCCAACACTCACCTGTCCAGGTACAGGAAGGTGCAGCATGAGCTGGAGGAGTCTCATGAGCGTGCTGACATCGCAGAGTCTCAGGTCAACAAGCTGAGAGCTAAGAGCCGTGAGGCTGGGAAGGTAACAACAGATGATAATTATGTAGAGAAAAGTTACTTTATATACATGAAATTTATGAAACATTTTCAATAAAATTGATTTATTTTTTTTAATTTTCAAGACTAAAGATGAAGAATGACGACAAACTACACCTACAAGCAAGCATATGACTGACTTGTGCTGAGTTTTTCTGTGTCCATTAAATGGCAAAGTTTGACTTTGTTCTCCATTATTTTTCTCCACTTTCAAACTTTACCACATCATGCCTCATCTTGTCTTTTAAAACAGTGATTGAATATGTGATAAAGAACACAAATGAACTTGCGATAGTAACAAAGAACCCCCCCTCCAAAAAATGAAAAGCAGGAAAAAAATGAAAACTGGAAACAGCCTGAACTTCATAACAAAAATGTGAACTTGTCTTTGAAGGTTTCTTTAGATAAAAGTGTCTGCTAAAGGCATAAATGTAAATTTTTTGGAATAACCCAAAAGTCACTGGCAAATAAGAACACAGAACACAAAATACTCGAGGAGACAAAAGAAAATGGGTATATTTATACACAAAAAGGGCATTACATGAAACAATGACAACAGAGGAAATATCAGAAACAAAGGGAACGGGAAAAGTCAACACAGAAAAGGCAAGACCACAACAAAACTTCAAAATAAGTTTTCTTTCAAAAGGCAGCATTCCAAAGCATACCAAAATTGATGTACCTTACATGCAGAGCCATTGAGAAACAGAGTTGCGACATGCTTTGATCTCACTGCCATGCGGTCACGTGGTTCATGGCTCTCTCTGCGCGGTCTATATGTTTAAATGGGTTTAATCAGGACAGACAGCCGTTTCACTATATTTGCAGCAATTTCTAGTAATTACATACACATCAAGTATTTTTAAATTAAAAGAAAGACAAAAATAAAAGAACAAAATAAACAACAAATAATATGTACAAACGAGTATCCACAATATACAAGAGGTCTGGTTTTGCTCATGGCACTGCAGTAGCATGCTCGCTGACTTTTTTAAATTTATTTATTTCTATTTGCAATAACAACAGGAGAACAGAGTCAAAGTACAATACGACAACAGTTACACGAGTATACACGAGTAATACACGAGTCTGTAAATCAATACAATCCAAAAAAAAAAAAAAAAAACACTTTTTTCATCAAAGATCAATCTATTACATCAAGTATCCTCTTTAGCAGCTGAGATGTCTTAACAGTTTTACGATTGTTCTGTACTGAAGTTTACATTTACATTTATGCATTTAGCAGACGCTTTTATCCAAAGCGACTTACATTGCATTCTAGTTACAGTTTTTACATTTTATCAGCTCTTAAGTTAAGATTCATAAAAAATCTTTAAAATCAATGGAAAATAGTCTACCATTTGGTACAGTTAACATTGGTATATTTACCAAATAAAACAAAAAATTTAATTATGTTGTCCATTTCTACTAGACCAGTATCACAATCCAAAAACAAGACCATTATATCATTTATATCCACAAATTTGCACACGCTCGCTTACTTCTTTTTCTTCTTTTTTTAGCTTTACGGCGGATCGCAGACTTGTAAGTGCATTACCGCCACCTATCTCTGAAATGGACCATTGACACTCTACCTACAATTTCCTAATTAACCTCCCAACCCATCTTCAAACACCTTTATCTTTCCTTTTCTCTTTTCTCTCCTCCACCCACCCAGAGTCTTCACAGAGCTTCATTCGGCGCTGCGTGTTCAGCTCCTCCGTCCACCCTCATCCTCTCAAGCAGGATTTGAAGGAGAAAAGAGAGAAAAAAATAAAATAAATAAAAATATAAATATAAAAATAAAAAATATGTAAACACTTACACTCGCTTGTTCAAACCAGTTCTTCCCAGATATTGTAACAATAATGATTTAGTATTTCTCTCCGGATTTAATTCCTAATTGTAAACTGTTCACCCTTATTCTCTAGTTCCTCTTTCAACTCATTTCTTTCAGCAGTGTACCTGCAGTACATTATAACATATTCGACTGTTTCATTAACATCACATACCTCACATAGTCCTGTTGGATGTTTATTTATTAAATGCATTGTATTGTTCAACCTTGTATGCCCCAATCGTAACCTTGTAATCATGTTCTCCTCAGCTCTGCTCCATCCTGATACACTTCCCCCTCATTATGGCAGCAGTTATGGGACAAAGATACAAAAGGTGGGTAATGTTGACTGAATTTGATACAAATGTCTACCTTTGGTATATTTGTCTCTTAACTGCTGCCATAATTTCCATATATTCCTTTTGATAATTCGCTCGCTGACTTCTTCTGTGGATTTATTAACGGGTTGCATCGCTCGCTGACTGGGTAAACAAGCAACTTTTATAGGCCAGGCTCCACCCCCTTCCCAGAGGGTACCGTTACCAGGTACGTATTTAATCTTATATTCTCATCTTAACTCATAAACTTCACATAAAACATCAATCACATTATAAAACACAAAAACCAATAAACCATTATTAAAACATATATTAATAACACAAATCATTAACATTTAATGTTAAGAGTGTGTGAAATGTCCGGGTGCCATCGAGATTACGTGTGCACCCGCTTTCCGATGGCTAAACAGCATGGGTAGGATATGGAATGCCATTTCTGACATTAGAATTAAATAAATGTACAAAGAAATGTAAAAAAGCAAATATAAATAAATATACAAAGTAAAAAAGCAAAAATAAATAATTATTTTTTTATTTCCTTATGTTTTTTTTCCCCACATTTAATTATTTTTTTTCTTTTATTTATTTCTACGTTTATTTCCACTTTTATTTATTTTCACATTTATGCATTTATTTATGTATTTCCTTCTTTATTTCTTTATTTCCACATTTATTTGTTTCTAGATTTATTTATTTTTACATTTATTTATACATTTCTTTGTCTGTAGGGTAATGAGGAGGGCGTGTTTTACCTCAGGAATAGCAATGGAGCCAGAGTAAACAGTCGCCTACGGAGCAAACAGGTCTGTGGATGATGCTGTCAATACGGGACTGCATTACATCCTGCAACACCTCGACAGACCTGGGAATTACGCAAGGATCTTATTTGGGGACTTCAGCTCGGCCTTCAATACCATCATGCCTGACCTTCTCTCAGACAAACTGACACAGCTCTCTGTACCCACCTCCATCTGTCAGTGGATCACCAGCTTCCTGACAGACAGGCAGCAGCTAGTGAGGCTGGGCAAACTCACATCCAGGACCATCACCATCAGCACTGGAGCCCCTCAGGGCTGTGTTCTCTCCCCACTGCTCTTCTCTCTCTACACCAATGACTGCACTTCAAAGGACCCCTCTAAGCCAAACACCTTATTCGGAAAGGCACGGATAATGGCTTCAAAAATGAATAACGGATAACGAATAATTCTGCCTGAATATTCGGCTGAGGCTGGCACACTCTGGTGTTTGCTAGGTAACAGGTTAGCCAGGGGATCAGCGCAATATTTTACACAAACCTCTAAAGTTGCGCAATAATGAGTGTGTGAAGTGAATGAATGTAAACTTTATGAATGAAAAGAGCACAAATCAAACACATCATTGCTTTTGCCTCTCTGTGCTTCTCTCAGAAAAAGAAAAAGAGCTTGGCAAGAGTAATTTCAACTAAAATACTACATCATACAAGTTCTACTATTTGTGTATATTTAAAAGGCAACAATTTAAACCTTATAGGCTATGATATGATACACGAATGAATTAAATATAAGCACAGTGTGATCACCAGTGTTGGGCACGTTACTTTAAAAAAGTAATTAGTTATAGTTACTAGTTACTTCTCACAAATAGTAACTGAATTAGTAACTGAGTTACATCATTATAAAAGTAATTAATGTCCAGGAAAAGTAACTATTGCGTTACTTAAAAAAAAAAAAAAAAAAAAAAAAAAAGTTCAAATGTCAAATAACTTGGATGCCCCCAATATTAAATATGTTAAATTAATAAAATGGACACTAAATAGAATAAATTGTTATTATAAAACATTGTACATTAATCTACACTATTTATCCACTGACACTTAGCATCACTTAGTCAAGCATTATAATATGATATTATGATAATTTAGCATTATATGATGATAGAACTTTAGTAATTAGAATAACCAAGTATGAAAGCATATTTGTCATGTTGACTGAACTTAGGACTGGTGGTGGTGCTTAAGATATTGTTTGTCATTTAGTGTTTCTATAAAAAAAAAAAAACGGGAAAAAAATTGATAAGATAACAAAACTACGACGAATTCTACAACTAATAACAATATAAAATGCACTAAGGATTAATGAGCTGCTGGGGTCATGAATATTAATCACGTAGTCTGCGTTCGCTCGAATTGATTTGCTGAAATCAAAACAGGGCCGATAATAGGTAAGCGCCAGCCAATGAGATTGTCGTTTGCGCATTAGTTCCGCCCACTACCAGACAACCCGGCAGTTCTTAAAAGCTGAAGAATTCCAAAGGAACTCCGTTATTTTGACAGGAAATACAACAAAGAATATCGTTTACATGTAGTACATCAATTCTGCATGTTATGAAAGATTCTCTTGCTCTGTATCTTTCTTTGCGCGTGTGAGACAAAGTGACGGCGAGTTGTGCGCCTTCACACTAGAGTTTACAGTACATCAAATACAACTACACTTGCGCATCCATTCAGATGAAAAATACAATTCTAATAATATTATAATAAATTATAGTAACGCCGCATTTTATTGTCAGTAACGGTAACAGCGTTGTAACGGGGGAAACAGTAATTCCTTTGATTACTCGTTACTGAAAAAAATAACACCGTTAGTAACGCTGTTTATTTATAACGCCGTTATTCCCATCACTGGTGATCGGGGCGTAGCAAGCTTTTCAAAAGTGCGGGGGATGGATGTGGTTTGTTTGTTAACAATAAAAACGATGAATACAATGACAGAAGGGTACAAAAGGTATAACATACAAGATATAAAAAGCTTCCCATTTAAATGAGTGATACCAGAAAAGTATAAAAACACACTCGGAACACACAGAAAATAAGTCAAAACTCTGTTGTGAAAATACACAACAGTAGACTTGCTAAAGAATCAGAATCAGAAATACTTTAATAATCCCAGAGGGAAATTATTTTTGTTACAAACTCCAGATAACAACATATATTATACAAACAACATGTATTAAGAACAAAATATAAACATACACACACATATATATATATATATATATATATATATTTATTAATAATTAATAAAATAATTAATAAAATTTTTATTATTATTTATACTATTTATTATTTTAGAATGCATTTATTCATTTTTTCATATTTGTATATTATTATGTTTTAATTAAAATTAAAGGTCCCCAAAATGGGACTCGAACTCGCGTTCCCCGAAGCACAACCGCACTGCATCTAGCACTGATCGGCTCCGACTCTTAGAAGATATTTAAATAAATGTTATAATCATAAAAAAAATATAGACTAAACAAAATTATAAATGCAACACTTTTGTTTTTGCCCCATTTTTCATGAGCTGAACTCAAAGATCTAAGACTTTTTCTATCTCCACAAAAGGCCTATTTCTCTCAAATATTGTTCACAAATCTGTCTAAATCTGTGTTAGTGAGCACTTCTCCTTTGCCGAGATACTCCATCCACCTCACAGGTGTGGCATATCAAGATGCTGATTAGACAGCATGATTATGTGCCTTAGGCTGGCCACAATAAAAGGCCACTCTAAAATGTGCAGTTTTACTGTATTGGGGGGGTGTCCGGGGGGTCCGAAAACCAGTCAGTATCTGCTGTGACCACCATTTGCCTCACGCAGTGCAACACATCTCCTTCGCCTAGAGTTGATCAGGTTGTTGATTGTGGCCTGTGGAATATTGGTCCGCTCCTCTTCAATGGCTGTGTGAAGTTGCTGGATATTGGCAGGAACTGGAACACGCTGTCGTATACGCCGATCCAGAGCATCCCAAACATGCTCAATGGGTGACATGTCCGGTGAGTATGCTGGCCATACAAGAACTGGGATGTTTTCAGCTCCCAGGAATTGTGTACAGATCCTTGCAACATGGGGCCGTGCATTATCATGCTGCAACATGAGGTGATGGTCGTGGATGAATGGCACAACAATGGGCCTCAGGATCTCATCACGGTATCTCTGTGCATTCAAAATGCCATCAATAAAATGCAACTGTGTTCGTTGTCCATAACATAAGCCTGCCCATACCATAACCCCACCGTCACCATGGGCCACTCGATCCACAACGTTGACATCAGCAAACCGCTCACCCACACAACGCCATACACGCTGTCTGCCATCTGCCCTGTACAGTGAAAACCAGGATTCATCTGTGAAGAGAACACCTCTCCAAAGTGCCAGATGCCATTGAACGTGAGCATTTGCCCACTCAAGTCGGTTACAACTACGAACTGCAGTCAGGTCGAGACCCCGATGAGGACAACGAGCATGCAGATGAGCTTCCCTGAGACGGTTTCTGACAGTTTGTGCAGAAATTCTTTGGTTATGCAAATCGATTGTTGCAGCAGCTGTCCGGGTGGCTGGTCTCAGACGATCTTGGAGGTGAAGATGCTGGATGTGGAGGTCCTGGGCTGGTGTGGTTACACGTGGTCTGCGGTTGTGAGGCCAGTTGGATGTACTGCCAAATTCTCTGAAACGCCTTTGGAGACGGCTTATGGTAGAGAAATGAACATTCAATTCACGAGCAACAGCTCTGGTGGACATTCCTGCAGTCAGCATGCCAATTGCATGCTCCCTCAAAACTTGCGACATCTGTGGCATTGTGCTGTGTGATAAAACTGCTCATTTTAGAGTGGCCTTTTATTGTGGCCAGCCTAAGGCACACCTGTGCAATAATCATGCTGTCTAATCAGCATCTTGATATGCCACACCTGTGAGGTGGATGGAGTATCTCGGCAAAGGAGAAGTGCTCATTAACAAAGATTTAGACAGATTTGTGAACAATATTTGAGAGAAATAGGCCTTTTGTGTACATAGAAAAAGTCTTAGATCTTTGAGTTCAGCTCATGAAAAATGGGGCCAAAAACAAAAGTATTGCGTTTATAATTTTGTTCAGTGTATATATTTTAGTTAAACACGGCATATTTGTTCAGTGATAACTCCAAAAAAAAAAAGAAAGGCTATAAAACCATAGACATAACGGTCTTATCAAGCATAACTGTATGAAGTTCCGGTTCAAGCGCTGATAGCTCTGACGTGAACTAACCCTGGAACATAACCTACTCCGGAGCAGATTATCTTCAGACAGCAAGCTGCTATGGTCACTTACATACCCTGAAAGTAACCTTCGATTTTGGAACCGAAAGCTGAGGTTATCCGCTCACTTATCCTCAAGCATACCCGGTTATGTCACATAACCTGCTTTTGGGAATACACCCCAGGTAGCCCCTTTACACTAGAACTTATCATGAGTCGACTTGGATCTGTAAGTCTGATGTCCAACCAGTGTCACTCAGCGCACAAGTTTAGGTTCAAAACTTTGACAACTGTCTCAAAGACAGGTCAGGACTTCCATTAGTATCCTCAGGTCTATGGTTATTTTAAATAAACATGCTTTTTTCTGAATTGACCTGACAAGACCCAAATTAAATGTAAAATATTTAGATTTTTCCAATTTTCTAGTATTTGTTTATAGCAACAGAATTACTCAGAAATCGCTTACCTTTATAAGTTGTTTTGAAAAAATGTTTACAGTGAAAACCTCTTTGCAAATTAATTACTTCTAAAGAAAGGTTCTTACCAATGACAACTTCCTTCAAAACCAGTCGTTAGACACAGATCTTGCCATTAACTCCTCTCCAATTCATACCACGTGCCACAGCAGTTATGAAAGTGGCTTTCAACACACAGTGTCTTTCAGGTTAAAGCCACCAACCAGGCCCAGGTAGGAAATCTAAAAAACATGGATTGTGACAGTGTTCTTAAATAGTTTAGTGTTCTGTTAAAAAAAAAAATAAATAAATAAATAAAAAAAATAAATAAAATAAAAATATATATATATATATATATATATATATATATATATATATATAATATTAAATACAGTAGGCCACGTGACTATACACTACAGGATGTTCCAAATATTCTGAAACCATTTTCTAGGAATGCCATATGAAATTCAAGTTATTATTAAGTCCCCTACAAGTCTTTAGTCACTTTGCAAAAAGATTCTGTTTCTATGAATCCCTATCTATTCCAAAAATGATTCTTGATTGACATTTTTGTTTTATTAATTAATGAGTTTACTGATTTTAAATATCAAATATGGGCATTTTAATTTTAAAAAGTACATATTATTAAAAAGTATTTCATTTAATTATACATCAAATATCAATAAAAATAATACTAAATCAAAAGAATAATATGTTAAGAGTTAACTAAATATATTAAAACATACAATTGTCACATTCCTGTGTATTGCTGACAACAAGCTAATATTGTCAGTTTTGTTTCTTTAACAAAAATAGTTCCAATCAAAGCTGGAACAGAACATTTATGCGTCTCAGATCAACAATGTGGTTTTTCATTCCCAAATTAATATTTTGTATAAACGAGTCAATGATTCAATGATCCATTCATAAAGTCAGTCACTTGCGTTGTTTCTAAACGAATCAGACATTTTGAATAAATAGTTTATTCAAATGAATTACTCATTCAGAAAGGGACTTGCTGCCAGCTGCTGGCAGTTTTAGTATAATGTTTATATATTCATCACAGGCCTAAACCTATGGAAGCATATGTGTAGCTAAATTCAATTTGAAATGTAATATGCAAAATGGCAATGCAATATATAAAATGGCAATGTATTTCTGTATTTAAATGTACATTTTCACATACATATGTGCAACATTTAGTGCAAAATGAAAATGAATATTCAATTATATCATTTAAATTTGCCATTTTCTACACTCGTTTTAATATGCAAATTAAAAACATATTTTAAAGCTTTATAAGTTGCAAAATGAAAATGAAAATGTATTACCCAATTTGATTAGATATGTTTAACATGTCCAAGCAAAAACTGTAGCAAAATTATCATTTAAATGCTGCATTTAGACTTAGGGGTAGGACACTTGGGATTGCATTTTCATCGTGATACCGCGGGATAATTGTAGCAAAATGCAAGGAGAGTTTCAAAATGCATTCTGAGCCAAAGGTGCAGCAAAAGGGTAGCAAAATGGTGATTTAAATGTCTTTTATTTTTATTAAATGCATTGACACTTACATATATGACATTTCAATTGTATTTTCATTAAACACCCCACGATGAATATAGTTTAAGTCATTGTGGATTTGAAAATACATTCCGAGCCGAGCACGCTCCCGAGCTGTCATTCATTACATCAAGGGGGGACTCGGCAACAGGACGCACGATAGGTCAATATTCAACGTTAACCAAACGCTTTTCACCTGCCTGAACATCTCTCACCGTTTACACTTGGGTTGATGCACATAAGCAAACAGAAAGTGCTATTCTACACTTATTTACTACCTTACCTTATATTTTATTACTCTTTTATTTTTAATCCGTAAAATAGCGCGTGTTCCGTGGCACCTGAACAGGGACGTGCAGAGAGTTCCTCAGGGGTGGGGGCTTTGGGGGCTCAAGCCCCTGCCCCTTTTTCAAAATTATTCAAAAGTGCCCCTCTCAGACAAATATCAATGATATTGTTGTCAATAAAACAAAATGCATTTGAATTATAATTAACATGACAATGTGTACAAAACGGTAACTAATCGCTCAAAAGTCTGAAAATTCCTGTTTATTTTTACATATCTGTCAAATTTGAGGCGTTGCTATGGGTTGCGTGCCTTTTGCACGATATTCCACAGTCTGTTCAGAAACCATAGGCTCTCGAGCCATATGTGGTTCTTTCAGTGAGTGGCTCGACGAAAGGAAACAATAAACCAAACAATATTTTAAACTTTTATTTCATCATTAATCAAAGCTGGTGTTAATTTAATTAAAAATCCATAAATTATATATATTAGAATATTAGGCTACATAATTCATCAATGCCCGTTTGTCATGTATAATACACCAACCAATCATGATCTGGCTCAAGTTCAAATTTCATTGGACAATAATGTGAAGTGGAGCGGTCAGTTTCCGTTCTTATTCATAAATCGGTAGAAAATGACATGGGACAGACGAGCTTATTTGTGGAGCGATCTGGATCTGCGGTTTGTCTCATTCTATAAATCAGATTAGCCTACATCGCTGAGAAAATATATGCTGAATGACTACAAAAGCACTGCACAAAACAAAAGTCGCAATAATGGTAATCAGTAGGCTATTCAATTCACTTATATTTATGTATGATATCCTACACCGTTTACTAGCCTATTTCATGAAAATCTTATAGTTATTTAAGTCCAAGTGCCACCTACAGGCCTATTATGTGAAGTGTAGGATGGCGAAATGGTCACGTGAAAGGACTTCATTATATTACCATTTTTGATAATTATGCATCGTTATGAAAGTGTCTTATGCTCATCAAACCTGCATTTATTTGATCAAAAATACAGAAAAACTGTAATATTGTGAAATATTACAATTTAAAAGAATGTTTTTCTATTTTAATATACTTGAAAATATCATTTATTTCTGTGATTCAAAGCTGAATTTTCTGCATCATTACTCCAGTCTTCAATGCATGGTACTTCAGAAATCATTATAATATGCTGATTTATTATCAATGATGTAAACAGTTGTTTTGCTTAATTTTTTGCTTTTTATTTTTATTTTATTTATAAATTTTGGAACCTGTGATACTTTTTTGGGGTTCATTGATAAATAAAAAGTTAAAAAGAACAGCATTTATTCAAAATAGAGATGTTTTCTAACAATATCGATCTTTACTATCACTGTTTCTATCAATTTAACAAATCCTTGCTGAATAAAAACTAATTTCTTAAAAAAAAAAGCCTACTGACCGCAAGCTTTTGAACGGTAGTGTATATTGTTACAAAAGTTATATTTTAAATAAATGCTGTTCTTAATTAACGTTTTATTCATCAAAGAATCCTGAAAAAAAGTATGACTGGTTTCCAACATTGCTAATAAATCAGCAATGCATAAAATGTATTATAAAGCATATACAAATTTTGATCAAATAAAAGCTTGATGACCATAAGTTACTTATTGCAAAAATATAAAATAGTAATGTATCCAAACTTTTGACCTATAATTTTTAATTTTTTAACATTGCCCCCTTTTTTTTTTACATTTGATCTCCTGTCCCTGAAGAACATAAAAATAAAAGAGTAATAAAATATAAGGTAAGGTAGTAAATAAGTGTAGAATAGCACTTTCTGTTTGCTTATGTGCATCAATCAAATTGTAAACGGTGAGAGATGTTCAGGCAGGTGAAAAGCGTTTGGTTAACGGTGAATATTGACCTATCGTGCATCCTGTTGCCGAGCCCCGCCTTGATGTAATGATTGACAGCTCGGGGGCGTGCTCGGCTCGGAATGTCAATGCATTTAATAAAAATAAAAGACATTTAAATCACCATTTTGCTACCCTTTTGCTGCACCTTTGGCTCAGAATGCATTTTGAAACTCTCATTGCATTTTGCTACAATTATCCCGCGGTATCACGATGAAAATGCAATCCCAAGTGTCCTACCCCTAAGTCTAAATGCAGCATTTAAATGATAATTTTGCTACAGTTTTTGCTTGGACATGTTAAACATATCTAATCAAATTGGGTAATACATTTTCATTTTCATTTTGCAACTTATAAAGCTTTAAAATATGTTTTTAATTTGCATATTAAAACGAATGTAGAAAATGGCAAATTTAAATGATATAATTGAATTTTCATTTTCATTTTGCACTAAATGTTGCACATATGTATGTGAAAATGTACATTTAAATACAGAAATACATTGCCATTTTATATATTGCATTGCCATTTTGCATATTACATTTCAAATTGAATTTAGCTACACATATGCTTCCATAGGTTTAGGCCTGTGATGAATATATAAACATTATACTAAAACTGCCAGCAGCTGGCAGCAAGTCCCTTTCTGAATGAGTAATTCATTTGAATAAACTATTTATTCAAAATGTCTGATTCGTTTAGAAACAACGCAAGTGACTGACTTTATGAATGGATCATTGAATCATTGACTCGTTTATACAAAATATTAATTTGGGAATGAAAAACCACATTGTTGATCTGAGACGCATAAATGTTCTGTTCCAGCTTTGATTGGAACTATTTTTGTTAAAGAAACAAAACTGACAATATTAGCTTGTTGTCAGCAATACACAGGAATGTGACAATTGTATGTTTTAATATATTTAGTTAACTCTTAACATATTATTCTTTTGATTTAGTATTATTTTTATTGATATTTGATGTATAATTAAATGAAATACTTTTTAATAATATGTACTTTTTAAAATTAAAATGCCCATATTTGATATTTAAAATCAGTAAACTCATTAATTAATAAAACAAAAATGTCGATCAAGAATCATTTTTGGAATAGATAGGGATTCATAGAAACAGAATCTTTTTGCAAAGTGACTAAAGACTTGTAGGGGACTTAATAATAACTTGAATTTCATATGGCATTCCTAGAAAATGGTTTCAGAATATTTGGAACATCCTGTAGTGTATAGTCACGTGGCCTACTGTAATTAATATTATATATATATATATATATATATATATATATATATATATAATTTATTTATTATTTTTTTTAATTTTATTTATTTATTTATTTATTTTTTTAACAGAACACTAAACTATTTAAAAACACTGTCACAATCCATGTTTTTTAGGTTTCCTACCTGGGCCTTGGTGGCTTTAACCTGAAAGACACTGTGTGTTGAAAGCCACTTTCACAACTGCTGTGGCACGTGGTATGAATTGGAGAGGAGTTAATGGCAAGATCTGTGTCTAACGACTGGTTTTGAAGGAAGTTGTCATTGGTAAGAACCTTTCTTTAGAAGTAATTAATTTGCAAAGAGGTTTTCATTGCATTTTGCTACAATTATCCCGCGGTATCATGATGAAAATGCAATCCCAAGTGTCCTACCCCTAAGTCTAAATGCATTTAGGAAAAACAGCATTTAAATGATAATTTTGCTACAGTTTTTGTTTGGACATGTTAAACATATCTAATCAATTTGGGTATTAGATTTTCATTTTAATTTTGCAACTTATGAAGCTTTAAAATATGTTTTTAATTTGCATATTAAAACTAGTGTAGAAATGGCAAATTTAAATGATAATTGAATTTTCATTTTCATTTTGCACTAAATGTTGCACATATGAATGGGAAAATGTGAATTTAAATACAGAAATAAACTGCCATTTTACATATTACATTTCAAATTGAATTTAGCTACACATATGCTGCCATATAAACCAGCTAAGGTAACAATCAGCAAAATATTGTTTAATTATCGTTATTGAAAAAAATCCCAAAAAATATTGAGATATGTCAATATCGCACACCCATAATGAGCAGTTTAAAAAAAAAAAAAAAAAAAAATCAGACAGAGCTCATACAGCATGTGTGTACTATTATGAACAAATTGGCATCAGGCTACTGCATCATTTACTCACTGAACGTGGACCCTCGTATATGCGTAGAAATCAAAGTATAGTTTGGGATTTAGCAAAAATTATTAGTGAATATAATCAACAACATTATTAGTTTTCTTATACACAAGGAGGAGGGTTTCAAAGAGAACAGGTCAGGAACCACTGGTTTACAGCATTACTTAAAAGAGATTTTGGGGGAAAAAATTACTTTGGGGGGGGGGAAACTGACATGTACTGTACCTGATTGCCCTATCCAAATCAATCAATATTTAATTGAGATCTAAACTGAATCTAATCTCAATCTTATGAACAAATGCAAACAGAATCGAGAAGGGTCTGGCTGCAGACATGCACTTGCATTTTCAGACACTCTCAGTACTTGCACTCTCAGACACCTGCGCTTCCGCTAGTGATGCCACTTGCAGTCATTTTTATTTTTTTATTTTCATTTATTAATTATTTTTTTTACCTGAATCTCTCAACATTTTACACAAGAACCCAGGTGGTGAAGACAAGAAAAAAGAAACTAAATTACGAAGTCACTTGCAATCGCTGCTTGCACTCTTCGCTAACTGCAATGTCACTTGCAATCCACAGTTTATTAATATATTGTATATGTATATAGTGTTTTCCTCCCATATGGCAAAATGTGGCATAATGTGGCATAACGGACTAAGATTATCAAGACCAAACTCAATATGCTCCTCTTCATTATTAAAACATAATTAATATGTACAGATAAGCAGGTGAGCCTAGAATAAACAAAGCGCAAAGTTTTGTGAAAGAACAGTTGGTTCTTTTAATATTGCTTAATGCATTCTTAATGTGCGTTCATATAGTCTGCATAGTTTGCATCAACAATAAGTCCGTTATTATGCAACTTTTAGCTGTATGGGAGGAAAAGTGAAAGTTTGCTCATTGTGTTCATGGCCATATGCTTGCCTTGTAGTACATTAAATCAATAAACTATATATTCAATTTGATCTTTTAATAGCACTATCAGCAATATTGAGTGTTTATGGTTTTCTACGGGAGGTTTAAAAGCGCTTAACGAGAGGCTTTGCACACTGCGTTCATATTCTGCTGTTCTGTGACCGCGGATTTGCGGGTCTTGTCTTTTTCTCCTACAGATGACTTGCAGGACCCTGTATGTTAAAGTACTAAATTAGTTTTAATCGTTTAACCACCACAGTGTCTTGTCTCCATTGGCAACATGCCCGGTTTGTGTGGATTGCAAGTGACGTCACAGGTAGCGAAGACTGCAAGAAGCGATTGCAAGTGACTTCATAATTTAGTTTCTTTTTCTTGTCTTCACCACCTCGAGATTCAGTTTAAAAAATAATTAAAAAATAAAATAAAACATAAAAAAGACTGCAAGTGGTGTCACTTGCGGAAGTGCAGGTGTCTGAGAGTGCAAGTCTGAGAGTGTCTGAAAATGCAAGTGCATGTCTGCAGCCAGACCCTATTGACAGAATCGTGAAATTTGTCTCAATATCCAGCCCTAAATACAAAGGGTAGCTGGAATTTTGTTCATATTTAAAAATCAATTCAAGTATAAACTAAGGTATTAAAATTATTACCAATTCTGATTTAGTATCAGGGTTCATCTTCAGCTCGGCCTCCAGGCACTGGAGAGACTCCATATCTTTCACAGGAAGACGATGGTTGAATTTGGCCCCATCATGGACTTCAGAGCTTGGATGATGCATTGACTGTAGAATTCGAAGGATTGTATTTTGCTGGTCAAGAAGCATTTCTTGTTTTGTCAAAATCTCTCTCAGTAAAACTGCAAGAAATGAACATAAATGTTAATTGCCTGACCCATCATTCAGTCAGTGTTTTACATTAGAACATAAATTCTCCAGAAAAGTATAATATAATATTTTCTAAATGTTACAGGTCCAAAGAATGTGATTCTCAAGCCCAAACCAAAAACAAGACAAAATCAGGTGGAGTGTGTAAGGCATGTGCGTACTATTCTGATGAAAACATTTGTGTCACGCTACTGCAAATAAATAAATTTAGAAAAACTAAACTTAAACTTGGTAAAAGATTTTGAACCAAATTACCTACCCTGCCTTTAAACAACAATATTAAACATGCTAACTTTTAAGTTGCACAGTGGTTTAACATACTTTGAAGTTGTTGGTTCCTCCTCAGAACAGATTCTGAGTCTGCTGGTTCTTTCTTTTTGACTTTGGGACATGCACAATGTTGGTGAGTTATCTGAACTTGGCTGTATTGTTGACTGGAAGAGAGAAAACTGCTGAATCACTGGTGGCTGACTAGCTGGCTGGTAGTGTGATGGCTGATGAGTCATTATTTTGATCATTTGAAAAATAACATACAAGAGTAGTCCCTAACTGCCAGCAAATGTCAGCAATGATTTATGGCTTTGACCTTTGTGACCTCATAATATTATTATTATTAATAATAATAATATCCATATGTGACCTTTGATCTCATAACGAGTTTCCTCATAGGAGCATCTGTGGCGCGCGCCCCCTCCCATCTGAGGTGCGAGTGTCAGGTTGCGTTCCAAGGCGTGCTCCCTCTCCCCCTCTCTCTCCCTCTCTCTCCCTCTCTCTCTCTCTCCCTCCCTCTCCCTCTCTTTCTCTATGGGAATGTGAGAAAAACAATAATGAACAAGCAATATTAAAAAAGTAAAGGCAATTAAGAGATCAGTTTTAAGACACACAGCTGCGCTCGCACATATATTCTGTTGGTTGTATAAAAAGAATTTAAATAAAATAGGTAACATGACGACTATCAATGAGAAGGGATAAATGTTTAGCTTAACGAATAAATGGTTAAAAAATATAAATTGGCTTACATTCTTTGCGGGGAATAGAGAATAAACGTCTTCGTGCTATTCCAGTTGGTCTCAAATGAAAAGTTTACAAAATGGTCATGTTTAAACTATTTCTGTCTTTTTCTCTCTCCCTCTCTCTCTAAGTGCTTTTTCGCACCAAGCTGTGGGTGTGAAAGGATGGAGTCCTCCCGCTCCGGACATTTCGGTCCGTTGTGAGAGAGAAAACTGATAAACTTTGCAAACATTTTAAATAAGATCTATAACCTTACTTTAATGTTTAAATAAACAGAATCCCTATACACCCGTCGTCCGGTGATTCTTGTTTTAACTTATTTCACATCAAACCATTGTTTAAAAGTTTCTTATTTTATTCATCATCTTCAAAATTGTATTCCACCACACACGGTATGATGAAACATACAAAGGTTTTCTGTATGTTTTTAGAAATAAATGTAGTAACATTTCGCAGACAATACCGCAGCACAATGGTTCAGTGGTTAATGCGGTCATGGAGAGGTACAGAAGCTCGTTTTGATCACGTATCGAACCCCAGTCCGGACTTCAAAATGTTTTTAATTATATAGTTAAAATTGCCTTTATGTTAAATAATAATCAGTCTTTACTCTTTGAATTTAATGTTGGGTGTGTTTATTTCACAGACTTTCAGGTTCTGTTTATGTTTACCCATATGCTAGTTATTTGGAAATTTATCTTCTTTTTTCAGTTACAGAAGCTCTCTCTCTCTCTCTCTCCCTCTCTGTCTCTCTCTCTCTCTCTCTCACACACACACACACGTTTGCTTAGACATCTAAAATGGTGATATTACACAGAATCCTGATGTTTTTATCTACAGATAATTATACATGTTACAACACATCACAGAAAACTTTACATCTTAGAAAATAAATAATAATTCATGCGCTTTATAAGTAATTTACTCATGGGCTCAATAAAATGTTCCCTCTCTCTCTGAGAAGACGCTTGCCCCCACACCGTAGGTTAAACAAGCACACAGACACATATTCAGTCATCAGAGTCTTATTCTCGTCTTTTAAATGAATTGAATATAAATTATGCGATCACACATGATATAAAACAAAGCAAAACACTGATTGGTTTTAGGTAACAAAAATTTTGTAATGAGGAACCAGCAACGTCAAAATAAGTAAAGGGGGAAAAATAAATATTTTAACAGGCAAACTGTGAGGGATATTGTGGACCCAACATGTCCGGGCAAGCCATTGTCATGTTTGAAGGCCATAAACATTTATTTATCAATGTTTTATGGCCATAGACATATTTAAATTCAATTCACGCTTATTTGTATATTTGTATTTGTATCACAGAAAAGTAAAGTTTCTACATCATATTTACAAACTTTTATATTCATATTTACATTATATTAATGAATTTTATACTGTATCATCCCCCTAAACCTACCCATCACAGTAAACTTTCTAAAAAAAAAATTTTAATATATATTTTCATGAGCATCATTTAGTATAATTCAAAAAGCTGTTATGCTCAGGTCAAACATTTGAAGTATTACTACGCATTTGGTTTGTGGGGACACTCCATAGACATAATGATTTTTTAATTTATTTATTTATTTAATTTATTTTTTTTACTGTACAAACTGCACACCTACCCATCACACAAAAATTTCTGCCTATACATCCATTTTTGATAAAATATTGATTGCAAGCTATCTTAATTATGAGGACTCAAGAAATTTCATCATAAACCACATTTACATTGTTATATCAATGTAATACCCATGCCATTATACAAATTTGTGTTCTGATAAATCATATAAACAATCACACACAAACATTTCAAGCTAAAGAGAGACTTATTTCTATTTTAAAGAATATGGAAATATATAATTATATGACAGCATGTTACTACCATGTTACTAAAGTAAATCATCATTCATTTTACTCAAGTATTCAACATTTAAGTTTATTGAACTTATAAAACACATCATAGTAACAAACACGTTACTAAAGCAAAGTAAATGATGTATCATACATTTCAATCATATATTTCAACAATTACTTAAGTTCACTGAACTTATAAAACACATAATATGCTTACATTTTTAAATTAAATATTGTTTTTAAGCAATCTGAATTATGACGACTCAAGCAATTTCATCATAAACCACATCTACATTGTTATGTCAGTGTAATACCTATATCACTATACAAATTTGTGTTCTGATAAATATTATAAACAAGCACGCACATACATAAACATTTCAAGCTAAAGAGAGACTTATCTCTATTTTAAAGAATATGGTAATAAATAATTATATATGTCATAGTAACAAACATGTTACTAAAGCAAAACATTTATCATACATTTTAAACTTGTATTCAACAATTATTTATTGACCTTATAAAACACATCATTCTTTTCTTTTAGAGAAGATGGTAGCAAATAAAACTGTGATTATATATAACACGCTGTATAAAATAAACATCTACTATAGTTTTAGAAGACTATAAAAATGCCTTACATTTTTCAGAGTGCTTAGAGGTATGCTGGATCTTTATGCAATGATGTCCATTCCACGAATGAATGTTTCCAATAAAATAGATAAATATAAAAATAAAACAAAAATGTTTAAGTTATAAACTTTATTAAATATAAACAAAACTCACAGATCCTCCCAGGGCTAAACATCGTAGTGAAATGGATTGAATGCTTCAAGGCCCACTCAGAGAAGGGGAGGAGTCTCTGCGGTCCATAACAGCTCATGTGGCAAGTCTGCTACCCTTTTCAGAGTGAGCATCTTCATCTTATAAATGCATTAATAAGCATAATCTTAAGAGTGTAAATAAGGTCTTTCAAAAGACTGTTTAAATTAAATCTTAAAAGTTTTAAATAACATCTTATATTTTTGATTGCAAATTTAACCTAAATTATGATTTTTATTCAAAAGTACGTTCAAAACTTAGTTTATCCTTTTAAAGGAGACTTGTACTTAGTTTGTTTTATTTCAAAACATATTCCAGCTTAAAAGGCTAAATAAAACGTGTCCATATCTTAGAGTATTCCTATAGGGTGAGCCAACACTTAATATCCTCTGGCAGCCAATTTAGTTCTGTACTTAGATCAGCCTTTTCTGAACACTCTTTATCGGCAGGGTGAAACATAGCATTCACTGAAAATATACTGTTAGTTATCTACTCAGAAATATATGCAGAAAGTTACCATATGTGCTGTATTCATTTTGTATGCCGGTCTTTGAAGAGAGATTTTATGATTTTAGTAGACACGACCCCTTTCCTCCATAACGCTCATTTAAATTGTTTAAGTCAACTACAGACATGTGAAAAGATTTACCGAAAACGTACATGTCACCATGGCGCACATTCTTTGGAGTTGTAAACTACGCTTGAATGAGATCAATGGGTCTCCTGAGAATATTTAATTGTGCTTAAAAAAGCACAGAACAAGAGTACACCACACCAGACTCCGGCGGTAGAAAATACCTATGTTGTTAAAATCTATATACAATATGTATTAAACATATGCTTTTGTTGTTGAGTCTGCTTATTAATAGTGGTAATACTTTAGTTAAGTTTTAAGGGTTCACAAGTCTCAAAGATCTATATTATTTTTATTTATTTATTTATTACTTTTCTTATTTTTACAAAGATTTCAATTCAATTCCTAGTAAATATGAGGCCAAAACATGATATTACAAAAGAAATCATGTTGACAATTGTTTTTAAAAATAGGGAATGCCAACTCCAAACAGATCCTCACACCCACCCACCCACACACACACACACACACACACACACACACACACACACACACACACACACACACACACACACACAGACAGACAGACAGAGGCACCATTCAGGAAGGTCAGCAGTTCAGGTCGGCATATGTAAGCTTTCAAACTTTTTTTTTTTTCCACCCCAGAATCAAGTATTGTACATTTGTATAACACCTGATGATTTTAAAGCGTGCACTTTCTTTAAAGCATGAATAAAAAATGATCAAATGTAGTTTAATTCCCGTTGTGTTCTAACAAAGTCATTAATCAGTTCTCTTTGTTTTATAAGATTTACTTTTATTACTTCACGGAGGTTCACGCTACTATTATAAGTCTGATAAATATGTGGTCATTGCACGATGAAACGAGAATCGGGCTACCAATTAAGTTTGATGCGATGTTTTTAAGAAAAGGATTTTACTTATTTATTTTATTTTTAAATACATCTAAACCAGATAAAATATTATTCTTTCTTTTTGACAAACCTACATTTCAAACGATTTTTTCCCCGAGATGTTCATTATCAGAGTGGAACTGATCTTATTTGGAGGTCTAAATAATGTGGGGTCTAGATAAAGCTTCTTATTCCAACAAAGAAATCACATTACACATTCATTCATCATATTTTATTCAATTTTATTTATTTATTTATTTCATTATTATTATTATTATTTTTGCAGGAGTACCATGGTTTCGTGTCTTTCTAATACTTTAGATGCACAGAATGTGGATTTTTTCACCATCCAACACGAAATTAAAGAGTTGTATCAGCTGAGCTTGTTTCAACTTACCATTTTCTTAGGTTATTATTATCATCATCATCATCATCATCATCATCATCATTAATATTATTATTATTATGTACTCACATAGATATAGAATAAACCTTATTGTCCATACTTTCCCCATATACAGACCCAAAGATAATGTCCAAACAAGTTCTATGAGAGCACAGTTGCAAATTCCTAGAGGTCTAGTTTCTCAGAAAGTGTACACATCATTTAAGAAAAGGGTCATAATGCTTACAGAATACAGAAAACCTCCTCTCGATCTACTGTGACTGTCATTTTACTTAGGGTTAGTGTTATGGATGACGCTGTACACATTTTGTTTGCTGGACTGTATATGTCATTAGGTGAGGCCTTCTCTCTCTAAGAGCGGTCAGCATTCAGCGTTTATAGAAATAAATGAAAATTAAGAAAATCACACTCTACTTGAGAGCGACTGACTAAGTCGGTATTTCATTTTAGGACAATTATCCATTTCCATATCCATAAGATGAACCATCAACACAAAAAAATAAGTCTTGTTGTTTTACATATATAACTATTACATCTGAAACATATCTAACCATTGCTCTGAAAGCCACACATTCAGTAAAGTCTGAGGTTGTTAAAAGTTCTGCGCTCTTGAAAAGGCTACAGACACAAAATATCAAGAAATTTTTGATCGCCCTATGTAACTCAAGCACCAATTGCTCAAAGATTTTCATAGCAACTGAAGTTAGGGCCACTGGTCTGTAATCATCTAAGCAACTGATATTTTGTGACTTTTTTGGCACTGGAATTATAACAGCTGCTTTAAAACATGCTGGGACTCTCCATACTCTTAATGACCAGTTGAATATATCAGTGAAAACTGGGGCAAGGAAGAACGCACACCACTTCAGTGTTGCAGATGATATGGAGTCAGGGCCTGCTGCCTTTCTGTTGTTCTGCTTCCGCAGCAGATTCCTGACTTCATACTCCTCTATTTTAAAAGGAGGACTCATAATACAGGGCCAGGAGTGCCTCGTCAGCTGACCTACCTGTCCCTCTATTGTATTTTCAAATCGACTGTACGCATTGTTCATCAGGCAATGTAATATCATCAGAAATTACTTTTATAAGATTTTATCTTATAGCCTGTGATCTGCTCTAGACTTTTCCATACACCATAAGTGTCATTGATCTTCAACTTATTTTCTAACATAGACTTATAATTTCCTTTTGCCTTTTTAACACCTTTTTCAAAGTCACCTTTGGTGATTTTATAAAGCTCTTTATCCCCACTCTTAAATGCCTTGTGTTTCTCCCTCCATAATATTTTAATTTCCTTATTAAATCATGGCTTATTATTGTTGTATATGGTAACAGCCTTAGAAGGTACACACACCATCTCACAAAAACTTATGTATAAGGTAACCACCTCAGTAAACTCATCCAAATCATAACATGACTCTTTAAAAACAGACCAATCAGTATCCTCTAAACAGTCCATAAGCATGTCTATTTCCTCCACAGACCATTCCTTGACCACTCTCTTAATTGGTGTAATACGTTTTGATGTACATCGATAAACAGGAATGAGAAAAATCAAATTATGGTCTGATTGCCTCAATAGAGCCCAAGACACAGAGTGAAAAGCATTAGGAAACACACAATAACACTGGTCCAAGATCTTATCCAACCTAGTCATTACTTTAATCTGCTGTTTGAATCTGGGTATGATCTTCCTCATATCAACATGATTGAAATCCCCAAGAAACAATATTGTTGAATCTGGATATGAGTTTTCCAACTGTATTATATGGGTAGCCAACTGTTGAGCTGCCTCATTAGCTGCTGCTTGAGGTGGAATATACACAGCAACCAAAATAACAAAAAGTTAATAAAAATAATGAAAAGGTCTGCACTTGATGGTTAATAGTTCAAGGTTGGTAGAACATACCATTGAAATCCTCCTCCTTTCCTCTTCAATGAACTTGCAGTATGATCCGCTCGGAGTAAGTAGAATTCCGGCTGATGTAATGCAGAGTCCGGGACACCCTCATTCAACCAGGTCTCGGTGAAGCATAACACAGAACAATTAGCCATGTCTCTCCTGTTGCTTAGCAAAAGAGTCAGTTCATCCTGTTTGTTAGCAAGTGAGCAGACGTTTGAGAGTAAAATACTCGGTAGTTCAATGTTTTCGTTTCCTAAACCGAACCAAAGCGCCGGCTCTTCTGCCTCTTTTCATCCCACGTGGAGCTCCATAGCAGGGAGCGCTAGCTTCTGCGCTAACAGTATCCACGGGCCTGATGACAAAGTCCTCTGAGTAGAAATGTAATTGGGGCTGACATTCAATCATACTGTCCCTTATATGCAAAAGCTCCACTCTGCTGTATGACATCATGCCCCCAATACAGTCCAGCCAAAAACAACCCACAACTACACATAACAGAGAAGAGAGCAACACCATGTCGCCATGGGACGGCACCATCTTGGATTTAATCTTTATTTGCCAGTATAATGTAAATTATGCATACATCATTTTATGTATGTATGTGTGTATTTATTTATTTATTTTTAACACAGTTTTCCTATGCGGTAGAAAAAGAGAAGCGGCTGCACCAAACCAGCCAAAAAGAAACAAATATAACCAATATTCAAGAGTGCTCCTGCATTTCCTCCTAAACTAGTAAGAATTACTGAAATCATAAAGGGAAAAAATATAATTAGTATGCTCAAAGTACTTATTACAATGATTAGAAACGTTCTTCTCTTCATGTGGTTTTCCTTGTTTCTCTCTCTTCTTCTCTCTCCTGGTCCTGACTGCTTCAGAGCTCTGAGAAAACAACTGGATGAAGAATAAGGTGGGGAACTGTCCCAACATTGAAATAAGATTAAAATCAAATCAAGTCATAATATTGATTCCACCAGAGCCAAAAGTTGCCACCCAGGCAATAACTGAACAAACTGCTTTGTATCTGAGAGGTTTGTACTTCAGAAAGGTTACAGGATGAACCACTGCCAGGTAACGCTCAACACAGATCAGACACTGAAACAGAGGACGACCAGTGGTGATGAGTCCATCTAAAAATCTCAAAAGTTGCCCAAGAATTTAAAATTTATAGCTGAGGAAAATCAAGACAGAATCCACACATAAAAGTACCTCACAGACAGCAAGGTTGAGACTGAAGAACTCTGCTGTAAGTCCATTCCCTGTTCCTGTCACTATAAGCCAAATCACATAGGAGTCGATAGGAAAACCCAACAGAATGGTCATGATATCAACTGCATACACTGCAAAAACTGTTTTCCCCTCAGTGTTGTTGTAAAAGTAGTAATCTGAAGACTTTGAACCATCAGTGGTGAAGATCTCGCTGGAGATGTTCATCTCTTCACTGTATGCAGTCAAAAACAGCATCTCGACGCATAGCCAATGATACGATACATTGAAGATACATATGAAGCAGCTACCGATGCGATGCGATTCACCCGTTATGATGCAGTGCGATCCGATTTTGATTCGATTCGATTCAACACAATGCGATTCGATGCAATGGAAAAAAATATGATTGCTTTTATTTCTTTGGTTCAGAGAGACAGCAAATCATAAATTAACTTATGTGTCTTCTAACTTCTAATGCCTCGAGGCCTGTTTCATAAAACAAGTTTACCAAATAGGCCAGGCTTATTTCAGTTAGTCTGACTCACTGTCAAATGATTTGGTTCCGTAAAGCAAATTTAACAAAGATCAACCTCAGTCACTGTTGCAACTTATGCTGGAAAACTAACCTGGTCCAGCCGTTCAGGGCAGGCAAACTGTCAGGCTAAGCTGAGCTCACTGACCAATAGGAATGCAATGATTTTACTACTGACTCTCTCACATACTATCATAGCCATGCAGCTTTTCTCTCTGGTTTTATGACAGCTGTACCTTTTATAGTTAGAACAGATAGCATTAGAACATTACAATCTAACATTGCTCTTTAAAGCATTAAAATCACTAAACTAAAAGTTAAAATCACTAAATTAAAACTACATTTTAACTGCTATAAGAAACACACATTAACTCATCTGAGCTTAGTAATTAAGACTGCATCAGCTTATTTTATTTACCCATTACAATAGTACCTTTACAGTTACTACTGCTATGCTATCATAAAAATATACCTATATGTAGGTTTAAACTTCTATAAATGGCACATTTAGTGTCAAACAACGAATATTTTAGCAAAATGCATATTTGACTCAGAATTATTGCGCTCTGTCTGTTTAGCACGCATGCGTGCAGCAGCGCTCGACCACACGCGTAAGCCCACTCCTGACAGCAAAATGGATATATTTACATGACTTTCTAACATTTACAGATGAAAAATATAGTCGCGACGTCAGTTATGCACAGAGGAAAACAAAACGTCTCAAATGCATTAAACAGCACAAATATATTGAGAGGGTGCTCGCTGCAGAGCCATATGGGAGGAGTTGGAGCTCTAGCTCCCCCTCGCTGGAGGTAATGGGTAGATATAGATACCTAACCACACCCTAACCCTACCCCTTACCCTATCGCTAAACATAACTCCACCCATTAGTTCACACAGAGGTGGAGCTGGACATCCAGAGAGGGGGAGCTGGAGGCCAATTGGCTCTGCAGTGAGCAGTACTTGAATATATTTGCTGTTTGCCATGGTGGGTCTATTAGATCCATGATCGACAATAAGGGCTGATTAAGAATAAGGATGCACAAATTAGTGAGATTGTGTGAATTTACATTGTCATTTATGAAACCGCTTTAGCCCCGATTGATTTATTATGTTATTTCAAGTCAGGTTTTGGACTTTAATCCCCACTTTTCCTCAGATCTGAAAACAGCGCTGAAGAATATCAGAAAGCACTTAGTAGCCAAAAAATAGAAGAGCTGGTACAGATCTGGCCACCTGGCCACTGAGATTGCGTCTTTTTTCAGGCGGCAGCCTGCAATTTGCCACACGTGAACAAGGAGCTCCTGGGAGTTTTTTCTGATTAAATTTTTATTTAAGGTTTTTAAACATCGTCGTGCTTCACACAATATCCACCAGGTGGTGCAAGGAACAACTTTCTGTAGTTAAACACCAAGGCCAGCTCGGGTGCGTTTCCCAAAAGCATCGTTAGTCAACTATGGTCGCAAGTTTCGTCCTTACCAACATAGTTCAATGATTCTGTGTTTCCTGAAACCATAGTTCAAACTAACATTCGCAAGCAGCATCGCAAACTTACGTGGTTGGAACTACAGCTCTCTACCTGTGGTTAGAATAAAAGTTTCTTGCTACTAAAACATGTGGGCTTATATAAATTATGCTCTTGGGCACAATAAGTAAGCTCACATGCAGTACAATCTATATCATCCATTATATGTAAATATGAAAGCATTTTAATCTATGTATTTCTGCATGTCCACAGTTGTCCGTTTTTGAAGAGTGTGCATGTGCATAAATGCCTAAGAGAACCCCGGAGTATGACGTAAGAGGGAACCCGCGATGAATCAAACATCAAATAAGCCCCAGATCAGACTGCTTTTGATTAGAATTATTTTTCTGATAGTGTCTGATAGTGTAATACATAAAACAGCCTATATTAGAATATCCTTTAAAATATAGGCTAACTCACACAAATATTTAGTAAAAAGGACTTGGAAACCCCATTTACGTTTTAATTATTTGTAAATGCACACTTTATTGCTTTATGGGTTATACCTAAACAAAGTCAGCATGCTGATTTAATTAGCCTTACTAAAAGTAAATTAAAAAGCAACAGATTGAGTGATGTAAAAGTGGTCATTCATGCATAGTTGCATTTATATTTTGTTTTCGATTTGACGGTTTATTTCAATTCCACATTTTGAAGCTGCCTAATATAGTGTACAAAAGTAGCTAGATGAATGATGTTCTACTATTATGACCAAAAACAACTATTTAAGTGCTATTATAAGAAAATAATCCAAGTGAATGTCCAAGGCTAATTTATCATGTCAGAATTAGAACAATCCCAGATAGCACATGTACGTCGCAGAGACGTCTGTGCGATGTGTGCGTTTGCATCTGGGAGACGTATTTTTAAGGGCGTTTGCTCATCTGGAATACGTCGCATAGACATCCTTTTCCGACGTTCCAAGGACATCTGATGGACATATTACAGACGTTAAATATTAGAATGCTATGTCTATGAGACATCTGATTTACATAGCATAGACATCGTTCTTAATTAGATGTTTTAGACGTTCCTTCATATTTACTGCTGTTGATAACAGCTGCAGTTACACTGATTATACATGTGTCTACACATATATGATAAGTACTATAACTAAACCCGAGTATTTACCACTCAGAATGAAGGAACACAACAGCTGTTGAATGATTTGTGTCATTTTATTAACAGTGAATGAAAATAAGCAGTCATTTGTTATATTATTATTATTATTATTATTATTATTATTATTATTATTATTATTATTTTAATCCTGAAACAAACAGACAAACAACAAAAAAGCAAGTTGATTTAAGATGGCGTTCTCCCTGTGGCCAAGTGGAGATAATCCTTAATATGTTTTTCAGCCTCTGCTTCAGTTGGTGAGGGAAGCACGGGATTCTTCATCCCAGCTAACACAGGTTGTAACAGTTACGTAACGTATTCGTAATTTTTGGTAATTTCGTGACTTATCAACAGACAACGTTACCACAATGTCGTATACTCGTAATTCCATTACCAACTCACAATGTCGTCAGTACGTCCTCATAATGTAACAAGATAACCAAAAATGTCCCAGACAGGTCCTCTATTCGTAATAATTTGGTAATTTCATGACTTACTGGCAACGTAACTGCAACGTTGCTAGCACGTAATTTCATTACTAGAACATGTCACCAGTGTGTGTGTGTTTTTAGTCTGCAACGGCGTACGCCATAATTTAATTAAACTGCATTTATTTTAAAGATTTTATTGCTATGCGGTACGTTTGTGAGAAAACATAATTTTACAAAAAGGAACAAATATTTATCCATTTGCTATAAACAATTTTGACTTTTTATCAAATTCATTTCTGGGAGAAAAATCCTCCTTAGGGGGAGACATCCCCGCACATTTCATAAATGTACAATGAAAAATTAATACCATAAATATGCTATGTGCAAGATAGGATAAAGACAAAACACACACACTTTTAGACTTCATGTATCAGACATCTAAAGCTTTCAGCATATTCAACACCCACCTGCAACAGTTGTCTAGTGCTTTGTAAAAAAGCTCAGATTTAATCCCTTATTATCTATACTATTTTTAAGTCATGTATGATCATCACAGGTAAGTGTCCACACACTATTGGTCAAAGAATATAAAGGGTTTTCTACCATTTGTAAAATGCAGTATTAAGACAAAACAAGTGCATAACTGTCCTTATGTATTATATCTACAAGTGATCACAATTCTATCCATGGTTTTTCAACCCGATTAAACATTTGCACACTGGATTGATACAATAACCAAATTCAGTTATTGACTAATTTTAAATGCATAGGTATCGGCTTATCACTTATAAACGACGTTCATTGTATTTATGCAAAAATGTTTAAATGAAGTTTACTTAGTTAAGTTTACCTATTTCATACAGAAATGGTGCATAAGACAGAAACTACAAACCACAGAAACCCTCTTATTAACATATTTAATTTACCATAACACATCTAGTTCTTCACACCACAAAACTGAAAAAAAAAAAAAATAAATAAATAAAAATAAATAAATAAAACAAAGTATAGTCATTGATTTGTGATATGTAATTCTCAAAATACTAAAATACTACAGCCTAAATATTACAGCAGTAGAGGATATGATCAATTAATATGCATTAAAAGGACAGAGGTGAAAAACAGAACATAAACCAGAACAAAAGAATACAAATATTCAAGTTCAAGGAACAATCATGGCCCAAGAATAGAAATTACACAAAATTATTGTCAGATGACAATCATTCCAGTGACAGCAGTGAAAAATCTGTAATCGGCTCACTGAAAATGAAGATAGGAGACAAGTACGTTTTGCTTGACAGGCTGGAATATTATAGTTTAGTTTGACTGGCCTGTTATTTATTCTTCTACAATTTGCATGCTTGCTGGTATTGTATTTAAGGTTATGGCCACACAAACTTCACATGCCATTTCACAGCAAATAAAGACTTAACATTCAATAACTTATTTTTATTTTCCTTGCAGAAATCCAAGCTTTGTAGATGAAAACTGGAGACATGGTTTTAAAAATAACATTACATTTTTAAATGTCATAAGGCAAGACTACAAAGCTTAATTTAATACACAGAAATAAGACTGTGTGTATGTTTAAGAGACTTCTGCGTTGATCTTGATGCATTGCAATGTTGAGTTGTTCAATTTTATTTCTTATTTAGAAATAAAGAAATAAACAGGATGGTTCTCTTGACAAATTTCTTGTTTTACTAACATGTATCTTAGATGGTGGGAGTTTAGAGTATTCATTATGAGTAAAACACTTAAGTACTGTAAAAACAACCTGTCTGAATAATTTAATAGAGTTTTATTGGCTGGAAAGTGTGCAATTAACTTTTATGAATAAACTGATAACAAAAACACATCAACACTGCCTGTCACGTTAATAAAATATCTTCACTACTGAATTGCAAAATTATTTTTTTCAGCAACGAGGGGGTAACTCACAATTAAACTCACAGCCTCGTCGTTGGATGAGAGATGCTGAATTGATGCAATCATGCATCTCTCTTTTTCTCTCTCAATAACTATTTCAAATAAATGCTATAATTCATTCCTTCATTCAAATAATAATAATACACACTACTTTATTCTCTGTGTCTGAATCAAAGCAGACAGAATGGTAGATCTAATGAGCCATAACTGACAAAAAAAAACAAAAAACACAGCCAACCCAGTTGACCCTCAAACACTGTGCTGCATACATCAATAATAGCTGTAAGAGCATTAATTCTTTGTTATTCCTTATTGGTTATTCACGGTCACGTGGGCACAGGTGATCCCTTCTGTTTTCTTTATTATTTCCTTTGTCAGATTTTTTGTCAGGTTGGAAGGGGCGAGGAACGGGAGGCAACTTTCTGTTGAATGTATTGCATTGGTCTAATCATGTTTTCATATGCTTTAATAAAATTCGAAAGCAAGTTAAGATCACCAGTCTTCCTTTGATGAGAAAATGACCGAGTGCGAACGAGTCACGAGCCCACTACCTAGCCTCTATGTGGCGATTGGATGCCGCTAATAATAGTTTTAAATTGTCACTGCTGACAAATGAACATGGAATAAGCGGGAATAATCCACGGCTAGCTGTGCATTAAAGGAATAGTCTATCCTAAGATGAAAAGCAATTTACTGTTTGAATGCCTATGCCAGGCATCCTCAAATCTGGCCCACTCCTGCAGAGTTTAGCTCTAACCCTAATCAAACACACCTGAGCACGCTAATCAAAGTCTTCAAGATCATTAGAAAATCACATGTAGGTGAGTTTGATCAGGCTTTTTTAATGTATTTTTAATGTTCTGCTCACTCTCATCTGTATAATGACAGTGAATTGCGACCAGGGAATATGTTCTGGGGGAATATGATATGAAATTTGATGCATTTAATGAAAATCCTGATATTGGCCTTTGGTCATGGTCCATAAAATAAGTCAAGTCAAGTCACCTTTATTTATATAACGCTTTTAACAATACAGATTGTGTCAAAGCACTTAACAGTATCAAATTGGAGGATAGAGTGTCAGTAATGTATAATAATAAGATTAAACACTCAATTTTCAGTTAAAGGCATTTCATTACTGAATTAAGAGATGTCATTGTCTAGCTCAGTTTAGTTTAAATAGTATATATGAAATCAAATTGATGATAATCGTCAGAAATTAAGTGTCCCTAACTTAGCAAGCCAGAGTCGACAGCGGCAAGGAACCAAAACTCCCTCTGTGACAGAATGGAGAAAAAAACCTTGGGAGAAACCAGGCTCAGTCGGGGGGCCAGTTCTCCTCTGGCCAGGATATTATTGTTTATTTATTTTTTTTACTTATTGTTTAAATTAAATTTTAAATGTATAAATGTATTATATTTCTATTTTTATATTGTTGCAATTTCTAACAATAATAGTATTATGTAGTTAGGTATTTTATTATATTTTTAGTTATTTTGTTTTATTTTTAGTTTTATTGTATTTAAGTCGAGGTCTTCACTGGGGATATGTCCCCGGGGCTCATCCAGGTGTCCCGGCCTCCTCCGCCGATCAGGGTCACAGACATCATCTCCCGGCGCCGATCCACCATCTGATCCGGACATGGACTGAGAAACAGAATAAGCAAGAAACAGACAAATATTAGCGTAGATGCCATTCTTCTTACGATGTAACGAGTACATCGTGTGTTATGAGGAGTGTTCCCGGTTCCGGTTGATCTAATTAATGCAGTCTAACAATCCTGTAACGGATTTGAATAATAGAAGTGTATTAGTGTGTTATGTGTAAACCAGGTTAAAGAAATGTGTCTTTAATCTAGATTTAAACTGACAGAGTGTGTCTGCCTCCCGAACAGTGTTAGGTAGATTGTTCCAGAGTTTGGTCGCTAAATAGGAAAAGGATCTGCCGCCCGCAGTCGATTTTGATATTCTAGGTATTATCAAATGGCCAGAGTTTTAAGAATGCAGCGGACATGGAGGACTATAATGTGATAAGAGCTCGCTCAAGTACTGAGGAGCTAAGCCATTCAGGGCTTTATAAGTAATTAACAAGATTTTAAAATCTATCCGATGTGCAGTGTTGACAGAACCGGGTTAATATGGTCATACTTCCTGGTTCTAATAAGGACTCTAGCTGCTGCATTTTGGACCAACTGTAGTTTATTGATCAAGCGTGCAGAACAACCACCCAGTAAAGCATTACAATAGTCTAACCTTGAGGTCATAAACGCATGAATTAGCATTTCTGCATTTGACGTTGAGAGCATAGGTCGCAATTTAGATATGTTTTTGAGATGGAAAAACGCAGTTTTACAGATGCTAGAAACATGGCTTTCAAATGAAAGATTGCTATCAAACAGCACACCTAGGTTCCTAACTGATGAAGAAGAATTGACAGAGCAGCCATCAAGTGTTAGATAGTGTTCTAGGTTATTACACGTGGGGTTTTTAGGTCCGATAATTAAAACCTCTGTTTTTTCAGAATTTAGCAGTAAGAAGTTACTCGTCATCCAGTTTTTTATATCGACTATGCATTCCGTTAGTTTCTCAATTTGGTGTGTTTCACCGGGCCGTGAAGAAATATAGAGCTGAGTATCATCAGCATAACAGTGAAAGCTAACACCATGTCTCCTGATAATATCTCCCAAGGGTTACAAATAAAGCGTGAAAAGTAACGGCCCTAGTACTGAGCCTTGAGGTACTCCATACTGCACTTGTGATCGATATGATACCTCTTCATTTACTGCTACGAACTGATGGCGGTCAGTTAAGTACGATTTGAACCACGCTAAGGCACTTCCACTAATGTCAACAAAATTTTCTAGTCTATTCAAAAGAATGTTGTGGTCGATAGTGTCAAACGCAGTGCTAAGATCCAGTAGAACTAATAAAGAGATACAACCACGATCAGATGATAGAAGCAGGTCATTTGTAACTCTAATGAGAGCAGTCTCAGTACTATGATACAGTCTAAATCCTGACTGGAATTCCTCACAGATACCATTTTTCTCTAAGAAGGAATATAATTGTGAGGATACTACCTTTTCTAGTATCTTTGACAGAAAAAGGAGATTTGAGATCGGTCTGTAATTAACTAGATCTTTGGGGTCAAGTTGTGTTTTTTTAATGAGAGGCTTAATAACAGCCAATTTGAAGGTTTTGGGGACATATCCTAATGACGATGATGAATTAATAATAGCCAAAAGAAGATCTATGACTTCAGGATGCAGCTCTTTTAGTAGTTTAGATGGAATAGGGTCTAACATACAACATGTTAGATTCTAACATAAGAGTCTTTGTTTTCTAGGTGGGTAAGAGCCAGGTGGAGGGTGGAGGAAAGATAATTGGTTTAGATAATTTAACAAGTTTATATAATTCTTCCTCTCCTATAATAGAGAATGAGTGGAATTGTTCCTCAGGGGATCTATAGTGCACTATCTGATGCGATACTGTAGCTGACGGCTGCATGGTTACAATTTTATCTCTGATAGTATCGATCTTGGAAGTAAAGTAGTTCATAAAGTCATTACAGCTGTGCTCTTGGGAAATGCCAACAACTGTTGATGCTTTATTTTTCATTAATTTAGTGACTGTATTGAATAAATACCGGGGGTTATGTTTGTTTTCTTCTAGAAGAGACGAAAAGTAATCAGATCTAGCAGTTTTTAATGCTTTTCTGTAGGATAGGGTACTTTCCCGCCAAGCTATACGAAATACCTCTAGTTTTGTTTTCCTCCAGCTGCGCTCCATTTTCCAGGCTGCTCTCTTTAGGGTGCGAGTGTGTTCATTATACCACGGAGTAGATCAGGAGACAAAGCAGTCCTCAAAACAGCAAGATCCAACCTGTCCCGTGGCATCAAGAAAGCAAAACGGTTATATGCACAAAAAATCAAGAATCACTTTACTGACAGCAAGGACACACGGAGTCTGTGGCAAGCTATTCAGACCATCGCAGACTACAAGCCCCTGCCACAGGCCTGTGATGACGACACATCCCTCCCAGATGCACTCAATGAGTTTTATGCATGGTTTGAAATGCAGAATGACAAACCTGCACAAAAACGAACCACACCTCCCAATGACTAGGTGCTCTGTCTGTCTCCAGTCGATGTAAGGAAGACCCTATCTAGGGTTAACTCACGCAAGGCTGCAGGTCCTGACAACATGCCAGGCCGAGTACTGAGAGACTGTGCTGAACAGCTGACAGATCTCTTAACAGATATCTTCAACATCTCACTAAGCCAAGCAGTTGTCCCCATGTCTCAAGTCCACCACCATCACCCCAGTACCAAAGAAGTCACCTGTGTCCTGCCTGAATGACTATCGTCCCATAGCACTGACCCCAATCATGATGAAGTGCTTTGAGAGGTTAGTCATGCACCATATCAAATCCAGTCTCCCCAGTAAACTTGACCCGCTCCAGTTTGCATACCGTCCAAACCGATCCACGGACGATGCCATTTCCTCCACCCTCCACCTGGCTCTTACCCACCTAGAAAACAAAGACTCTTATGTTAGAATGCTGTTCATTGACTTCAGCTCAGCATTCAATACAATAATCCCGCAACAGCTCATCAACAAATTAAACCTGCTGGGCCTAAATGCCTCCTTCTGTAATTGGATCCTGGACTTTCTAACCGGTAGACCTCAGTCAGTCCGTGTCGGCCACAACACCTTGAGCACTACCACACTGAGCACAGGTGCCCCACAGGGCTGTGTGCTCAGCCCGCTGCTTTTCACGCTGCTGACCTACGACTGCACTGCCAAGTCCAGCTCCAACCACATCATCAAGTTTGCCGATGACACAAATGTGGTAGGTCTCATCAGCAACAATGATGAAACACCCTACAGAGAGGAAGTGGCACAACTGGTTGAATGGTGTGGTGCAAACAACCTGTCCCTCAATGTGAGTAAGACAAAGGAGGTTGTGATGGACTTCAGGAGGAACTCTGTTGACCACCCCCCACTGACCATCGACAGCTCGACTGTGGAGAGAGTCAGCAGCACTAAATTTCTGGGGGTGCACATAACAGAAGACCTCACCTGGACCACCAACACTACATCACTCTCCAAGAAAGCGCAACAGCGACTCCACTTTCTGCGTCGACTTAAAAGAGCAAGTCTCCCTCCACCCATCCTCACCACATTCTACAGGGGAACAATTGAGAGTGTGCTGACCAGCTGCATCACTGTCTGGTATGGGAACTGTAGTGCAGCAGACCGCAAGACCCTACAGTGGACAGTGAACACGGCTGCAAAGATCATCGGTGCCCCTCTCCCCTCCATCCTGGACATTTTCCTTGCACGATGCTTCAGTAAAGCTACCGGTATCGTGAAAGACCCCACCCATCCCTCCCACAGTCTCTTCCAGCTCTTGCCATCAGGAAGACGGTACCGGAGCATCAGAGCCCGCTCCGTCAGACTGCTCAACAGCTTTTTCCCCCAGGCTGTGAGAGCCCTCAATTCCAATCACCTCACCCCCCTATGAAACCCCATCCACAACCCTAACTTCTGAAACCAGGACCCCCCCCCACATCCCACCACACCACACCACATGAAAACTGTTGAAAACTGTTGAAAACCTCAAAAACATTGTGCAATTCTGAGTGTGCTACACACAGGTGAGTGGGCTGGACAAACCACCTGTAGAAACACACTCTTTTTCTCTCTATATGCACCTGCTCTATAATAAGATAACACAAATGTTTACTTGTGAATGCATCACAAATCATATTGCACTACTTCCTCCTTAACCTTAAATACCTCTATTGCACAATATCATGCACAGTTATTATGTAAAGTACTTGTATAGTCTGTCTTAGGTTATGTGTATG
Organism: Spinibarbus caldwelli; assembly: GCA_039654775.1. Lineage (NCBI taxonomy): Eukaryota > Metazoa > Chordata > Actinopteri > Cypriniformes > Cyprinidae > Spinibarbus > Spinibarbus caldwelli. Next base: position 27,348,515 of record CM077266.1, on the reverse strand, counting down.
TATAGTCAACTGTTTATAGTATATGTATAGTTAGATTTAGTAAGTTAGCTATGTAGGCCTAAAAAAAATTGTTCTTACGTCTAGTGTTGTATGTTTATATTTATGCTTATTTATGTAGCACCATGGTCCTGTGAGACACGACATTTCGCTCCACTGTATGTCCACACATGTAGTGGAATGACAATAAAGCTCGACTTGACTTGACTTGAGTCAGACTGTTTTCTTTGATCTTCCTTAAGCGTAAAGGAGCAACTGGATCTAAAGTGCTAGAAAAGAGAGAGTCCATAGTTTCTGTTACATCATCAAGTTTTTCTACACTGTTGGATATGCTGAGGAATTGAGATAAATCAGGAAGATTACTTACAAAGCAGTCTTTTGTGGTAGAAGTGATGGTTCTACCATACTTGTAACAAGGAGTAGAATTTACAGTTTTGGCTATATGGAGTTTACACAAGACTAGATAATGATCTGAGATATCATTGCTTTGCTGCAGAATTTCAACACCACTAACATCAATTCCATGTGACAGTATTAAATCTAGAGTATGATATCGACAATGAGTAGGTCCTGAAACATGTTGTCTAACCCCAATAGAGTTCAGAATGTCTATGAATGTTGATCCTAATGCATCTTTTTCATTATCAGCATGAATATTAAAATCACCAACAATTAAGACTTTATCTCCAGCCAGTACTAACTCAGATAGAAAATCTGAAAATTCTTTAATAAAGTCTGTGTGGTGCCCTGGTGGCCTGTACACAGTAGCCAGTACAAACATCACAGGGGATTTATCACTAACACGTTTCTCTAGATAATGTTATACGCAGCACCATAACTTCAAACGAGTTACACTTAAAGCCTGCCCTCTGAGAAATACTGAGAATATTGTTATAAATTGTAGCAACACCTCCCCCTTTACCTTTTGGATGTGGCTCATTTTTATAGCAGTAATCTTGGGGGGTAGACTCATTTAAAGTAATGTATTCATCTGGTTTTAGCCATGTTTCTGTCAAACAGAGCAAATCTAGGTTATGATCATTGATCAAATCATTTACAAATAGTGCTTTTGCAGAAAGGGACCTGATATTCAGTAAGCCAAGTTTTATCAATTGTTTCTCTGTATTGTAAACATTTTTTATTTGTTGAACATCAATTAAATTGTTACTATTACTTTGGTTTGGACGTTTTCTGTATTTTCTAGTACGGGGAACAGACACAGTCTCTATAGTGTGATATCTAGGTAAAGGAGTCTCTATGTGCTGAGAATTAACTGACTTCTGTGGTGTGAGGTGGCTAGCAGACGGTCTGTTTAGCCAGTCTGTCTGCTTCCTGACCTGGGCCCTAGTTAGTCAAGTACGAACTTCATGTGCCATATTTCTAGAGAGAAGAGCGGCACCACCCCAGGAGGGATGAACACCATCTCTTTTCAACAGGTCAGGTCTGCCCCAAAAATTCTTCCAATTGTCTATAAAGCCTATGTTATTCTGCGGGCACCACTTAGACATCCAGCCATTGAGTGATGACAGTCTGCTATAAATCTCATCGCCACGGTAAGCAGGGAGGGGACCAGAGCATATTACAGTGTCTGACATCGTACTTGCAAGTTCACACACTTCTTTAACATTATTTTTAGTGATCTCCAACTGGCGAAGTCGAACATCATTAGCGCCGACGTAGATAACAATCTTACTGAATTTACGTTTAGCATTAGCCAGCACTTTTAAATTTGCCAAGATGTCAGGCGCTCTGGCTCGCGGTAAACATTGGACTATGGTGGCTGGTGTCTCTATTTTCACGTTCCGTACAATAGAATCGCCAATAACTAGAGCACTTACATCAGGTTTCTCAGTGGGTGCGTCACCAAGTGGGGAGAACCTGTTTGATGTTTTGATCGGAACGGAAGAGCGGTGTTTTGACCCATGACTATGCTGCCTCACAGTCACCCAGTTGCCCTGCTGCACGGGCTCTAATGCCGGAACCGAACAATGTACAGGAGTCCCTGAGCTAGTCGCATCCAAAGCAGTATCTACAGCCCTCACATTCTTACTATCCTCAACTAAAGTTTGGATGCGTGTCTCTAGTTCTAAAATCTTCTCTGTCAGCCTAACTATTTCCCTGCATTTATCACATGTGAATCCCTCGCTGCTGACAGAGACAGATAAACTGTACATGTGGCAAGCGGTGCAAACAACAATAGCAGGAGAAGAAGCCATTACTCACCGTGACTGATGACTGATACCAACTTAACTTCCCACTTACCACTGTTGTTTGATGAACTCGTGAAAAACGGAGCGAGAGAGAAATGAAAACGGAGCAGAAAAAAAAAGAAAAAAGAAAACAATAAAAGGCACGAATAGAAACGCGAATGGAACTGCGAGTGACAAGATAATGAGTGCTAACGCGCTGCACACGCGCTGCACTTGCGGTTTAAAAAGCGAGCGATCAAATTAGTTAGATTAGTTTGATAGATAATACCAGAAATATGGTGGGGATTAAGTTATATAGTATCACTTTAAACAACAGAGAGTGAAAGTAAGGTAAAGATTCAATAAAAAAGTGGAGCTACAATCGCAAACCTCTCAGCAGCACAACAGACAGGAACCTGATCACCTCCATGCCACGCCGAATTGAGGCAGCAATTAAAAAAATAAAATAAATAAATAAAAAAGGGCATACAGCATTAGAACAACATCAGGGTGAGTAAATGATGACTTACTTTTTTATGTTAGGATGAACTATCCCTTTAATGCACTCTGCCGAGGGAACCACCCCCTGCTTCATGTCGGGTGGTTCTTTGCCTCCATGTTGCGCATTAAAATCATTTATGCACAGCTAGCCATGGATAATCCCTTACTTATGCACAAATATGGATTTCAGGTACTGCACTCTTTACACTTTTGTTTTAAAGGTCATTGATAGAGGTCACACATTACAGGTGTAATGGCTCTCTTAAAAAAAAAAAAAAACTATCTCCCCAACCACAGTTCAGCAAAACAGTATGTGCAGTCGATGTATGTGCTCCACATTCATTTCACATGAACATTTATTTTTTAGGTATAAACAATCTGGTCCCATCCTTTGGAAAATTGATAGAAATTTATTTTTCCAACATTTGGCCTAATTTCATAAAATGATGATTTAAAAACAATGATTTAAACAACTTAACAAGTTTTGACAAAACTTAAAATCAATAAAATATATAAAAATAATTATATTAAATAAAATTATATTAAATAAATAAAATATTAAATTAAAAATATTAAATAAAATTTGTATATGTATATCAAATTATGATATATAATTTTCCAGACACCTTATTATTCTAAAGTTTTTAAAAGCACATTATTCTCTTATTAATCCAACAGTTAACATTTACAGCACTGCGTGTAAGCTGTAAAAAAAATGTTTGCACTGGTCTGAACAACCGAAAAAAAATAAATAAATGAAAAGATGTGCTAAAGAAAATACTGTTTCAATCTCTGACAGTAGACGGTTCTTTGGAAGAGCATAAATAAATTTGTTTCCCCGGCTAGCCATTATGTGCATATAAACACTACTTTTTTAGGCATTCTTTGAAACTTTGGAATTTTCTTTGTAGCTCAATACAGAGTCGAGCATCACTGAATTTGCACTTTCTGATATTAAGCTAGTTAAACAGTGCCACGCTTCTCACACATTCGTCATGCAGGGCAGCATCCACATGATCACAATCCATGTGTTTGTGCATGTGTTTTTTTCCCCAGGTTTTTCCTGCAATCAATAGCACTGTTTTTTTTTTTTTCCCTGTCTTAATAGCACCCTGCTATTCTAACAAAACTTAGGTCATGACTCATGTTCATTTCAAATGCTTTCAAGGACCTTGGTTTATTGAATACATGTCTGAATTTTAGGTACATTCAAGAAGTGTGGGAGCCCTAAATCATAGTCAGACATGCCTTAAATGGACATAAGTGGCTGAAAAAGACAATGCATGTTTACAGTATTAGTATACTGGGTCTGTGAATTAGGTCTTAAAGTGACAGTAGCGTGTATATTAGACTGCTGTCTGTTTTTCATGTTAAACAAAAAAGACAGAAAAAAATTTAATTGCTGCTAGAAACTGAATAACGTGTAACTTAAGGATGAATCTTTATTTGATTTAAGTTTAATTTAATTAAAGTTAAAATTATATGCAGTACTATTTTACATTTGATTACCTGAAAAACCTAAAAGCACTGTTTAATTTCCATCCTTGCTCCAATGTGTTTATGTGTGCTGTGCTGAGTTTGTGAGAGAAGAGACTAGATCTGTATACATCATGGTGACCTCCATACAAAGACCAGTTGCCGAAGAGTGTCTGGATGATGGAGGAACACAGCCAAACATCAGGGCAGAATTCTGCATGAGTCAGGTAAGCAGAATAAATTGCACTGTAAATAAACATTAATAAAACAAATGGTAAAGTCACTAGTCAAATTAGTTTAATCCCATAAAAGCAATTTAACATGACATTAATCACACACTAATAGTGAGATATTCAAGAAAATATCCTTTATCAAAAGGCAATGCATATTATTCTGAATAATATTCACAAGGTTTAGGGAATAACTTTCTGAATTTGCACATGCTTTGATGTCTTTAGGTCACATGGGTTTGAAATTTAATGGATTTATAGTTTTGCATCCATTTAAATTCCACAAAAACACAAAATTGCATATTCTGCATATATATTCTTTAAATAAGAATGCTATGCATTCATGTATATCTGAGTTGGTTTGGGATCAAATCTCTATTGCTAACTTAACATGCACCGCGGGTTGGTTACAAAACACGGTGCTACAACATCTGGTCAGGTAAAACTGATCAAAATTAGTTCACTTTTAAAAATGTTACAACAATCCCAACAATGTCGAATATATTATCATAAAACCATTTATACATATCATACATTTCCAAAATATCATGCTTACCTCTGAACCATTACGTTCAGCGTGACTGGCTCCTCTTCATCTATTGGCTTATTGGCGACTCACGTGCGTACATCGCCACCTACAGCTTTGCTCAATTATATTGAACAAAGAGGGACTCTCAAACTGGGAAAAAAAAAAAAAAAAGGAAGTTTAAAAAAAAAAAATTATGTGACTGTTATATTTTGATAACACCATTGCTTTGAATTAGAGCCCTGCACGGGACTGTTTTCTTAAACCCGCACACGCCCGCTCCCGCTGAATTTCTGACCAGGACCGCCCGCTCCCGCGGACTTTCTCTCAGAGCTTGTGAAAAATGTACACAAATACTAAGACTAAATATTCGTTCAAGTTAACATCTAGAATAACAGGTTTTAAACATGATTGCATTTAAATAAGATGAAGTAATGCTAAAACAAAACACCACATGTGACAAAAACATTGGGCTTTATATATATATATATATATTAGCTTTAAAATAATAACCATTAAAACAAAGCCACAACTAGCAGCACCTCAGTTTTTAAATGTACTGCATGATACACACGCACCAACGATTAACTAAACAAACAGTTTAACTGTTAACAGTTTAAGTAAATAAGCCAAAGCACAATATGAAATAAATTTAACTTATTAAAAAAAAAAGAAAAAGAAAATAGGTATGCCTCAGGGTAGAGGTGCCAGATTTATGTCTGTTGTAATCTAACACTTTTGCACATTAACTCTTTCCCATTTTTTTCAGTGACAATTGATGTCTGACTTGCCTTGCTTTGCTTTGCTTTTGTCAAGTAAACAGAGGCTTTTATTTTCTTCTCAACTTTGTGTGTTTCTAAATACACAAAAATACTATAGAACTTTTTTTTTTTTTACTTTGGAAACACTGTCTGGTTATGTCGCGTCGCGTCATCGTTGAAGATGCGTATTTTTTTATTTTTTTAATTGAGTACAAAATCTGAATACAACAAAATGGCCTTAATTTGTATACAAAAAAGAATCTAGTATGGAAGGCTCAACACAATAGAACCATATTATTTACAGTAAAAGCATATAACAAAATATTTCAAAACACATAATAAATATAAAAATAAGAAACAAAAACAAGAACGAAAACAAAATAATAATAAAAATATAAAGAAAAGGGCATCTGAAAAGTATTTTAGATAATTTTTAAACACAAACAATGGAGGAGATTTAAAATATCGACATTTATGTATAAAATATTTTCCTAATAATTTAATATTATTAATCAAATCATACAAAACAGAGCACTCTTTGGTTATTCCGTACATCTTGGAAGGTTAGAGTGAAACTATCAGCAACCACACGTTTCTCTACCATCTATAGAACTCATTATAATCAGTCATGCTGTCTACACTGATGCCGTGTTCTATTTATGACCTATTGACACAAATTTCAAATGATTTTTAACGGTCGCTTTATCGTGTCCAGTGTAGACAGACTTTAGCTGCTGGCGCTGCACGTCTGGTGTTACACGCCAAATCCCACCGTTCCCCGCGGGTCTCCCGCGAGATTTTCTGACCATCCACTCCTGCCCACAGCAAAGGTAAAACCGCTCGTTCCGCGAGATTTGTGGCGGGTCCTGCGGGTCCTGCGGGTCCTGCGGGCCCAAACCCAATGCAGCCCTCTACTTTGAATATAGTAGGAAAACACAAACACCACACTACCGGTATTTGAAAACCCCATCTTTTTTGACGTTTCATGCAAAGTTAATGCAAAGTGTCATTATATAAATGTACATACATTTAAAAAAAAAAAAAAAAAATGAAAATAAACTTTTCTCTCAATACTTAAATTCTTACTCGCGTGCCAAGCCCGTGAAACCGGGCAGCGGGTATATAAGCCGGGGTCTGTGCCACCGCGCGCACAGACTTACTCCCCTTTGAATGACATCCCAGCAGTGCGTTTTCCTGAGGTGAATTACTCTTTACTTAACCAATTTAGTTAAATTACTTTTTAAAAGTACAGGCCGACAACAAAAATAAATGACATTTAAACCTATGAAGAAAGAAAGTAATACAATTTTATAATAGGTAATGTTAATTATAATAACAATAGTCTCAGGGAACAGTTCGTTCTTCTGAGGGAAATAACCAAAACAGCAGGCGTTCTCACTCATGAAACTCATTAAATTGTTATGAAAATTTGACTGTCTTTTCCGGTAAATGTACCACATCTCATACAGACAACAATTTTCCATCTTTTTATATAAAGTCCACTCATCAGCGCCGTTAAACAACATTAAATGCCGTTACATCAGTGTGACGTCATTGCTAATGGAGCCAATCCGCTCAGTTTGAGAGACGCTCTTTCATTTGAGAGTCATCTGTCATGTTAACGTTACTTAAAAAGAGATCAGATATTCTTAATAATATCTTCATTATTCATATTTGTATGGAAAGTAGTGCATTGTCACAGGTTTGACTGCGAGCGCGTGAGCTCTCTCTCTCACAAGCTGGCGCGTGCACCTAGAGAGAGAGAGGGAGAGACATAAGAGACTCATAAGCCTTTACACCTGTATGAAACCGGTCATCCCTCATTTTGTAACAACAACAACAATTATAATAGAACATAATAATAATAATAATAATAATGAAATCGCGTTTGGTCTCGTACTGTATGGTGTACCTTGTTAGTGTCTGCGCTTGCGTGGCCATGTATTGTGATTAACAGGAAAGTGTGTTCAAGCGCCAGCAGAAGACGGTGTAAGAAATACTCTTTGAGAGAAGCAGTCTATCAGCGGAAGTTAAAGGTAGCTCGTAAGTGTATTTACTTGTCTCATTATTATTTAGCGCAGTTGCCGTTGCTAGGAAACGCTTGTTTTGTTTACTGAGTGAAGACGTGCTGAAATTGCGTTTTGTCTCGTACTGTATGGCGTACCTTGTTAGTGTCTGCGCTTGCGTGGCCATTTATTGTGATTAACAGGAAAGTATGTCCAGCTGAATTCAATTAGTGTTTTGTTAGACGGGTATAAAAAAGGTTATTATACCGTGGCAGCCCTCGTATGAAGCCCTCGTCGTGTGAAGACCGAAGTGTGTAAAGACCATCGACTCTACCGAGCGACTCCACCGGACAGGGACACCGGTGTTGTGCCCATTTTCGACCCCTGCCAAATTATTACCCCCCCCCTCGTTGAAATCGCTACCTGATTACCTAATCCTAACCCCTCCCCTACACCTAACCCTAAACCTACCAATACTAGGGGGGCAGTAATCTGGCGGGGGTCAGAATTCAGCACAACACCGATAAATGGGATAAATATCGCAAGGGATAAATATCGCTTTTCATTTATTCTCTTTCCTATTACTTGTTTCACTTCTCTTTCAGTTTTTATAACCATTTCTTACTTGTATGTTTGGCACAGTTATTTTTTTAGGATTACTGTTAAACTAATGTAATTTGATTTGTATATGTTATCTATTTTAATTTTAGTTACAGTTGTAGTAATGTTTGTCATTGTATTAGTTTTTTTTTTTCTATTATGTCTGTATAAGTTATTTATTAAGTTTTAGTTTTATTTAATTTGAGTTATTTTAGTACTTCAACAAACTACATGGAAATGAAATAATATTGAATTCATGGATATGTGTGTCTGTGTGTGTGCATACACGTAGTTGTTTTTGGTGTTTGGCTTAGTTTTATGTTAGAATCATTATTACACTCTTATACCTTTTGTTCTCTTAATATTTTGAGTTGTTTGTAGCTTTATTTTGTTTTCATTTAAATGTTAAGTTTAGACATTTTGTCATATGCATTTCTCATTTTTATTTAATTAATTTTTTTAATGTGTGTATATATACTATTTATAAAGTTTTAGCTTTGTTTTAGTTGTATTAATACTACAATTGATTGTTTCTGTTGTCCTCATTTGTAAGTCGCTTTGGATAAAAGCGTCTGCTAAATGACTAAAAGTAAAGTAAAGTAAAGTAAAGTTATTCTCATGAATGAAAAAGCATCTTACTGTGCCTTTTTTTTAGTGGGCTATATGGTCTCATCAAATACATTGCTCTGCATTCTTCTCATTTTGCATTATCAGATGATATTACAGATTCATCAGAGCTTTTATAAACTTTGGAAATTTATACCATGATAATTCTCTTCTCTCTTTTTTTCAGTGTCAATTGCCGTCTGATTGTTGTAAGTGAAAATAGTAGCAGTCAACCTATAACATACTAATTCATCAATAATCACTGATGAAATTGAAAGCATTTTAATTTGTGCAGACATAATTTTTTATTTGTGCAGTTTCTTTTTCTCTCTTTTGCTTGTGTCTACAGCAGCTACATACACCACAAAGGCTCTATTCAGAGCCACATCATGAGAGCGTCTTTGACTTTGTAAGTATATATTTTGTCTGACTGTCAGATACCACTCAGTATTTGGGTTTAGATCAATAAAGTAACATCATGCAGCATGTTAGTAATGTCTTAATGAAGACATTAAAGGGATAATTGTTTTAAAAAATAATCAAATAATGAACAGAGCAATTCCAATAGGGTTCTCACACCATCGGTGCTCGGGCCCTAAATAAATAAATAAATAAATAAATAAATAAATAAATAAATAAATAAATGAACAAGCATCCTGCATCCAGTTTCATCATAACATACTGTGACGAATGTCCCGAGCGCTCATCAGCGTCGCCCTGGAAACCAACGAGGATCACCTGCACGTCCTCGTCTCGGGCCGGCCGGGCGCACCTGAAGCTCGTCACGGTTGGGCTTGATAAGCCACCGCAACACACACACTGCGGAGACATGTCTCCAGAAGACTCCACGCTAACTCTTGATCTGCCTTTGTTCCAGAAAGCAGCCTTTGACCGGCCAGCCCCTGCACACGAGCACGGCACGGAGGACAGCCACTGGGAAGCACTAGCATTGATCTCACGAGGAGCACGGAGCACCATCACACCCCACGGACACAAGTTCACACCCTAAAACCCTCAATAAACTCACCCTCCGGGGCCTTTATTGACTACCCCTTGTTGTGTGACTCTTCACCCCGTTACAATACTAATACATCAATAATCACTGATGAAACTGAAAATATTTGTATAGACACACCTCACTCTTATTCTTTCTTTTTCTCTCTTTTGATTGTACATATTAATAAATCAGTACATTATTTTGTACTGTGGATGTGTGGATGCATATATACACACACACGCGCACGCACACACACACATCTATGCATACAAACTATTGTGAATATTACACCTATTTCATCCTACCCTGAACTGCATGCAATATACTTTTATGAATCTGATATTATAACTTTCTCTCTCTCTCTCTCTCTCTCACACACACACACACACACACACACACACACGCTCAAACTGCCTTGTCTTTAGCCTGCATTGACTTCAAAAGAATCATTTCTTTCACCACATATTCCAGACAAAACATTATGACAACAGGTTTTAAGGCTTTCGTGTTCTCACAGAGTAGACGAAAGTTTAAGTTTACAAATAAATGCTTTAGCACAGAGAGAGGGCATACAAATGCCTCACAGTGCCTTGCTTGTCATTCACACGTGGAAGGGACAACTAAAGATGAATCTTATAACTATTTCAACTTCTTCAAATTCTTCCCAAACTACGTTTTCACAGTTAATTTATTTTTTTTTTTGCTAACATTTTTACATTTTCAACGAATAAAAATCAATGTAAAGCTATTTATCACACATGCAATGTGAGTTTATACTGTTGTAAACTATTGTAAATTTATATTTTCTAACATATTCTTCCCAAACTATGTTTTTGCTAACATTTTTACATATTCAAAGAATAAAAATGTAAAAATATTTATCACACATGCAATGTAACTACTTACTCATTAATCGCTTCCGAAATAATGATGTCCATACGTTTTATTTTTGATATGGAGGACCGTGACGCACTAAACAGAAACAAAGAAACATAGTTTTACACACAACATTACAAAGGACATCAACGCAAATAAACAAATATACAAAATATTAACAATTTTACCGTGTTTGCCTGGTTATCAGCAGTAAAATGGTAAGGAGCTCTGACATCCCTGCTGAAAAAAAACAGCTTATACCAGCCTAAGCTGATTGGCTGGTTTTAGCTGGTTTAAGCTGGAAATAGCTGGTTTTAGCTGGCCTCCCATCCTGGCCAGGCTGGTTTTAGCTGGTTGTATGACTGGTTATATTCTGGTTATATTATAATGACATTAATGGGAAGACTAATTTAAAAAAGTAAACAACTCCCACATATATTGTTTAAACTGCCTTGAGATATCCTTTTAATAAATGTAAAATGCTTAAAAACACAAACTTGATGAGATTCATAAATGCCTTTAAATAGAATATTGATTACATTGTAATGTTTTTGTTTTTTTCTTTTTCTTTTTTGATAGTGTGTAAGTAATGTTTATTTCCAAGGAAATGTACATTTGATTAAAAAAAAAAAAAAAAAACTTTTGAGGACTTTGCCTTTGAGTGCTATAGCCACAGCCATAATCACCCTGCAGCTCAAGACTGGTCGCCCACTGAAGCTAAGCAGGGTTGAGCCTGGTCAGTACCTGGATGGGAGACCTCCTGGGAAAACTAGGTTGCTGCTGGAAGAGGTGTTAGTGAGACCAGCAGGGGGTGCTCACCCTGTGGTCTGTGTGGGTCCTAATGCCCCAGTATAGTGACGGGGACACTATACTGTCAGCAAGCACCGTCTTTCGGATGAGACGTTAAACCGAGATCCTGACTCTCTGTGGTCATTAAAAATCCCATGACACTTCTCTTAAAGAGTAGGGGTGTAACCCTGGTGTCCTGGCCAGATTCCCTCTACCCTTGTCAGTCATGGCTTCCTAATAATCCCCATCCACTGAATTGGCTCTAAGACTCTCTCTCCTCTCCACCTGTAGCTGGTGTGTGGTGAGCGCACTGGCGCTGTTGTCCTGTGGCTGCTGTCACATCATCCAAGTGGATGCTACACACTGGTGGTGGTTGAGGAGAGATCCCCTCATATGATTGTAAAGTGCTTTGGGGTGTATGGCAATACACAATAAAAGCGCTATATAAATGCCTCATTCATTCATACTCATTTCAGAATACCACTGATATACACACACTCTCTCTATAAATACTGTCTACATGCAAGCAGGCTTAAAAACAACAACACCAAATCAAAAACTATAAAAGTGCTGCTTTGTCCATTTACAGGGTTTCTGCAGGATTTTTAAGCTCAAATTTAAGACTTTTTAAGACCTTTTTTAAGACCTGTACAAATAAAATTAATACCATATGAGTGGGGTAGGGCAATGTCTATAGTACCATATTAAACTGTAAAATAACTGTAAAAAGCATAATTTACAATTCAGATACAAGTTTTCACAAAAACAAAGTTTTGTAAAATGATAAACTTTACATTTCAGCCTTTAAACCATTTTTAAGAAACTGGATAAATCAAAAGTATTGATATTGATTTCAACAATTATTATCAATAAATTATAATATAAATTAAATAACATGAATTAGGAGTGTGCGAAACTGGCAGAAAATGATATCTCTATATTTTCTGGGATTTTATCGATAACTATAATTAGACGATATTTTTCTGAGTGTGTTATTGTGCTGGTATCATAAAGATTACCATGGACAGCTGACTCCTGAATTTTTTTGATATTCTTCATATTCTGTGTGGTCAGTTCATAATCTTTTGAGTCAAATTCTTGCATTTGGGCTGTTACCAAGCAAATGAAATCAGTATCAACAAAATGTATCTTTGCAATGCATCTGAAGTGGCATTTAGATGTATTTACACACTCTTTAATGCAGCTCAGAGGGACATAGAACGCTAACCTGCACAGTTACAAATGCATAAATGATGTTTTGATATTTGAAACATAAAACGTTGAAAACTGATGTTTGAAATTATTTTAAAAATATGAATATACTTTAAATGTGAAATTAAAACGGCCAATAGGTGGCAGTAAGTCAGCGTTAATAAGTGAGTCATTGCGACTGAACCGACTCATTTAAACGTTTGATTCATTCAGGAACGAAACACCATCATGTTGTTCAGAGAAGCAAAACAGTGCTGCGGCTGTGTTTGGAATTATTTTTGTTGTAGAAATAGAGCAAAAACAGCCAATATGGTGTCTAAAACGTAAGTCTCTTAAAATGAACTTGTTTATTGAACTGTTGCATGAAATCAATATCACATTTGTAATCATGCTGATTTTTGGAGAAAAAAAATGGCACTCTTCGTGCGATATTAACTATATGAAATGATAGGCTATACATTTTCTGCCCCCATATTTTAAATTATGTGATCAGTCTAAATGTATTTTAATAGACTGAATCGCACGCACTCTAGTTTAAGCTATGTTAACTGATTCATTCTCTGTCAGCAGGTGTCTTCGTTTGGCTGAAATATAAGAGTTTTCTCGGTAAAGACAGAACACAAAGCAGCGCAGCACCGGACTTTGAACTTGCAGCGCTCATGTTTATTTAATGAAATCATAGCCTTTTGAAGTTTAATCGTCACATTCAGCCATATCGCAATTATTGTCTTTCCGTCTCCAAATTTAAGACCTCTTGAAATCATAATTAAGACTTTCTTGTACAATTTAAGACTTTTTAAGGCCTTAAATTTGATACAACTAAATTTAAGACTTTTTAAGACCCCGCGGAAACCCTGATTTATCACGTGCAGGGGTGGCATTTTGCGCCTGTGGGTCATAGAACATAAAACATTACATTTAGTAATTTAGCAGACTCTTTTCCAAAGAGACACACACACACACACACACACACACACACACACACCGTGAACACAAAATAAAACAAGTCAAAAAAATAGACAAAGAATAGATGATTGAATAACAATTTAATTGTATTTAAGTTATTTATTTATTTAATGTTCTAGTTTTATATGTTTATTTATGTAAATTCTGGGTGACTGTGACGTGTTTTAATGGGCGTGCGTGCTGAACATTAGAGTCTCATTCAAACACTGGAGCGGAGGGAGTTGTCATGGAAACAGGGCGCCAACACAACAATTGACAAGCAGGAATCTCCATCTCTCGCTGCTGTTTTCTCTGCTTTCGGTAAGTTTAGTCCCTAAAATCACACAAATATTACATACAAATGTTCCTGACACTTCTCTTGCTCGTAATTGACTCGCTTCTGTTGAATTTACTTCATGGTTAAGTGTCTTTGAACAAGTTCGTTAGCATCTTTGCCGTTTTCAGAGGAGGTTACATTAGGCTAACTCCATAGACTGAGCTCTTTATGAAAGTTTGGGATTTTAATTACATCTTTATGTGTAGATGTATTGTATACTAAATATGGTTGTCTCTGTGACAAATTGCTTATGTTCCTAGATTCTTCAATGCTGATGGCCTGCTGCACCCCAGAGTCTGAGCGAACCTTCTGTCAGACAACATCTCCAAAGCACAGTGAACCATATGGCTAGTAAACCTCAAATATACACTATTGTTCAAAATTCAGTAAGATATTTTAGGTTTTTTGAAAAGACATCTCTTATGCTCACCAAGGCTGAATTTATTTTAAAAAATCATATTAAAAAAACAATAAAAACAGTAATATTGTAAAATATTACAATTTAAAATAGCTGTTTTCTGTGTGAATATATAGTAAAATGTAATTTATTTCTGTGATCAAAGCTTAAATTTCAACATCATTACTCCAGTCTTCAGTGTCCCATGATCCTTCAGAAATCATTCTAATTTGCAGATTTGATACCCAAGAAATAATTTCTGATTATTGCTGCTGAATATATATATATATATATATATATATATATATATTTTTTTTTTTTTTTTTTCAGGATTCTTTGATGAACAGAAATTTCAAAAGAACAGCATTTATTTGAAACAATTCTTTACACTCACTTTTGATCAATTTAATGCATCCTTGCAGAAAAAAAATATGAATTTCTTTTTTTTTTTTTTCTTTTTTTTAACTAAACTTTTAAACTGTGGTGAGCGTCGTGGTTCATCCTGCTGCTTTCGGGAGAAGCACGCACAAGCTATTATTTTTAGCTCTTTTTTTAATTACAGCAATCAGACACAGGTGTTTATCATTTTGCACTTTACTCAATGCTAGTCTCCCAAATCTCTCTCCCGCTGCATGTATATATTATGATGGAAATATAAATACAAATGCTTTGCAGCTTTCTACAGGATTACAAAATCATGCCAAATAATGCAGAAAATGAATCTGAATAAATTTAGGGTAATTTCAAAGATGTTTACAAAAAAAAAAAAGTTATGGCCGTAATATCACCACATGATATTTTGACAGTTTGAATAACAGAAAAATGACAAATAACTGTTTTTTGAAAAGTTAAAGTGAGTTCACACATGGGAGAGGTCCTTCATATACATGGCATCTTTTTTATGCATTTAAACCAATTTTTAACTGAAAAAATGCAATTGGACAGAAAATTTAGGCGTCACGTCGTTGACCCTAAAACGGTTTACACAAAAATATAAATCAGCACAGCTGTTTGTTTTGTTTGTTTTTTACATTCATATTTATCAGAAATGTTTCTTTGGCAAAATCAGCATATTAGAATGATTTCTGAAGGATCGAATACTGGACAGCTTCCCCTTTAAGACAGAATATACTGTAACATATGCCTTTTCTTTTTCAGCTGTTTACTCTCTCTTAGGATACTTGCGCGCTCCTCTAAAAAAATGCGCGCTCCTCTCACACAGTAACAGAGACGGCGCACGCATATAGCTCTGTTGTTTGTGTTTCAACGGCTTAAAATCGGTTGTTTTAAAACTGCAGTGCTTAAAAACGCATGTCCATGCTACAGATATAGTCCCTCGTTTAGGAACGAGCTCCTCATTTTGTCCTGGCTGGTCATTCTCCACCTGCTTCTGTCTCCCCTTCAGGCCGTGGGTGGCGTGTAAAGATCACACTCATCCAAATGATGAAAAAGTATTACCGTAAACAATGCATTTTGCGACACCATGAAATAAACGATAGAGCATAATATGAAACGGTAGATTTTTTTATTTCGTCCATCCAATATATATCGTCATATCGCACAGCCCTACTTTATATTGTTACAGTGTTGGTAATATATGTAAATGAACAATGTTTACCTGTTCTCTAAATTACATATACCGAGATATCACCATTTATTTGTAGGCAAAACACTGCCAGATGATGCAAAAGGTTGATTGCATGTCTCATTTGTGTGTCCTGTGTACTATAACTTTTGAACAGGAACTAGTACTCCTTTGACTTGTTTGAGAAAGTTTAGATGGAGGGTTTAGCTGTGTTTTCTCCCTCTGTATTCTCACTGTTAGTTTACACTCAAACATCTCATGATGACATTTTTGTATTTTTTTATATACTACTACTATTAAATTATTAATCAGTTTGGACATCTAAAGAGCACTTTGGGACTCAAGTATGTATTTATGATGCAAATGTAAATGACTGTAAATGAACCTAAAATGCTAACATGCCTTTCGTTATTAATGAGATCTTTTAAAAAGTAATATAGTGATTTTATTTAATGACTGATACAGTTTTACTGTGTTTTCGATGTCTTTTTCTCTACTTTAGGGAGGAACTTCTCAACAAATTCACTTCACAGCGCATCAGTGAAAGGCTTTCCACTCTTGTATTTATCCATATAAGGTTTGTAAATGTATGGGGGTTTTATTTTTTGCATCATTAATCTTGCATGAAAATTATATGAAAAAGAAAACATGACAAGGTCACTGGACTTTTCGCAAAATGCCAGTATTATGCCACAAATATTTTCTACTTAGCTAATCTTAAATTAAACTTGGATTGATACTTTATAATACCAGATGTGATACTTCATAATGCAGGGGTGCCCAGTCTGGTTCCTGGAGATCTACCTTCCTGCAGATTTCAGCTCCTCAGGAGCAGTTGACAATTACAGATGGGTGTGTTGGATCAGGGTTAGATCTGAATTCTGCAGGAAGGCAGATCTCCAGAAACAGGATTGGGCAGTCCTGTTATATTGGTTTTGTATGATGGATTTTGAACTGTACTATTTTTATTGCAGGTTTTCTGGATTCCCAGGTGAAGACATCAGTACATCAGGTGTTGGCCTGGACAGATGTACCTACAGTACACCACACTGACCTCTACTTTTGCATGGATGGCTGACTACTACCATGTTCTATGAAGGTATTATTTTAGCAAAACTGAGCACCTGTGACAGTGGAATTTGCAGTTGTAAAGAATAGTCACATGTGTATCAGTAAATTTGAAGTCACAAAAGTTTGTTTAGGAGTTGCAAATGTTTTATTTACTCTTTCTCTCTCACAAACATAACACAACAGTAACACCATTTCAAATTCTGAGGTGCACAAATTAGGGCTGTGCGATTAATCAAAATCGCAATTTGAAACATTTTCTAATCGCAAAGCCTGCGATGTGGACGCGATATTACTCTGTTCCAGAGCATTGTCTTGAGTGCAGTCTTACTAACTAATAGAGTGAGCACACCTCCGTCCGTTCTCCCCAATCAGCACTGCTCTATCCAACTGAGCAAACACCCACCATTAAAAAACAAACAGACAGAGAGAGAGAGAGAGAGAGAGAGAGAGAGAGAGAGATTATGGCGTCTACAGGGTCAAATCGATAGTTAATCGATAGCAAATTAAAACGTATGTAACTTCAGCTTCGAAATGACAGACAACAAACAAAAACGGTAATTTGCAAGAGCTGCGTCACAACGCATATCAAGAGCTCCTTTACCGGTTCTGCTTTCAGTACTGGAGAATAAAAGATACATTCTTAGATGATTTTATTAGTACATGAACGATATCTTACACATTTTATCTCCCCAACAGATTAATTTGAAATAAGTTTATAATGCATGTTCGCTATTCCCAATTCAGAAGACCGCACACACATCCTAATGCTTCTCACACTCGCTCCTCTCTGCCCCACGTGGCGTGAATCCCGAATTTACAATATAAATCTGACAAATTATAAATAAATCACCCTATGTAACATATGTAATACTTTAATAATCGACTACAGAAATACAGTTCATTTATATAAAAAATAAACAAATATTTCCTGTGATATTCAGTAATTAAATAAATTCTGTAGAAGTAGTTATACCATTATAATCTTCCCTGCTGAAAAAAAACAAAACAAAAAACAATAGATCCCCTCCCAAAACACAATAGAAAATTTAATGGGAATTGTATTGGTTTTAATGTAAACTATAATGGTGTCTACTGGTATTTGATGGATTCTATTGGTGGAATGTAATATGGCAGATGGCAACCAGTAGAACAACAGTAATTCCTACTGGAATAATGCCCAAAACAAAAAGGAATTTGGTAATGATTTAATGGAAACTATAAGAATTTCTGTTAATGGTCTCTATTGGTTTTTTCAGCAAGGTAACGATACTCATACTGTGCTGCACATTATTGACAATATTGAGCTGAAGCTTGACTTTGCAAATTTAAAATCACAAATCAAATCGCAATCGCAATATCTGTCAAAAAATCGCAATTTGACAGCTCTAGCACAAATCCTATTCTACAAATCACAAATTAACAAACTCATATGCTCACAGTTAGGATAGAGTTGCTGCAGTGAATGTGGGGCAAAAGACATCCACACACCCGAATCAAAAATGTGAAGTCATAAACAAATTAGGCACATTTGTAAATACAGTTGTGGTCAGAATTACTGGCACCCTTGTTTTTCTCTAATACACAGTGGCCAAAGTTAATGGCACCCTTTTATTCAGTACTTTTTGCAACCTCCTTTTGCTACAATAACCGCTCTATATAATGAGTCTCTCCTATAATGCAAGATGAGATCACCTGACGAGATCTTTGTGGAGAGTCTTTGGCCACTCAAACTATCCTCCTCACCTTGCATTAAACCAATATAGACACACATCCTCTTCCAGGCATATTTGTGACATTTTATGCTGACTGTAACTTTTAATTATGGCCCTGATGGTGGAAATGGGAAATTTCAATGCTTTAGCTATTTTCTTATAGCCACTTTGCAATTTGTGATGCTCTACAATCTTTTGCTGCACATCAGAACTATATCAGGGCTCGACATTAACGCTTGTCTGCTTGACCGCTTGACCACTTGACCGGGACAAGTGGATTTTTTGAAGGGGCAAGTGAAAGAGAATTTTACTTGCCCAACCGGACAAGTAACCTGATTAAAACATCAATAACAAACAATAACTAGGGTAGCACCGAAATTTTGGTGAGAATGATTCTGATTTTATTACTTTCAGTGTAAACAGTGACTGATAACGGATAATGTATTGACAGTATCAAGGTTGCATCAGTTGAGGCTCGTGCAGCCTGTCTGACTCACAGAGAAATCAAAACTAATAGGCACACCAGCACACACAAAGAAACAAACAAGAACAATACTGTGGTAGAAAAAAAAGATAAATATTCTATATAACATATGATATAAGTAAGCAACATCACACGACCAAGCACCAGCGTGATTGCAAATGTGACATTGATTTTATACAGCGGTAGTTCATTAAACAAATAGTTAATATTAACTGACTTACATTTCAGACACATTATTGATCATTTTTGCTAACGAAAATAGTTCTAAGCAAAGCCACTGCAGAACAGTCATGCGCATCTCCAAGCAACACACAGCGGTGTTTCATTACTGAATGATTCAGCATTTTTGAACAAATCGGGTGAGTCAATGATTAGCCGTTCATAAAGACAGTCTTTTGCTTTATTTATTGAATGAATTAGCTGTTTGAACGAATTGGTTGAATCAGTGACACGCTCATTAAGACAGTGACTTGCTGCCACCTACTGGTGGTTTGGTTTCATATTTAAAAGTATCATTGCATTTTTCCAACATTTCAGATGTATGTTAAAAAAAGTAAAACATTAATCTTATAATATTATTTATGCATTTGCAATTTTACTGTGTAAATGAATTTATGGAACCTCTTATCTTCATTTTGAGTAAATACATCTAAATGGCACTTTCGATGCAGCTTCAGTGTTTCCTCTGCAGTGGAAAGATGGAGTTTGTTGATACTGATTTCATTTGAATGGTAACAACCATACAGAGTCTAATTATTCTAACTGAAATTTAAGAATTTGATGTCAATTATGACACGTACATTTTGTAAGGTTAGGAAAATATTGCCCTTCATAAAGTTAAAAAGTGTCCTAGAAATCAATTTATGGCAAATATCACAAATATGCAGATTAAAGTAAGACCTCATAGAGCAGTGATGAGACTATTGCTTCAGAATGGATTACATTTACGCCAAACAAACAACAAAAAAAAAAAGGCTGTTTTTGCTCCAGACAAGTAACTTTTTTACTCGGACAAGTAAATGACTGATTTATTTGTTCGAAGGATAAGCACATGTCAAGGCTTAGTGTCGAGCCCTGTATATTCTTTGGTTTTACTCATTGTGTGTTTAATTAGGGTCGGAGCTAAACTCTGCAGGACAGTTGCCCTCCAGGACCGAGTTTGGACACTCCTGCCTTAAGCAGTGAACTAAATAAACTGCGAAAATATTGTTTTCTAAAACATCATGGACAGAATAGTCCTGAGAGCGCTGTGCGAGCTCGCAGTGCCACCTGCGAGACAGTTAAAAGCGTTCAAATGGTTCAGAGTGCCAAATGCGAATCAGCGCTGAAGCGTGTTACTCGCCCGGTAACTTTTTATGAATGGTGGGGAGAATTTGAGATTGCTTAATACTATCATAAAATTTGCAACGGTTGTGATGTAATTATATAAATATAGGCTATAGTCTGACGTGCTACATGTCTGCTGTAACAGTAATGTGTTTTCAGTTTCGATTCACTGTAAATGCTGTGTTAGAGTCATTTTAATTTTCATTTGGTAACGCAACTTTCGTCATTAGAATCGTTTATAAATCTGTTGTTGTTTACAAAGAGAAGTCACATGATCCTTCAGAAATCATTCTAATATGCTGATCTGCTGCTCAAGAAACATTTACTATTTATTATTAGCAATGTTAAAAACAGTTGTTGCTGCTTAAAGGGATAGTTCACCCAAAAATGAAAATTTTATGTTTATCTGCTTACCCCCAGGGCATCCAAGATGTAGGTGACTTTGTTTCTTCAGTAGAACACAAGCAAAGATTTTTAACTCAAACCGTTGCAGTCTGTCAGTCATATAATGGCAGTCAATGGGTCCCACGGCTTTGAGAGTAAAACAAAAACATACACAGACAAAACCAAATTAAACCCTACTATTGGTTCACAGTGAGTTCACAGTTTTAATGTACCACAAGTTTGCTTTAATTTATTTTCAAGATCTGAGGTAAAATATCTATTGTTGCTTTCACTATGGCTATAAAGATCACACAAAATAATATTCATGTTCCTGTGGCTCAGTGGTAGAGCATTGCGTTAGCAGTGCAAAAGGTTGTGGGTTCAATTCCCAGGGAACACACATACTGATTAAAAAAATGTATAGAAAAATTTTTTTTTGGATAAAAGCGTCTGCTAAATATGTAAATGTATTCAAACTTACATTAGACATTTTTAACATTGAATAAAGCACATAATCATTACCTGAGATCGCTGTCATATTTTGAATCTTGTTCCTGCCGCGACGTCGCAGAAAATAAAAAAAAAAAACATTTCTAAAATAGAATCCCATGTTGCTTATTGTCACGTGTCATTGTTGCGGGTGGTTAGGACAAAAACTACATGGAAAAGATACATTTTGTCGCGTCGTGTCTGGTTGGGACACACAGTGTTACAGTTTGATCCCCCCCAAAAAATCTAAGTATGGAGATGAGCAGGAACAGTTGATTTGCATGGCATACATGGAGATCCAGATTTTTTGTTTGTTCATTTGTTTTTAATATTCAACAGGCTTGGTATTGTTGGCAGAATTCGTTCCTCGCCGAAACTAAGACATTTAAAATGTTTCAAATGATTTCTATTTAATAAATGCTTTAACAAATGTAATAAATATATTTGATAAATGCAAAAAAAAAAAAAAAAAAAAAAAAATGCTGTTCATTGAACTTTCTATTTATCAAAGGATCCTGAAAAATAAATTGTATCACCATTTCCACACAAAATATGAAGCAGCAAAACTGTTTTCAATATTGATAATCAGAAATATTTCTTGAGCATCAAATCAAATTGTAATGTTTCTAAAAGACTGTGACACTGAAAAGTGGAGTAATGATGCAGAAAATTCTGCTTTTCACAGGAATAAAATTACATTTTATAATATATTAAAATAGAATTTTTAAACACATTTCCACTTTTTTTTTTAATTTGTAATAATATTTCACAATATTTTGATCAAATATATGCAGCCTTGATGAGCAGAAGAGATTTATTTCAAAACCATTAATAATTGTAATGTTTCCAAACTTTTGGCAGGTACTTTAATAATAACAATTCTATTAATATGTTGTTATTATATTATTATATATTATATTATATCATTATCATGATTATTAAATGCTGCTTTTTATTTTTACAGGACAATAGTATGTATTATTACAATATAAGATATATCTTTTATTGTGCTAAAATGTATATATTTTTTAATAAGTTCCAGGGGCGTGGCTTGGGGCGTGGTCATATTTTCCTGCTTTTTTGTCTCTAGCTGATCACATGCCTGTTTCATTATTATTATTTTTTTTTTACTCATTGAAAGGTTAGATTTTTGTGATTATTATTATTTTATTTATTTATTTTTTAATGAAAGATCAAAGTATAAACAACACAGATTCTTATCCAGCAGCCATATCACCCTGTAGCCCAAGACTGGTTGCCCACTAAAGCTAAGCAGGGTTGAGCCTAGTCAGTACCTGGATGGGAGACCTCCTGGGAAAAACTAGATTGCTGCTGGAAGAGGTGTTAGTGAGGCCAGCAGCGGGTGCTCACCCTGTGGTCCATGTGGGTCCTAATGCCCCAGTATAGTGATGGGGACACTATACTGTAAAAAGCACCGTCCTTCAGATGAGACGTTAAACCGAGGTCCTGACTCTCTGTGGTCATTAAAACTCCCAGGATGTCCTTTGAAAAACAGTAGGGGTGTAACCCCGGCATCCTGGCCAAATTTGCCCATTGGCTTCTGTCCATCATGGCCTCCTAATCATCCCCATACACTGATTGGCTTCATCACTCTGTCTCCTCTCCACCAATAAGCTGGTGTGTGGTGGGCGTTCTGGTGCAGTATGGCTGCCGTCACATCATCCAGGTGATGCTGCACACTGGTGGTGGATGAGGAGATTCCCCCCCTTCTATGTAAAGCGCTTTGAGTAGCCAGAAAGTATTGAGTAGCCATTATTATTTTACTTTTTACAGGCGGCTTTGATCTTATTTATTAAGGGTGCCAATAATTCTGACCAGGAGTGTAAGAATGAGAACTGATATGTGAGATCCCACATGCATAGTTGCACTCTATCCAGTGATAAACACAGCATGTGGCCCTTGACCCATTTTATTTGACAGAATTCTAACATGATCGTGTCATTATTAATCAATCGACACAATACCACCCTGAAATTACTTTGCACTGTTGAAATATGGTCTTGGCAAGAAATTTGGCTAAATATTTTTTTTTATGAGTGCTACTATTTAGCATTAAAAACTGCTAGATCTGATTACTTTTCGTCTCTTCTAGAAGAAAACAAACATAACCCCCGGTATTTATTCAATACAGTCACTAAATTAACGAAAAATAAAGCATCAACAGGTGTTGGTATTTCCCAAGAGCACAGCTGTAATGACTTTATGAACTATTTTACTTCCAAGATCGATACTATCAGAGATAAAATTACAACCATGCAGCCGTCAGCTACAGTATCGCATCAGATAGTGCACTATAGATCCCCTGAGGAACAATTCCACTAATTCTCTATTATAGGAGAGGAAGAACTGTATAAACTTGTTAAATCATCTAAACCAACAACATGTATGTTAGACCCTATTCCATCTAAACTACTAAAAAAGCTGCTTCCAGAAGTCATAGATCCTCTTTTGGCTATTAATAATTTATCGTTGTCATTAGGATATGTCCCCAAAACCTTCAAATTGGCTGTTATTAAGCCTCTCATTAAAAAAACACAACTTGACCCCAAAGATCTAGTTAATTACAGACCGATCTTAAATCTCCCTTTTCTGTCAAAGATACTAGAAAAGGTAGTATCCTCACAATTATATATCTTCTTAGAGAAAAATGGTATCTGTGAGGAATTCCAGTCAGGATTTAGACCGTATCATAGTACTGAGACTGCTCTCATTAGAGTTACAAATGACCTGCTTCTATCATCTGATCAACTTTGTTGGCATTAGTGGAAGTGCCCTAGCATGGTTCAAATCGTACTTATCTGACCGCCATCAGTTCGTAGCAGTAAATAAAGAGGTATCATATCGATCACAAGTGCAGTATGGAGTACCTCAAGGCTCAGTACTAGGGCCGTTACTTTTCACGCTTTACATGTTACCCTTGGGAGATATTATCAGGAGACATGGTGTTAGCTTTCACTGTTATGCTGATGATACTCAGCTCTATATTTCTTCACGGCCCGGTGAAACACACCAAATTGAGAAACTAACGGAATGCATAGTCGATATAAAAAACTGGATGACAAGTAATTTCTTACTGCTAAATTCTGAAAAAACAGAGGTGTTATTTATCGGACCTAAAAACCCCAGATGTAATAACCTAGAACCCTATCTAACACTTGACGGCTGCTCTGTCAATTCTTCTTCATCAGTTAGGAACCTAGGTGTGCTGTTTGATAGCAATCTTTCATTTGAAAGCCATGTTTCTAGTGTCTGTAAAACTGCGTTTTTCCATCTCAAAAACATATCTAAATTGCGACGTATGCTCTCAACGTCAAATGCAGAAATGCTAATTCATGCGTTTATGACCTCAAGGTTAGACTATTGTAATGCTTTACTGGTGTTTGTTCTGCATGCTTGATCAATAAACTACAGTTGGTCAAAAATGCAGCAGCTAGGAGTCCTTACTAGAACCAGGAAGTATGACCATATTAGCCCGGTTCTGTCAACACTGCACTGGCTCCCTATCAAACATCGGATAGATTTTAAAATCTTGTTAATTACTTATAAAGCCCTGAATGGCTTAGCTCCTCAGTACTTGAGCGAACTCTTATCACATTATAGTCCTCCACGTCCGCTGCGTTCTCAAAACTCTGGCCATTTGATAATACCTAGAATATCAAAATTGACTACGGGTGGCAGATCCTTTTCCTATTTAGCACCCAAACTCTGGAACAATCTACCTAACACTTTTCGGGAGGCAGACACACTCTGTCAGTTTAAATCTAGATTAAAGACACATTTCTTTAACCTGGCTTACACATAACACACTAATATTATATATAAATATATCAAAACTTAATTTTTGAGCCACACTGATCCAATTTACTGTTACACATGTATTTTCGTTATCAACAGTTTACATTAATTTATTACAGAACCGACGAGGGTTAATGTGAATATTCACTAAGCGCTGCATTTTGACACACTTTTGCGTGTATTTGAGCGTTTAGGTGTGCACATTGAGCTAAAAGTTTACTTGTCCATGTTCTGTTCGTCTCTGAGCGCAAGCCTCCCGAGGAACAGCGCAACTTCTCTTTCACGCTTTTAAAAACATGAAGAAATGTAATCAACTTTAATAAATCAAGCACATCCCATTTTGCAAAAGTCACGTTACATGATTTTACTGAGTTGCACGTGAAAATGGGCTTTTATGGAGGAGCGAAAGCGCTCAGGTGGAATGGGGTGCAATAATCATTTTGTCTCGATTATTGTATTTTCATGATCGTTGGAGGCCAAAATTTTGATTAATTGCACAGCCTTAGTTTTACCACAAATATGGACAAATGATACCCCCACAACCACCAGAAATACTTAATTGTGTCTGCTTTACAATGAAACACAAGCTCATTGCGACCGATTCCCTGACATAATTGCGACCCATTTAACAGATGCATCATTTTAAGTTAGAACAACTTGAACAGCAACAAACAATAACAATACAGCGAAATAGTCAACTAACTACGATCATCTAGGCCTCTATAGTTTGGGGTCAGAAAGTGTTTTTTTTTTTTGTTTTTTGTTTTCTTTGTATTCAGCACGGACGCATTAAATTGATAAAAAATTGGCAAAAATTCTATTTTAAACAAAATGCTGCTCTTTTAGAAGCTCTATTCAAAGTATCCTGAAAAAAAAATATATATATCACCCTTTCCACAAATGAAGCAGCACAACTGTTTTCGAGATAAGAAATGTTTCTTGAGCACCAAAACAGCATCTTTTAATTAGTTCTGTTGGATTGTATGACACAGAAGGCTGGAGTAATGACTGCTAAAAATACAAATTAAACATCATAGAAAAACATTTTTAAATTTTTAACTATATTAAAAAAGTTATTTAAAATTGTAATATTTCATAATGTTACTGCTTTACCTGTATTTCTGATCAAATAAATGTAGTTTTGGTGAGCATAATACTTCTTTCAAAAACATTTACAAATATTACCATGAATAAATGAAATTATGCAAAAATTTATGACTCTTAATTCATTACTTCTACTTTCAACATGTGCAGTTATTCTGCATGTGCATTAATAGTAATATTGCAACATTTTACAGGTACAAATTTTTGTTATTTGTTAATGCCACAATGGCCCTACACAGGTTTATGCCCACATTTCCCTCCAAAGGGAGCAGTTGTGGCCCACCCAGCCCACCCTTGAGCAAGGCACCGAACCCCCAACTGCTCCCCGGGCGCCGCAGCATTGGCTGCCCACTGTTCCAGGTGTATGTTCACTACTGTGTGTGTGCACTTGGATGGGTTAAATGCAGAGCACAAATTCCGAGTATGGGTCACCATACTTGGCCACACACCACTTCCCTTCCCCTTTCCCTTTCCAAAGTGTGGGCATACTGTGAGCTGGGGCCCTAGGTACACATTTTCGGCTGGGATGCGACTTAACAAATAACAAATGTAGTTTGGTCCTGCTAAGGACAAATAGAGGGCATATTTTGGCCCACAGTATTCCCACTCTTTCCCCATTGTGTCCACAGCCAGCCCACAGCATGCCCACACTCTCCCCATTGTGCCCACTCTCAGCCCACAGTGTACCCACACTCGCCCCACTTTGTCCACACGCAGCCCACAGTGTACCCACACTTGCCCCACTCTGCCCACACCCAGCCCACAGTATACCCACACTCGCCCACTGTGTCCACACCCAGCCCACAGTGTACCCACACTTGCCCCACTGTGCCCACACCCAGCCTACAGTGAACCCTCGCTCGCCCCTCTGTGCCCACACCCAGCCCACAGTGTACCCACGCTCTCTCCACTGTGCCCACACGCAGCCCACAGTGTACCCACACTCTCCCCACTGTGCCCACACCCAGCCCACACTTGCCCCACTGTGCCCACACCCAGCCCACAGTGTACCCACACTCTCCCCACTGTGCCCACACCCAGCCCACAGTAAACCCACACTTGCCCCTCTGTGCCCACACCCAGCCCGCAGTGTACCCACACTCTCCCCACTGTGCCCACACCCAGCCCACACTCTCCCCACTGTGCCCACACCCAGCCCACAGTGTACCCACACTCTCCCCACTGTGCCCACACCCAGTCCACAGTGTACCCACACTCGCCCCACTGTGCCCACACCCAGCCCACAGTGTACCCACACTCTCCCCACTGTGCCCACACCCAGCCCACAGTGTGGACATACCTGTGGGCATGTTATGGGCCCACAATTGGCCCCATTGGGGCCCACTCTGCTTTGTGTGGGCCAGCCCACAATCAACCCACACTTTTGGGCTGTCCCACTCAGGCCCCACACGGGCCCCATAGCGTGGGGCCCACACGTGCCCCGCATTTCACGCCGGTATTGGGGCCCACAGTGGGCTGCCCGCGCGGGCAAGATTTTTTGCCCGCAGTGGGCCCACCCCAAAGGGGCATGTTTGCTGGGTAGCGGATTCCTGTGGAGAAGACACTGTGCTCTGCACTGTGAGGGTAAATCCGTTAGGGTACAGTTAGGGTATGTCGAAAAACTCCCAACTCATTTTCTCCTCCAACTTCAAAATCATCCTACATCGCTGCAGAAGCACCAACCCAGTGTTTACAAAGTGAACGTGCAAGGAGGGTCAAACACCCTTTACAAAAAAATAAACAAAAAAGGTAAAACAACGATGTAGTACGATTTTGAAGTTGGAGGAGAAAAGTGCTGGGAGTTTTTAGACATACCCTGTCTTGAACCGTTGTACACAGACAAAGTACGCATGTGCCTCGCAGAGCCAGACAAGACGAGCATTTGTGATTAAAAAAGTGTATAAACCTTTTTTTTATTAAAGAAAATTACAGATGGTTTCGCTAGATAAGTTGTGACTGATAAATTCTTTGCGCCTGAAGAAAGGGAGACATGAACATCTTGGATGACATGGGGGTGAGTAAATTATCAGGAAATTTTTATTCTGAAAGTGGAGTAATTCTTTTAAAAACTGTTGCTCTCATGTACTCTGTACTGTACCATCCAAGATACGTGTTTAGTTGTGTGTGTTGTGTTCGCTCCGCGCAGCTTGTAGGTCTCCGTCTAACCGGCTAACAGCAATATCTGCTCGCTTGCAATTGTCTAGAAATGTGTCGATGAATAATGAATGTTTGTCGTTGTTATTACTTGGAGTTCTGATAAAGAATAGAGCAATACGTTGGTGTACAAACTGCAGTGCTTTATCAATGCGTTTCTGCATTGGACTAACGCATATATACCATGGCTGCTTGGGTGTTTACAACCGAGCTGTGGGCTAATGCTGCATTGACGTGCTATCGGAATTATCATAAATACAGCCTTAGAGAGGCCTTATATGGCCAATTTCCGACTAGGAAACTTTTATTTACGATAATTCCGATGGCACGTGGATGCAGCATAAGTAATGGTGATGGGCGTTCCGTTATTGACATGCGCTGCAAGCAGAAGACCAATCACAACAGACTGGGTCATCAGACCAATCACCGCAGATTAGCGTCACGCAAAGGAGGGGTTTGGAAAAATGAATCGTTGAACGAACCGTTTGGGAGTCGTGAGCAAAAAAGGAAAAAATAAATGCATATTTTAAGACAATGAAAGTGTTTTTTTGACCTTGCATGCATGTCAACCTGTTGTTGGGGACTCCCAAAACCAAACTATGAACCTTTCATAACCCATAATAGGGGCACTTTAATGTTCTGTTTTTGTGCCCCACTGAAAATAAAAGTCATACACATTTGGTACAAAATAACATCATAGATTTATTCTTAAGTAAATTATTTTAATTTGTAACTTGAGTATTTATATTAGCCTATGGTTTAAGTTATACCTCTTTGTGTGTATTTCAGTGTAAATGCATTTTCTATATTAGTCTTATATAGAAGCTTTGTATACAGACGATTTGTATGCTCTAAACATGTATTTGTAACTGTATAGTTTGTATAAATAAAGAAATTATGACTAAATGTGATGTGTGTTTAATAAATTATTAATGTATCTATTATTAAGTATGTGAGATTTTTAAAACAAGCAGAAAATCAAAGTTGTTTCAATGCCATGAGAAACATCGATTCTACGTTGATTCTATGTCAGTTTGCTATCTGGGTGGTCTCCCAGCCTGACCAGCTTAAACCAGCTAAGACCAGCCAGCCTGACCAGCTAAAACCAGCCAAGACCAGCCAGCCTGACCAGCTTAAACCAGCTAAGACCAGCCAGCCTGACCAGCTAAAACAAGCTAAGACCAGCCAGCCTGACCAGCTTAAACCAGCCAAGACCAGTCTGACCAGCTAAAACCAGCCAAGACCAGCCCAACCAACTTAAACCAGTTAAGACCAGCCAGCCTGACCAGCTAAGACCAGCCAAGACCAGCCTGACCAGCTAAGACCAGCTAAAATCAGCCTGACCAGCTTAAACCAGCTAAGACCAGCCAGCCTGACCAGCTAAAACCAGCTAAGACCAGCCAAGACCAGCCTGACCAGCTAAAACCAGCCTGACCTGCTTAGGCTGGTTTTAGCTGTTTTTTTCAGCAGGGCGCGATCGACCCGAGTTCCAGACCGCCTTTTGCCAAACTTTTTTTCTCCCTTTTCAAATCTCATATCACATCGGAAAGGCATTTATCTTCAATAAAAATGAAGGAAATAATCAAAAAGTTTAAAATAAAGTATCGGGTAGGGTTAGGGTAGGTGTAGGGAGGGGTTTATTGTCCCAATAAGGTTGCATCCATTTAATAATTAAAATTAAAATTATAATTTACACTCAATACGTTATTGTTGTGTACTGTTTTATAATGTACGACAATAGGCCTACTCAGTGGCGGTTTTTGGCATGGGCGAACCGGGCAGCCGCCCGGGGCGGCATTTTTTCATGACACGTGGGGGGCGGCACAAGCACTTGAAAAAAAAAAAAATCATCTGCGCCGCTAAGCGGTTTTCTATTATCTGTCATATAACTGTGTGGGGAATTGGCAAATTGGCGCCCCTGCTTGCTGAGAAGGTGCCGTGCACAGAAGTTGTATGAGAAGAGAAAAAGTGGAGGGGGGCGTGGCCGCGGGGGACAGTTGGAGCAAATGGAATGGACAAGGAAGGGGGGGGGGAACTGCAATGCACAATATGGCGGGATAGTCCCGCCTTCTAAATGAAAGAGCCAATCGCAATTGGTAAATTCATTGCGTCACTGTAGCGGCCGTTAGAAGCTCCGGTTCCCATAGAAACCTGAGGCTAGAGCAGCCGATACGCATGCGCACATTGCACAGTCATAAGCGCGTTGGAACAACGCATGCGCATTGGCTGGTCTAGCCTGAAAAATGAGCTTTTAAAACGCTATTTGAGCATAAGAAACAACATTTATGGAGCAGTTCACTTCAGATTTTGTTGCTGATTTGAAATATGTAATTTAATCGCGAGTTCAGCGAGCAGTTTTTGAGATCTCAGGATTCCCCCATTCATTTAGATAGGACTTGGTCTTGTTTGAGCTGCCCGGAGGCGTTGCAAATATGGCGGCCAAGTGAATAGACTTTCCTTTAAAGGGACTTTGGCTAAAGTCAGTCACACCTTGACTTTCTTCCAAATAACGCACATTTAATTCATAATATTAAAACACAGGCCTATAATTTGCACGTTGTTGTTTTTTCTGAATTGTGTGAAATGGCTAATAAAAATAGGTAATACAAAACGATTATGTGGAGTTGTTATAGTCATATTCTTATAGTAAAACATGACTGTTTGTGCAAAATTGTGTGTGTGTGTGGGGGGGGTGGGCGCTCAGAGGGGGTCTCGCCCGGAGAGTAATTCAGTGTAGAACCGCCACTGGGCCTACTGAAGTGCAGATAATTGCCACTATTTGCAATAAGTAGTGTAAATAGCAGAAAATGCTGATATTTTAACAGTGTAAATAGCATATCGATAAAATATACTTGTACTGGCAAATTTAAACAGCCACCAACATACTTCGTTTGACACTCTTTAACCGACTATCTAAATAAACTTAAGTTGTACCTTTTAAGGATGAGAAGGATGGAAAGGCGTGACAAAGAGGGGTAGACAAAGGGGGGTAGACAAAGATCCAGAATTTATCAGTTTTTTTTTTTGTTTTTTGTTTTTTTATTGTGAATTGTTTTGTAATAAAGTGTTATTTTAAACTCAAATCCCTCAAAAAAAAAAAAAATCTAAACCAAACTGAAGCCATAATCACCACTTCTGTGATTCTACTTACATTAATGTGTTACTAGCAGCACGCGACATGTAACATTGCACGGCAACTGACGTTTTAAATCTGTGAGGCGACATCCAGCTGGATACGTTAGTGAGTATGGGGCGAAAAGAGCAGGAGAAATGGAAGAGAAAGCAGGCAGCAGCGTCATTGTCGCAGAAAGAATATTGAACATATGTTCAAAAAGACTGCCAAACAGAGTAAAGATTTTATGTTTACTACCTAACAGATGAGATAGCTAACCCTAGCTACATGGTAGCTAATAATCGTCAACCTAGGATTGCCAACTGTCCCGTATTAGACTTGGGTAAAGTTGGTTTGATATTCGCACATTCACAACATTCACACATTTCCGCATTCAATAACTTTCTAATTGTATGTGCAATAAAGTTATTTTTTGCAAATTCTAATCAGCGACATAGTTGTTAACCTACTTCATTTTTTTTTCACAATCCATCAAAATGGCCAAATATTGTTTTGATGGCATATTTACTTGCGAATGTCCACCGAATGTCTAATGTAGTGCGGGAAATTCGTTAGAAACCGTCTAAAAAGTTCTAATTGTTTTTCATTGTGTGCAAACAAACAACTACTTTTTTACCAACTACAGATGTACCAGCAAATATCACTCACATTATGTCTTCTAATGCTATAGATTTTCCTTTAGCAACAATAAAAATTGCATTATAATGATGGTGTTTGAAAAGATATTTAGGAAATTAAAAAGAATGAACATGTACATGAACTGTAATTTGGTAACAATCCAGACAAGTGGAAAATCACGTGTAATCTCCTGAACATAGTTAATGGCATAGTTAAAACAACTGTTTTTATTTATTTATTTGCCTCAAAATGAGCAAGAACTGTGTTGGTGTGTTGCTTTTAACAATGACATGATTTATTTCAATAGATTTTGAAAGCATGGGTCGAAGCAAGTTGGGACATCTTGTCTGGACCCTACTGAAGATACTGCAGCCCATGTCTTGCTGTTTTATTCTCCTCTGTTTTTCTGATTTTAAGTATGATAAAGACTTAACGTACTTGGTTACTTTCGTAACCTCGTTTCCCTTAGATATGGGAACGAGTACTACATCGTAAGATGCTTGTATGGGAAAAACTCCTTTTTTCCTCTTCAACTGAAGCCTTTTCAATCATGCAGTGAAACTGCACGTCCATTGGTTCTTGCAGTACTATAAAAACTAACCAATGGCTCGGCGGCAGCGACGAGCAAGCCTACGGCTGAGCAGCCCGCCATAGCCCGCCAAAACGGGCGGGGACTGTGGCTATATAAGTGGCCGCTTCGCCGCCGCATCTCAGATTTCTTCGAATGAAGCGACTGAGGCCTGCAGCTTATAGCACGGCCAGGAACGCAGTACTTGTTCCCATATCTAAAGGAACCGAGGTTACGAAAGTAACCGAGTACATTCCCTGTCGATATTTTCACTCGTACTGCGTCGTAAGACGCTTGTATGGGAACCAGTACAATCACGCCATGCTATGATGGGGAACGACTCAAAACCAAGACTCCCATGGCAGAAGACCCAGGGGAGTCAATGGAATACACCAAGCACAGGCTGAGCCCTCAGGGTTATCCGTGGCCTGGGTGTCGTCCCGTAAGTATACCTAGTGTCCATATAATATGGACTGCCCAAGTGAAGAAGGGACTTGAACAAAGATGGTCAAGTGAACCCCTAAGGCTGCTAAACCTGCCAGAGGCGGTTAAGCAGAAAGGACTCTGGTCTGTAAGGCAGGGACATCCAGGCTGTAAAACCTTGCAAATTTGGATGGCGAGGACCAGCCGGCCGCCTCACAAATGTCCGAAATGGACACCCTGCTGGACCAAGCCCAGGAGGAGGCAATGCCTCTGGTGGAGTGAGCTCTTACTCCAATGGGGCACTGCAAACCCAAGGAGGAGTATGCTAGTGCGATAGCATCCACTAACCACCTGGAAATTCTTTTCTTCGTAACAGGGCGGCCTTTAGCGCGGTTACCGAAGCTAACAAAAAGCTGTTCTGGTCTCCTGAAAGAGGCAGAACGCTCAATGTTCACCCTAATGGCCCTGACGGGGCCATTTTCACGCTTTACATGTTACCCTTGGGAGATATTATCAGGAGACATGGTGTTAGCTTTCACTGTTATGCTGATGATACTCAGCTCTATATTTCTTCACGGCCGGGTGAAACACACCAAATTGAGAAACTAACGGAATGTATAGTCGATATAAAAAACTGGATGACGAGTAACTTCTTACTGCTAAATTCTGAAAAAACAGAGGTGTTAATTATCGGACCTAAAAACCCCACATGTAATAACCTAGAACACTATCTAACACGTGACGGCTGCTCTGTCAATTCTTCTTCATCAGTTAGGAACCTAGGTGTGCTGTTTGATAGCAATCTTTCATTTGAAAGCCATGTTTCTAGTATCTGTAAAACTGCGTTTTTCCATCTCAAAAACATATCTAAATTGCGACCTATGCTCTCAACGTCAAATGCAGAAATGCTAATTCATGCGTTTATGACCTCAAGGTTAGACTATTGTAATGCTTTACTGGGTGGTTGTTCTGCACGCTTGATCAATAAACTACAGTTGGTCCAAAATGCAGCAGCTAGAGTCCTTACTAGAACCAGGAAGTATGACCATATTAGCCCGGTTCTGTCAACACTGCACTGGCTCCCTATCAAACATCGGATAGATTTTAAAATATTGTTAATTACTTATAAAGCCCTGAATGGCTTAGCTCCTCAGTACTTGAGCGAGCTCTTATCACATTATAGTCCTCCACGTCTGCTGCGTTCTCAAAACTCTGGCCATTTGATAATACCTAGAATATCAAAATCGACTGCGGGCGGCAGATCCTTTTCCTATTTAGCGCCCAAACTCTGGAACAATCTACCTAACACTGTTCGGGAGGCAGACACACTCTGTCAGTTTAAATCTAGATTAAAGACACATTTCTTTAACCTGGCTTACACATAACACACTAATACACTTCTATTATTCAAATTCGTTAAAGGATTGTTAGGCTGCATTAATTAGATCAACCGGAACTGGGAACACTCCTCATAACACACGATGTACTCGTTACATCGTAAGAAGAATGGCATCTACGCTAATATTTGTCTGTTTCTTTATTATTCTGTTTCTCAGTCGTGTCCGGATCAGATGGCGCCGGGAGATGATGTCTGCGACCCTGACCGTCGGCGGATGCCGGACACCTGGATGAGCCCCAGGGACATATCCCCAGTGAAGACCTCGACTTAAATACAATAAAACTCAAAATTAAACAAAATAACTATAATATAATAAAATACCTAACTACATAATACTATTATTGTTAGAAATTGCAACAATATAAAAATAGAAATATAATACATTTATACATTTAAAATTTAATTAATACAATAAGTAAAAAAAATAAATAATAATATCCTGGCCAGAGGAGAACTGGCCCCCCGACTGAGCCTGGTTTCTCCCAAGGTTTTTTTCTCCATTCTGTCACAGAGGGAGTTTTCGTTCCTTGCCGCTGTCGCCTCTGGCTTGCTCAGTTGGGGACACTTAATTTCTAACGATTATCGTCAATTTGATTTCATATATACTATTTAAACTAAACTGAGCTAGACAATGACATCTCTGAATTCAATAATGAAATGCCTTTAACTGAAAGTTGAGTGTTTAATCTTATTATTATACATTACTGACACTCTATCCTCCAATTTGATACTGTTAAGTGCTTTGACACAATCTGTATTGTTAAAAGCGCTATATAAATAAAGGTGACTTGACTTGACTTGACGGGGCAGAGCAGGTTAAATTCCTGGTCCTCCGTCGAGGGGGGAAGCGCGGAAAGCGCTATGACCTGGGCTCTGAACGGAGTGGAGAGCACCTTAGGTACATAACCCAGCCTTGGTTTCAGGACGACCTTGGAGTCGTTAGGCCCGAATTCCAGGCAAGCAGGGTTGATGGAAAGGGCCTGTAGGTCTCCTACTCGCTTAACCGATGCCAGCGCTAGTAGCAGGGCGGTTTTGAACGAGAGTGATTTGAGGCTCGCAGATTGCAGTGGTTCAAACGGGGGGCCTTTCAAGGCCCTTAGTACGGTTGGCAAGTCCCAAGAGAGAACTGTACGAGGACGCAGGGGGTTAAGTCTCCTGGCGCCTCGAATAAACTGAACCACCGCACTATTTCTGCCCAAGGAATGGCCAGCAATAGGGACATGAAAGCCGCTATGGCTGAAGCATAAACCTTGATGGTGGATGGGGAACGCTGCTTATCCAGCATCTCCTGCAGGAATGAGAGAACCACTGATACCTCAGAGGTGACCGGATCTAAGTCGCGGTCTTGACACCAAGCCGAGAAAATGGACCATTTTAGAGCATAGAGGTGTCTGGTAGACGGGGCTCTAGCTTCCGTCATAGTGTTTAAGACACGCTCTGGGAGGGCCAAAGCCTCCCGTTGAGCGGCCACACATGCAGGGCCCATAACTCGGGCCGTGGATGCCATAGGGCGCTGTTCGCTTGAGAGAGGAGGTCTCGCCTCAAGGGAATGGGCCACGGAGCTGCTTCGAGCAGCTGGAATAATTCTGACACCCACGGTTGGTTCCTCCAGAGGGGGGCTATTAGAAGAAACCTGTGCCGTTGCTCCCTGACTCGTCTGAGTACCTGTGGTAGCAAAGCAATAGGAGGGAATGCATAGAGCAGAAGGCTGGGCCACTCGTGGGTCAGGGCATCCGTGCTCCTCGTGAAATAGATTGGGCAATGAGAGTTGTCTTCGGAGGCAAAGAGGTCTACTCGAGCTCTGCCAAAGACTTCCCAGATTTTCTGAACTGCGAGCGGGTGGAGAGTCCACTCCTCTGAGGAGACGTTGTTCCTTGACATGTCCGCTCCTTGGTTCAATTTGCCCGGCAAATGCGTCGTCTTCAGTGAGCGCAGATTGGTCTGAGCCCAAAACAAGAAGGTCTTTCGCTAGCGTGCAGAGGCACTTCGAGACGAGGCCGCCCTGGTGATTTATGTACGACACCACGGACCTGCTGTCTGAGCGTATTAGCACGTGGTGTCCCCTTATGTCCAGCAGGAAGAATTGACAGGCACGGCACACTGCTAGTATTTCTAGGCAGTTGATGTTCAGACCCGATTCCTCCTCGGACCAAAGGCCGAAGGCCAGTTTTCCCTCGCACAGAGCTCCCCAACCCTTGTTGGAAGCGTCTGTTGTGACAACCTTCCTCCTGAGCGCCATGTCTAGAATCACCCCTTGCTTCAACCAGAGGGGGTCCCTCCAACGGTTCAGGGCTGATACACAGGCCCGATTCCCTGTTATGCGATGGCGACCATGCCGCCAAGCCGCAGATGGAACCCTCTGCTTCAGCCAGAACTGGATGGGCCGCATGTAAAGCAGGCCCAGTCGAAGCACTGGCGAAGCCGCTGCCATAAGGCCCAGCATTTTCTGGAAGGCCTTGAGCGGGCGGACGGTTCCTTCCTTGAAGGAGGCCGCATAGCGCTGAATTGTCATGGCTCGTTTTGCTGAGACAGTTGCTGTCATCTGCACTGAGTCGATAACTGTCCCCAGGAACGACACTCATTGGCTGGGTGACAGAAAGCTTTTGGCAAAGTTGACCCTGAGCCCCAGGCATTCCAGGTGGCTGAGGATGAGGGTCTTGTGCGATGTTGAAACCGCCTCCGACTGTGCCAGAATGAGCCAGTCGTCGAGGTAGTTGAGTATGCGGATTCCCATCTGTCGCAGAGGGGAGAGAGCCGCATCCATGCATCGCGTAAAGGTGCGGGGAGCCAGGGACAGATCAAACGGGAGGACCCTGTATTGATATGCCACCCCCTCGAATGCGAATCTCAAGAATCATCTGTGATGGGGGGCTACCTGGATGTGAATGTATGCGTCTTTCAGATCCAGCGACATGAACCAGTCCCCTGGGCGTATTTGCGAGAGGATCTGTTTCAACGTGATCATCCTGAACGACCTTTTTACCAGGGCGCGATTCAGGAGTCTGAGATCTAGAATAGGTCGCCGGCCACCGTCTCTTTTGGGGACGAGGAAGTAGCGGCTGTAGAAGCCTGACTCGCTCTGGGCTGGAGGAACGACTTCTATGGCTCCTTTTACCAGCAGATTCATCACCTCTGCGCGCAGGATCTGAGCGTCCTTGCTGCACATTGTGGTGGCGACCACAACGCAGAAGCGTGGTGACCTTCGAGCAAATTGGAGTGAATAACCTCGTCTTATTGTAGCCATTACCAAATCTGACACACCGGGGATGGCTTGCCAGGCCATGGCCCGTGTGGCCAGAGGATGGATAGGCTCTGGAGACTGGCTGCATAAGGGCAGGACGCTTATGGTAGGCAGAAGAGGATATTTGCTCTTTTTTTTGAAAATGTATGTGTTTTATTTTGTCCGCTATCACAGCGGTCGGACACCCAGGCGCTAGAGAGGGCCCTTGGGGGACAAATAACATATTTCCTTCTGCACCCAGCGCTAAGCGGGGCGACAAGAGGCACATAAGAGGCTGCTTGCGTGGTGGTCCGGCGGTAGCGAGACTCGAGCCCCTTTTCTTTCTGCCTGGCTGTTCAGGAGGACTTCTGAGGCGCAGGATCCAGGGCTATCTTGGGCCGGGGTCCTTGGTGCTTCGGGAAGGGGTAACGTCTCGCAGAGCGGGAACGTTCTCTATCCTGCCGATCCTTAGGGGGCCTGGGTTCAGGGGCTGCTGAATCGGCACAGGTTTGGGGCGACTGGCAGCAGCAGAGGAACTGGAGCGCTTTGGGAGGAAGTGTCGCATCGCCTGAGACGACTTCTGAGCCTCCGTGAACTGCTCCGCGAATCCTTCCACCGCCGGCCCAAACAGGCTGTTGGCTGAGACTGGAGCGTCGAGAAAGGGGACCTTATCCGCCTCCTTCATCTCCGTCAGGGTGAGCCACAGATGGCGTTCTAACACCACCAGGCTGGACATAGACCGCCCGATGGCCTGGGCGGTGGCTTTGGTGGCGCAAAGGGCCAGGTCTGTTGCGCTCCTCAGGTCCCTGAGCGAAGCCGCATCGAGACCGGCCTCCTCGCTGGCGAGCATCTTGGCCTGAAAGACCTGGAGGACCGCCATCGAGTGCAACGCTGAATCCGCTTGTCCAGCAACCGAGTAGGCGCGTTCAGCGAGTGCAGAAGTAGCTCTGCACGGTTTGGACAGATGGTTTGCCCTCGCCTTCCATCCGATCGCCGTGGGCGGGCAGAGATGCACCGCCACGGACTCATCCAGAGGGGGCAGGTGCTCGTATCCCTTCTTTTCGGCACCGTCAACGAAGGAGAGGGTGGAGGAAGCAGAAGGTCTAATGCGAGACGAGTAGGGGGCGCGCCACGATTTAGTAAGCTCGTCGTGGACTTCCGGGAAGAAGGGGGACGAGCGTTGGTGGGGGGCTTGCTGGCGCCCCGGGAGAAACCACTCGTCCAGCCTGCTGCGCAAGGGCTCCTGAGGTGGAGACCACTCGAGCCCGAGCTCACCGACAGCTTTTGTCATAATCCGGTGTAGCAAATTAGCTCAAAAAGGGAATTGTATATAAATAATTATGATTAATTACAATTATTTATATCGGCTGACAGTAGTAACTGTCGCAGAGTTAAATTGCCATCAGCTGATCTGTTCGTCCAGCGAACATTCAGTGTAAATTCATATCAACTCTAAGGATATTTCCGTGGCCACAGAAAATATCTTCTTATTAATGCATTTGAGCATGTAGCACGGGTCAAAATCGTAAAGGGACATTAATATGCAAGGCAGAATCAGAAACTCATGTAATTTGTGCACAAGAGTTTTATTAACTAAACACTAACGCAAACTAGTCTAACAAACAAACAAACAAACAAACAATCGCTCATACATGGGGCCGGTTCGGGCTCTCCGTCAGAAGATAGCAGAAGAGGTTTTTTTAGAAGAAGAGAGGTTTTTAGAAGAGAGGGCCGGACCTGTGAATAAGACCTTTATCTGGTATAGAGGTCACACCTCTGGGGAGTCAAAGAGCCAATGGGCTCCCGTCTCTTTGGAGGGAAGGTTTTACGACTCTTTGTCTCTCAGCATGGCAATTTGCATGGGGTTGGATTAATAGGGGATATACCAACTATTGAAGATTCTTAGAACACTTATATGTTGCATAGGTAGCAACATACAGTCAGGTCCATAAATATTGGGACATGCATTAGAGCATGTAGCACGGGTCAAAATCGTAAAGGGACATTAATATGCAAGGCAGAATCAGAAAGTCATGTAATTTGTGCACAAGAGTTTTATTAACTAAACACTAACGCAAACTAGTCTAACAAACAAACAAACAATCGCTCATACATGGGGAAAGGGCTAATGAGAGTTGATGGATGAAACCATCAGGAAAACCAGAGAATGCAGTTATGGAAAAAGTCATTTAACCACCTGAGTAAAACCATCAGCGCCGTTTATAATGGGGTCTATAACTTATACTAAACCTCTGTTTCGTTTAGTTAAATGTACTATACTTGCACTTCCTTTTGTCGTGACGGAATGCGGTCTCGGATGAAAAGTCTTGATGGTTTTAAGGTTTTTGGACTCACGATCACGTTCTTCCGGGTTAAAGAGTGATGACTTCCAAAGATGTTCTGAGGTAGAAATGTTCTTCCAGGTAGGGAGTGGAAAAAGAGTTAAGAAAGATGTCTGCTGAGGTCCGATGAGCTTTGATTGAATGGAAAGACAAGGCCATAAGCCTGGCACAATAACTTAAGGGTCCAGAAGAGTTCCAGCTCACATCCTCCTCATCCTCTTAGGGTCTAACAGATCCACAGACTGGGTCTTTGTGGTCAAGAGCCATCTCCCAGGCTCTATGTTGGGCCGACCAGGCTCACCCGCGCCGGTTCGGGCTCTCCGTCAGAAGATAGCAGAAGAGGTTTTTTTAGAAGAAGAGAGGTTTTTAGAAGAGAGGGCCGGACCTGTGAATAAGACCTTTATCTGGTATAGAGGTCACACCTCTGGGGAGTCAAAGAGCCAATGGGCTCCCGTCTCTTTGGAGGAAAGGTTTTACGACTCTTTGTCTCAGCATGGCAATTTGCATGGGGTTGGATTAATAGGGGATATACCAACTATTGAAGATTCTTAGAACACTTATATGTTGCATAGGTAGCAACATACAGTCAGGTCCATAAATATTGGGACATCGACACAATTCTAACATTTTTGGCTCTATACACCACCACAATGGATTTCAAATGAAACGAACAAGATGTGCTTTAACTGCAGACTGTCAGCTTTAATTTGAGGGTATTTACATCCAAATCAGGTGAACGGTGTAGGAATTACAACAGTTTGCATATGTGCCTCCCACTTGTTAAGGGACCAAAAGTAATGGGACAATTGGCTTCTCAGCTGTTCCATGGCCAGGTGTGTGTTATTCCCTCATTATCCCAATTACAATGAGCAGATAAAAGGTCCAGAGTTCATTTCAAGTGTGCTATTTGCATTTGGAATCTGTTGCTGTCAACTGTCAAGATGAGATCCAAGAGCTGTCACTATCAGTGAAGCAAGCCATCATTAGGCTGAAAAAACAAAACAAACCCATCAGAGAGATAGCAAAAACATTAGGCGTGGCCAAAACAACTGTTTGGAACATTCTTAAAAAGAAGGAACGCACCGTTGAGCTCAGCAACACCAAAAGACCCGGAAGACCACGGAAAACAACTGTGGTGGATGACCGAAGAATTCTTTCCCTGGTGAAGAAAACACCCTTCACAACAGTTGGCCAGATCAAGAACACTCTCCAGGAGGCAGGTGTATGTGTGTCAAAGTCAACAATCAAGAGAAGACTTCACCAGAGTGAATACAGAGGGTTCACCACAAGATGTAAACCATTGGTGAGCCTCAAAAACAGGAAGGCTAGATTAGAGTTTGCCAAACGACTTCACAGTTCTGGAACAACATCCTATGGACAGATGAGACCAAGATCAACTTGTACCAGAGTGATGGGAAGAGAAGAGTATGGAGAAGGAAAGGAACTGCTCATGATCCTAAGCATACCACCTCATCAGTGAAGCATGGTGGTGGTGGGCATGTATGGCTACCAGTGGAACTGGTTCTCTTGTATTTATTGATGATGTGACTGCTGACAAAAGCAGCAGGATGAATTCTGAAGTGTTTCGGGCAATATTATCTGCTCATATTCAGCCAAATGCTTCAGAACTCATTGGACGGCGCTTCACAGTGCAGATGGACAATGACCCAAAGCATACTGCAAAAGCAACCAAAGAGTTTTTGAAGGGAAAGAAGTGGATTGTTATGCAATGGCCAAGTCAATCACCTGACCTGAATCCGATTGAGCAAGCATTTCACTTGCTGAAGACAAAACTGAAGGGAAAATGCCCCAAGAACAAGCAGGAACTGAAGACGGTTGCAGTAGAGGCCTGGCAGAGCATCACCAGGGATGAAACCCAGCGTCTGGTGATGTCTATGCATTCCAGACTTCAGGCTGTAATTGACTGCAAAGGATTTGCAACCAAGTATTAAAAAGTGAAAGTTTGATTTATGATTATTATTCTGTCCCATTACTTTTGGTCCCTTAACAAGTGGGAGGCACATATGCAAACTGTTGTAATTCCTACACCGTTCACCTGATTTGGATGTAAATACCCTCAAATTAAAGCTGACAGTCTGCAGTTAAAGCACATCTTGTTCATTTCATTTGAAATCCATTGTGGTGGTGTATAGAGCCAAAAATGTTAGAATTGTGTCGATGTCCCAATATTTATGGACCTGACTGTATAATATATACTCTCAATTAGATCATCCGAAGACGAATTGATAAAGATCAAACATGATATACGTGAGGTAATATTAACTAGTGATCTATCATAAACATGCATAAAACAGGATACAGTACAAAAAGACAATATACACGAACAGTAACAAAATACACAATGACCTGAGGATATGTGTTCATTCAAAGAAAGGTTTTTCAATGAATTAATTAGAGAAGAGTCCATTTTTCTGTGCCTTAATGTCTCTTTCCTAAGGGAAAATGAGGTGAGTGTTGCTCGGCCCCGCATTCCTTAAAGCAATAAAACTAGTGTTATCAGGTTGGTTGCTATGGAAACGGGGGGCCTGGAGTCATCACAGACATACCGGCACTCAGAATGTGTGTTGGGTGAGGGGTCTGTGGTTAGCTGTTAATCTAATAACTAATTTGATTTGTTAAATCTGATGAACAAATGTGTGTCTGATTGGTCCAAATGCTACACCGGACTCCTCGTCCGTTTTGGGCCTGGCACTGCGAGAAGAAGACGGCGGCAAGAGGGCAGGGTCAGACAACGAGCACGAAAACTCCTCCGAATCAGACGCTGCCAGGGAAAGGC
The DNA here is from genome assembly GCA_039654775.1 of Spinibarbus caldwelli. Taxonomy (NCBI): domain Eukaryota; kingdom Metazoa; phylum Chordata; class Actinopteri; order Cypriniformes; family Cyprinidae; genus Spinibarbus; species Spinibarbus caldwelli. Next base: position 27,305,445 of record CM077266.1, on the reverse strand, counting down.
TGTCCATCTCGTCCTCGCTCACACCGAACGAGATCATGTCGCTCGCAGCTGCAGAGGGGCGCTGATTGGGCTGGGTGAAGCAGACGGGAGAAACCTCTCTCTGTGGTGACAGCGAGGCACGCGGACACTGTGCCGACGTAAGCTCGCTCGTCTCCGGCCGCTCAATTCCTCTGCCCTGCTGTTTTTTCCTCACAGGTCCTTGGGAGGAAGAAAACGGGAGGGCGCGAGGGCCGGAGTCGCTCTCTGAAAACAAAGCGATCCGAGAGCGCAGAGAGGCAAGACTGAAAGACTTGCAGTGCGAGCAATCAGTCCTGCTGAGCGCAGCGTCAGCATGGGATTTCCCCAAGCATGACACGCACTCAGCGTGACCATCATCAGCGTGCAGGGGAGCCCTGCATGTCTTACAATGACGGCGCGGCATTTGAAACAACGCCAAATTTGCTCTTTTTGTGAGACTCTTTTAGACGATCACCGGATGGCGGCAGGGGATAGACCGGGAATAACAGCAGAGCTGCAAAGGTCCAATCCAGCTGCTGAGGCATTTCTACGGCGAAGTTGGTGTCAGCGAAGAGTCAGCAAGGAAGAATCTTCGTCGCTGAAGAGAAGAAATCTGAGATGCGGTGGCGAAGCGGCCGCTTATATAGCCACAGTCCCCGCCCGTTTTGGCGGGCTATGGCGGGCTGCTCAGCCATAGGCTCGCTCGCCGCCGCCGCCGAGCCATTGGTTCGTTTTTATAGCACTGCACGAACCAATGGACTTGCAATTTAACTGCGTGATTGAAAAGGTTTCAGTTGAAGAGGAAAAAAGGAGTTTTTCCCATACAAGCATCTTACGGCGCAGTACGAGTGAAAATATCGACAGGGAACAGTGTTCTCCTGGTGTTGAATGAAAAGAATGGCTAAACTATATTTTATGTTTTCCTGTTTTATGAAATCTTTGTTTAACATTAAACTCTCATAATTCATGTCCATTTATTGATGTTTACAGTCCTGCAGAAATATCACTCTCCAAGGTATTGAATCCATCAGATTATTGACAAGTACTCAGAAAGCATGACAGCAAACAGGATGTTGTGGGGTGAACACTTCAAAAACTAGTGGCAAAACTTTCTTGGGTTTCTGCATTGAGACAACTTCCAGTTCAATATTCCCACTGTGAGTTTTGACATTAGCTTTGCCACCCCCTTTACTAAAAGGAGTACCTTTCACTGTACCTTTCTCATCTGCATCTGTCACGAAGAATGCTGATTTGGCATCAAAGGGGGTGTTCTGAACCTCGATTCGCTCTCTTTCTGGCTTCTGGAGGTAAATGGCCACCAGGCCGAAACACTCCATTTCACCATCTCCCATGATTGTACTTTTCTGTTAAAAGGTTAAAATGTAACAATTTTTAGGTGTCAAACTTACTTAAGTTATGAAAACAATGTTCCACTATTAATTATTCTTTTGCATTAACATAGTACTTTCATTAAAGTAGTATGTTAAGTAAATTCATTATGTGTACATCCAAGCTGCTCACCTTTTTGTTTTCAAGGCCAGAAAGGTTTCTGCTAGGTTCTGTTAAGTGCATGGACACAGACTATTTAATAGATATTGTTTTCTGTTAATATATGATTTAATGTATGCACTTTTTCTTTTAACAATATCAAACATTCATATTAATGTAAACCTAATGTAACAATAAAAGAAAATAATAATAATTAAAAGCATACATTTAACTTAAACTAATAATTTTGGCACAGCAGAGTCTTGACTCAGCTTCCAGTGGTTGGCAGTCCCTGAGGTCCAAGATGCCTCCTTTTATATAGACAATGTTGTTCAGCAGTGCAGCCGCTGTATTTGGTTATAATGGGCTGGGTTTTACTTTCTATTTATGATAAATGTGTTCTGTTCTGTTTTTATCCTAGGATACAGTTACAAACCTCCATAAAGTGATTGATAAGAGAAGTCAATGTAATGTATTTGCATTTAAATAATTTCACTTGTACCTTCAAACACTTGATATGCATAGCATCAGTGGGCCAAAAAAGTGTAAAAGCAATTTTTTTTTTTTTTTTTTTTGTTCCCTTTATGAAGGTCATACAGCATATAAATGGTTTATTCCCTCTATACCTATTTTAAGCTGAATGTCTTTCCTGTGGCAGATGCTCCACTGACTGGGGATTCACACAAGATGAAAATGTCTATACTGTAAACCTCATTTTACTTAAACAGAACATTTTTTTTTTATTTAATTTTTATTTAAACATAAATAAAAATGTTTAAATAAAAATGCCCCCACGACTTAAACCATGGAGTGTAAAATACATTCCGCAATAAAAAGTAGGAAAGAGTACATTAAAAAGGCCCAATGATCAATAACGATACAACAAATTTAATTTTCCCTCCTATTTTTGTTTTGTTCAACAGAAAATTGTTGGTAGTTTATTTTGTTGTTCCCAAAATTTTTCTTTCTGCACCTATTGTCTGAACTGAATTAGGCAAAAAAGCTTTCAAGTATGCTGTACCTTATGGATTGGAATTCTCTCTAAATTAAATTAAAGATATAATTTGTCTTTGAAAACAATATCATATTTTTTAAAAGATATAATTTGATAATTGGAGGATGAGTCAATAATTTGTAAATGTTTGTGTATATGTGTATAAGTTACACTTGGCTGCCTATCTTGGTTGGCCAGGACTCTCATGTAAAAGTTATTTTTAATCTCAGAGAGGTCTTACCTCAACAAATAAATAAATAAAATTAGACAAATATATCCAAGCGGATTCCCCTTTTCTAAAGGGCAATAAATGAAGTATTCAAGACAAGCATAATGCAGCTGTCCAAATAAATGCTTCTACTCTGTCCACACAGATGAAAAGTTCTGTAATGATTAGTATATTTGTTTTGTCAAGAGTGAATATCCTTGACATTTGGCTGAGTGGGAATCAGACACTCAGGTGTAACAGAGTGAAATGTCTGTCACAGTTTTTCTATATCCCTAGGGTAATGAAATTAAAAATTCTATGTGTTGTAATACTATGAGGCACTAGAGGGCGCTCGTAAGACACACCTGGATTGTATATCAGGAGAGTAGTTGCCTGAAGTAGTAGTTCAGTTTGGGCAGAGGGAACGCATGTTTCTTTGTGGCTACCTTGAACTGTTGGTTTACAAAGTCCTAGCTGGGAAACCTTTGGTTTTAAGCTCAACATGTGAGTGTGTTTGAATATTGTCTTCCTTTTTTTTATTATTTATAATGTGGGAGGAATGCTTATGTTTGTTTTTGGTATTTTCTATTTTACAGAAGGACTTTTTTCTTTTTCCTCTAATTTAACTTCTTAATGTGTGTTTGGATACATGTCTGATTGGGACTGTGTTCAATGGAATATTGTTTGGAGTGGAAATGCCTTTGTTTTGGATTCCTTTGTGGAGCTCATTCATCTGCCAGTCATAGTTCTCAACTCTAAAGTGGAGCAACGTATTTCAACACACAATGTTTTTCTTCGGAAAGAATAACTCATTTTTGCCATGGAATGGATCATCTTTTCTCAGATAAGAACTCTTAAGACAATTTCTTTGGTGTAAAATCAAGGACAAGGACATTTTTTCCGACCTGCAATGAACAGGTCATTTCCACCACATCTCAATATACAGCTGTTATTTAAATATAGAATAACTTATGTCACTCAAGAATTGTCTAAGATCAGTTTTTCCACAATGTACAATAATTATACATTTGTCAATGAGATAAATGAACTGCCCTAAGGACCAAATGCTGAACTGTACACCTGTCACACTCTGAAATTTAATATTGGTTTGGGTAAGAGCTTATTAGAAAATAAATAACTTGAATTTTTATATTAACTAGAGCATGATCTCATAAATTGTGGATACATTTTTAATGTGTGATGAGAACTTTTTAATTTTTAATTTTTTTTTTTTAAAAAATGTGTGGTGGTGGAAATGACAATGAATTAACGTGAATGTAGAGAAACAGCAGAGATATTTATTAGAAAAAAGTCTTAAACTCATCACACTCATTAAACTCAATTCACAAAGTCATTAAACATACTGTATCAATTGTACTTTGTAACCATAAATATCATTTCCACCACAGAGGGCGTGTGGTGGAAATGACATTTCTGTAGTTTTTTGTGAGAAAAATTGAAATAATTGAATTAATACTTAGCATTTCATGTATGCAAAATACTCTTATTTAACAAAGTATTTAGCTTTTTAAAAACACCCTTGAAGGTACAGCATGTTTGGACATGATGTAGAGTAAATATATTAACTGATCAAGCAATATTTACCTTGATTTTTCTTCACATGTTGTTGATGAAAATAGAAACCACCTAAACAATCTTTCACACAAACTTTTTAAAGGGACATTACAGTGTTGTGGTGGAAATGACACCAATACTGTGTGACAGCTATATTTTGTATAAAAAGTAATATTGATAGTGGTCTCACATTAAATACTATAATGTATTTTAATTATTTTACAAGTGCTTAATTCAGGTACATTAATAGTTACCAGATAAGTCATATTTTTAAACTGTATTTTCATTGTTGAAGCTTAAAAGTCTGGGTGTGCGACAAGGAGAAAAAAGTGATTTTGATCTCTATAAGGAGGTTGAAAAGTATGAAAAAATCATAATAGAAAGGTAGTAAAAAGTTTTTAATGTGGTTTTATTCTTAGTTTGACAAGGAAAGAGGGATTTGTCCAAAATTATATGTATTTTTGAAAAATATGACCAAAGAACATAAAAGTGCCCATAGTCTAAGAATCACCCATATATATATATATATATATATATATATATATATATATATATATATATATAAGAGTCCTCTTACAGAGATATATATATTAATTTTTCACAAGAACATATTTTTCATTGGGGGAATAAACGCGACAAAAAGACTGTTTGCTGAAGTTCATATATTGCTTTACTTGATTTTAGTGAAAAACCCTCATTTGTGGCTAATCTAAAGAAAGAAAGAGAAGTTACTCAGGTTTTCAGTGCTTCTTCATGCTGTCAGATAATCCAGCTGGCACTCTATCAATGCAGGCACGGCTGTGGAGGAGCTGTCAAATGGCTCTGGTATACAGTTTCAAGACATCTGCAAGTTGAGCGTATTTATAAAAAGGTCAAAGTCATATTAATGAAGATGGTTTGTGGTGTGATAACAGCCTTACAAAAAAAAAACAACAACAACAACTTAGGTTTCCAGTGGTCTCCATTTTCATCAGTCACATGAGCTTGTCAGCTCAACAACATTTTTACAATATACTTCATTCATTTCAACAAAATAAACATCAACACAGCAAAATGCTTTATACACAGTTTTATAAAAATGTGTTGCTTACTTTTTGAAGTCCAGGGTAAGCGTTTGTACAGTGTCAACAGTGGCTCCAAAGCTACATATTTCTTTACAAAGACAACTATACATTTGTATTTTGGAAGTTGGTCATTTATAAACTTCTTGAAAGTTTGTTAACATGGGGATTCGCATGTAAATGGTAAACAACAAACACAACCAAAACACAATCAGCTCCTCACGTGCTGCTCTGGCTTGCGGTGTGAAACCGGCCTTAAAGCAATCTGGAAATTAATGAGATAATTCTATGTTTAATTAAAAAATGATTATGCATTAGTGATGAACATCTGCTTTAGAGCTGCACAATTAATTGTTAAAGGATCGCAATCTCGATTCAAACAGCCACGCAATCTTATTTCTAAATGAAAATGATTCTCCTGTGCCCATTAAACCTTTGAAAAGTCAATCCAGAATATTGAAACCTGCCACTGACAGAGAGAGAGAGAGAGAGACGTTGTTATGTTTAGATATGAAACAGCTTCACAAACAGTCTTTTCAACCACACAGTGTTATTTCTGTCTTACAATCATATTACCACAGAAGTACTTGAATAAAAGTTTATAGTTTGGATATAAACACTTTTGTCTATGGTAGTGATCAAAATAGAGCAAATTAACATCTTTTGAAAGTACTTGGCACTTCAAATAACATTTGTGTCGATTACAGTGTTTTTCTCTAGGTGGCGAAAAGTGACTGTTAAAAATATATTTGTCATTGAAGAATTCATTCAAGAAATTTGTTAAAAATGTTGGTTCATCCAGTAAAAACAAGTGAAGTATTTATGAGTGAGTCATTGATTCATTCATTTAAACCATTAAAAAAGATAAAATAAAATAAAGTAAAATAAAAAAAAAATCATATTACTTAAACATTTTTAAATAGACTGCAGCAATTATTATTTTGTCACAGCCTCTATGTAATTACATGTTATTTTCTTTAGTTCAAAATTTAGGAGAATTGTGATCTCTATCTGAGACAAAAAAATTGTGATTCCCAATTTAGCCAGAATCGTGCAGCTCTAACCTGCTGTTAAAAAGCAGAATCACTGAAGAAAAGAGAAACACAACTAACTTCCAGCCACCGCCTTTGATGAAATCCACTGAAGATAAAAGAAGTCGTTAAATCTCTCAAGATCTGATTAAACAACTCCTAAAACAGCATTAACAGCTTTAATTATTACTAACCAGATTGACTTTATTTCTGTCAGATGTCTACAGAATCTCTTGTTGAGTATTAAAAGAGGTTTAGATGTTGGTTTTATTGTTTTGTTTGACACTAGCATGATGGGGATCAATGTTTGCTTTAGCTGGGCTCTTGACCATTTACTTTTGAACATTAGCTTTTCTTTAACTGATATAAATGTTTTTAAAACACATTTGTTGTGGCAAAAAAAGAAAAGAAAAAAAAGAGCAACAAGAAAAAATGTTGTGTTATTGGTTATGTTTTGATAATGACATAATGATCATGTAATGATTGTTTCATTGATTCCATGCAGTGTTTAATCTCTTAACAATATTGTGTTGTAATTGTTACAGTTTGTGTCTTTGGTATTTGCTGTGTTGTCTTGTGTGTTTTTTCTCCTCCCTCTTGTTCTTTCTGGTCTCTGATAGGTTGTCCAATGATGGGGTGTATGTTCGTCATTGGCAGTTCGGTCGCGTCTGGGTTGAGAGCTCCTGGATCCCTCCTCCGGCTGATTATCAAACTTGTTGAACTTAAGTGAATTGTGAAGACTGTTGGCCATCTGTTCTAAAACATTTTGTTTTAAGAACGTGGAGCGTAGAGGTGTCCTGCCTATTTATTTTGATTGGTTTGTTTGGGTTTTGTTTTTCGTTAGGTAGTTAGGGAAGTAAAATGTATTTTTATTTTTAACTCAATTAGGTTATTTAATACTTCCTCTCTTTTCTTTCTAGATAGGTTTTGTTTGTTATTTTGGCCTTTGGACACCCCGAAGAGATGCTCTCTATGTCATGAATCTGGTCCATGGACCTCCATTTGTTCGCCACCAGAGGTCACCCTTCCATCACATTGACTCTCTCACCACACACTACCCCGGACTTCATTTCCCAGGAGCCATTTCCCTAATCACATGCTCACACCTGATACCCATCTCGCAATCACACACACTACTTAAGCCATGGACTTTCTCAGTCAGATCGCCGAGTATTGTACGCAAATATCCTAGTGATAGCTACCCTACAAAGCCCTCTGAGTTGTCTTAGTCTTGCCTTGCCTGTTTTCCCGTGTTTTGATTTCTGCCCGTGTTTCCTGGATTAACCCTTGCCTTGCCGTTCGGACTCTGTTTGCCCCTCGTTTGGATTATTGCTGTTTACCTGGATTTACTCTCTCTGCCTTGCCCTTTGGATATTGTTCGCTGATCGAAGACCCACGCTTGTTCTAGGACTACTCTGTGTCTTGCCTGTGTTATACCTGTTTGCCATCGTCTGACCCTGCCTGTGTTTTGACCATGTTTTACAATAAAGCCTTGCACATGGATCGGCACGTCTCTCGTCTCGTCAGCTCCGTTACAGAATACTCGGCCACACAAGGATCCAGCGGCTTTTCTAACGGACCCTGGTCAGGTATGGACCCATTCAATCAGCTGCTCGATCTGCGACAGGGGAGTTTAGCCATAGAGGAGTACGTCTCACAATTCTGTGAGTTATCTAATAGGGTGCCTTTTGATGAGGTCGTACTAAAAGACATTTTTCGTTTTGGACTCAGTGAGCCCATAAAGTCATGGTTATCAGAGGGGAAGTTTCATTGCAGTCTAAAGGACTTTATAGACTATGCTTTGCTGTGCGCTGGCTCTTCGTTTACTGTGGGTGTCGCGGAAGAGGAACGCGACACCGCGTCTATGACTGAGATGGCGGCCGTAGCAGAGCCTGTTCACAAAATGGCGGCCACCACGACGTTCCGTCATGTCACAACTGTCATTCCTGAGCCAAGTCACGTCACAGCTGCTCATCCCGAGACGCGTCACGTCACTGCTGATCGCCCAGAGTCCCAGCACGTCACTGCTGATCGCCCAGAGTCCCAGCACGTCACTGCTGATCGCCCAGAGTCCCAGCACGTCACTGCTGATCTCCCAGAGTCCCAGCACATCACTGCTGATCGCCCAGAGTCCCAGCACGTCACTGCTGATCGCCCAGAGTCCCAGCACATCTCAGCTGATCGCCCAGAGTCCCAGCACGTCTCAGCTGATCGCCCAGAGTCCCAGCACGTCTCAGCTGATCGCCCAGAGTCCCAGCACGTCTCAGCTGATCGTCCAGAGTCCCAGCACATCTCAGCTGATCGTCCAGAGTCCCAGCACGTCACTGCTGATCGTCCAGAGTCCCAGCACGTCACTGCTGATCGTCCAGAGTCCCAGCACGTCTCAGCTGATCGCCCAGAGTCACAGCACGTCACTGCTGATCTTCCGGAGTCCCTTCACGACACCACTGACCCTCCAGAACCACGTTACGTCACTGCTGATCATCCAGAGTCTTGTGACATCCTGTCCACCACACCCAGATATTCAAGGTCAGTGCTCCGATTTCCCAGGTTGATGTCTAGTGTGAGTGATGCACCGCTGGTGTCTGCACGTGCAGCTGGTATCCCCAAACCCACTCACTCTAGCCCTCCTGTCCCTGAACTGAGTCCCCTGTCCGAAGCGCTTCCCATGATGGGGATCGTTTTATGTTGCATTTGGGCCGCATATACCACCACAGAACTGCCCCAGGCGATGGCACCCGCTGCAGCTTCTCCAGAGGAGGTGGCACTTGCTGCAGAACCTCCTGAAGCAGCGGTGCTCGCTTCAGACCCTTTTATGGTGGTGGCGCCCAGCAAGGAACTCTCTCTCGTTCCCGATGGTACAACTGTAGAACCTCCAGAGGTGGCGGCAACTGCTGCAGAACCTCCAGAGGTGTCAGTGGTATCCGTCTGCGAATCCTCGTCTTGTCCTGTCACGGCTATGGAGGCCGTCTGTGTATCCTCGTCCTGTCCTGTCACAGCCAGAAGGGCTGTCCCTGAACTCTCGTCCTGTCCTGTCACGGCCACGGAGGCCGCTTTTGAACATTTGCCCTACTCTAAACCCGCCTTTGAACTCTCACCCCGTTCTGAACTAGCCATGGTGGCTGATTGTGAACTGCCTTGCCCCGTTGGATACTCTTCGCCGATCGTCGACCCACGCTTGCCCTAGGATTACTCTTTGTCTTGTCCCTGCCATACCTGTTTGCCATTGTTTCGACCCTGCCTGTATTTCTGACTATGTCTTTAAATAAAAGCTTGCACATGGATCCGCACGTCTCACGTCTCATCAGACCCGTAACACTCTATTTTCACTTGATGTTTATTTTTAAATAAACCTAATCACCTTATTTGACTAATACTGTGCAGTTGTTTGATTATCGACCGGAGTGGTTTGAATATTTGGGATTCCATTACAACAACCCAGTTTGGTTATGCCCTGTTTAGAGTTTATTCCCGTTATTCCTGAGCGCGGGGCGTAACAGTAATAATTTTATGTAACCACTACCGTGATACTAGAGCAAAAGATCTAGCAGTGCTAAGCAATCAGTTATGAAGGATTGTTTGACTCATCACTCACAAAAAAAGAAGTGCTATGTAATTATTATGAACTACTATGTAATTAAGACACACAGACATCAAGAATCAGCATATGAATCTCAACAATGGTGAAAATCAACAGAGCAACTCTGAATGTCACAAAACATGCTACTAATTGATAATATTTAAAATATCAAAATCAACTGCCGGCGGCGGATCTTTTTCCAATTTAGTGGCCAAACTCTGGAACAATGTACCTAACACTGTTCGGGAGTCAGTTTAAATCTAGATTAAAGACCCATCCCTTAAACCTGGCTAACACATAATACACTATCACATTTCTATAATTCAAATCCATTAAAGGATTGCTAGGCTGCATTAATTAGGTCAACCAGAACCGGGAACACTTCCCCATAACACCTGATGTACTTGTTACATCGTAAGAAGAATGGCATCTATGCTAATATTAGTCTCTTTCATTCTTATTCCGAGGTCAATGTAGCCATATGGATCCAGTCTGTATCCAGATCAGATGGTGGATCAGCACCTAGAGACGACCTCTACAGCCCTGAACGTCAGCGGAGACCAGGACAACTAGATGAGCCCCAAAGACAAATCCCCAGTGAAGACCTCGTCACCTAGACGGCCATCGGGACAAGACCACGGGAACCAGATGAGTCCTTTACACAATCTGACTTTGCTGCAGTTGGAATTGAACTGCTGTTTCGTCTGGTTAGAGGAGAACTGGACCCCCGACTGAGCCTGGTTTCTCCCAAGGTTTTTTACTCCATTCTGTCACCGATACAGTTTTGGTTCCTTGCCGCTGTCGCCTCTGGCTTGCTTAGTTGGGGACACTTATTTTCCAGCGATATCGTCTACATGATTGCACAGATACTATTTAAACTGAACTGAGCTGGACGATGACATCATTGAATTCAATAATGAAATACCTTTAACTGAAAACTGAGTGTTTAATCTTGTCATTTTACATTATTGACACACTATTTTCACATTATTGGAAAGTTGCTTTGACACAATCTGTATTGTTAAAAGCGCTATATAAATAAAGGTGACTTGACTTGATAAGCAAGTTGTATATCCGTGGCTAATTATGCAAAATCAAAAACTGGGCTGCCGGACATGTCAGAGTGTGGGATCGCTCGGACCTGACCAAACAGTTGGGATGAAATTAGCATCTGAGTGAGTTGTGCAGTGACATCCACGGCTCCAGATAAAACAAAACGGCAACAGGCACTTCGTAAAAAAGTGTTTGAGCACAGTTGTACTAAATCACATATGGCAGCAGAAAGCATTTTGCAAAGAGCCAGTCAAAATACAATTATACAGAGTGTTGCTATTGCGCAGGCTGAACAGACTGAAACGACTGCTATAGTATTTCAAACTGCTTACAAAGAGGCAAAATGCAATAGACCTGCCCATGGATTCGAGCATGAAGTAGATTGCCAAGAGTTAAATGGCATCAATATGGGGAGTATCTTACATTATAATGTAGCGTGCGCCAGTATTCAGGAACACATCTCATCTAAAATGTGATGTAAATTGTGAAATGGAAAAAATTGTGCAAAGTGCCCCCAAAATTAGCCTTATTATTGACGAGGCAACAAGTTTAAGCAAAAAAATGTGCCCTTATCATTTACATGAGACTGCAGTTACAAGACATGGACATGCCTGCTGATAAATTTGTGGATGTAGTGGAACTGGATGATTTAAGTGCTGAAGGAATTGTTCGCAGCCTTCTTTCGAGCCTAGAGAGACACAACTTTACGAAGGAACTGATTGCCATAACAACTGATGGAGCCTCAGTGATGTTTGGACGTAAAATTGGAGTAGTAGCGAGAATGCAGGCCCTGTTCCCTGGTGTCACCCGTTGGCATGGTACTGCTCATAGACTCGAGCTTGCTGTGAGTGACACGCTCAAAGCCATTGGAGTAACTGATCATTTCAAAATCCTCATGGATAAACTTGACTCGCTCTATCACACATCCAACAAAAATAGAATGGAACTGAAAGAGTGTGCAGAAAGTCTAGACATTCAGCTGCACAAAGTTGGGAGAATTCTAAACACTAGGTGGGTCGCGTCAAGCTTCAGAGCTGTCGAGGCTGTGAGGAACAATTACTGTGCTCTCCATAAGCACTTCAGCGAAGCAGCTGCTGATTCCTCACGAGACAGTGCGACCTGCAGCACCTATGCTGGTCTCATCAGTCTTCATCTCATGCTTTCATTAACAATTTGGGACTCATGTTTGACACTCTTCAGGAACTTTCAGAGTTATCAGTTGAACTCCAAAAAAGAGATTGCACAATAATTGACACACACAAATCAATTGTACAACAAATGCGAGTGTTTGACGCTATGCCAGATCAGCCTGGGTGACACACAGTAATAAGCCAGAGGGCAATGCAAGAGAATTGCTTCCAAGGTGTCACGTTGAATGTGGGAAAATCCAGTGACAGACTGATCGATCCGAAGGAGTTTTTCAAGGCTATTGCAAGGAATGTAGAGGAACGTTTATTGTGTATAGGTGGATGATGAGGGCAAGAAGAAACAGCCAGATACAGCAGGATTATTGATGAATTGAAAGTGCTATACCCCCAGTACTGGCCAGAGTCCCTTTGCGAGCATTTTCGAATTGACTGTCCCAGAGTTGTATTCCGTGCTTACAGCGAGTACAAGGACAGTAACGGACAACAGGTCTCAAATGAACTCGACAACCTTATTAAGTGCATTAATACAATTCCCATCTCCAGCGAAGAATGTGAACGAGGTTTCTCTCATATTAGTTTGATATGCACATCAAGCCTCGCCTCTCTTAATATAAAGACAATTTCAACCCTGCTATTTCTATGCCTTGTTGGACCACCACTGTGCAAATTTAAACCAGAAACGTATGTTAGATCTTGGATTGCTAAAGGACACTGATATGCAACTGACACACGCAGCAAAGTCCGCAGTAGGGAGGAGGATGACAAGAAGGGTTTCAAGACGCTGTGGGCTCTTCTTGAAGATTAGACAGGGTGAGTGATTTAATTTATTTACCTTTCACTTGACACAGAAGTGAACTGCATGCCAGTGGTGTTAGTAAACTGGATAGTGATGTTTCATAAGATTCATATTTGTAGCTACACATTTAAAAAAAAAAAAAAATCCACGATTGACCTGTAAATGGAACAGAATAATACACGAGACCATTCAGAAACTTGTTAATGATGCTCTTAGTTGCGCTATCACCATTTCATGTTCCGGGAAAACTGAAGTTGTGTGGTTGGTGTCGATCACAGCGGCTTTTATTTGCTGGTTTTGTTCCGGATATTATTCATTTACAAATTAAGCACTGCATACAACATCTGAAGACTTGGAATATAATGGACAAAATAATGGACTATGATTATGATCGGTTTATGGTGCATTTTCATGTTATGGTGAGCAGCTGTCCCATAAAAATTAAGTGGTGGGACAGAGTGTTAAATTTTAAACATTTTAAAGTTCAGGCTTGGATAAAGTGATGGAATGTCTCGAAACAAGTCGAATACGTTACAAGAATCTCACACCATAGGTGCCGATCCCACCCTTGTTTTACATTAGTTTATGCAAACATAAGTATGTTAGACCGACATTTCATACTACTATGAATGTTTGACTTCACCAGTCAGAGATCACAAAAAATACATTAAAGAGGTGTGTGAAATTGCAACTACGATGTCAGACACTGTAATAAGCTCTGGTCATTTCCCTGCTTACCATGATGACGTGGTGCCCACAGAATAACATAGGTTTCGTAGACAATTGGATCAGTTTTTGGGGCAGACCTGACCTGATGAAAAGAGATGGTGTTCATCCCTCCTGGGGTGGTGCCGCTCTTCTCTCTAGAAATAGGGCACATAGTCTTGTACTTGACTAACTGGGGCCCAGGTCAGGAAGCAGACAAACTGGCTAAATTGACCGTCTGCTAGCCGCCTCACGTCACAGAAGTCAGTTAATTCTCAGCACATAGAGACTCCTTCACCTAGATATCATACTATAGAGACTGTGTCTCTTCCCTGAACTAACAAATACAAAAAAAAAAAAAAAAACGTCCAAAATTGATTATTTGATTGATTAAGGTCCAAATTGAATTGATGTTCAACAAATAAAAAAACAGATATAATACAGATAAACAAATTATAAAGCTTTGCTTAATGGATATTTAGATCCCTTTCTACGATAGGGCTTTTTGTAAATGATATGATCACTGATCATGAACTAGATGTGCTCTGTTTGACAGAAACCTGGCTAAAACCAGATGATTTCATTACTTTAAATGAGTCTACCCCCAAGATAACTGTTAATAAACATGAGCCGCTTCCAAAAGGTAAAGGTGGGTGTGTTGCTACAATTTATAGTAATATTTTAAGTATTTCTCAGAAGTCTGGTTTCAAGTATAATTCATTTGAAGTAATGGTTCTTTATATAAAATCATCTAGTGTAATAAGTGCTAATATTAAATCCCTATTCACATTTGTACTGGCTACTGTTTGCAGGCCATCAGGGCACCATACAGACTTTATCAAATGATTTTTCTGAGATAATGCTGCTGCAGATAAAGTCTTAATTGTTGGTGATTTTAATATCCATGTAGATAATGATAAATATGCAATGGAATTAGCATTTATAGACATTATAAACTATATTGGAGTTAGAAAATATGTCAGGACCCACTCATTGCTGTAAACATACTTTAGATTTAATATTATCACATGGAATTGATGTTAATGACGTTGAAATTCTGCAGCAGAGCGATGATATCTCAGATCATTATCTAGTCTTGTGTATACTCCATTTAGCTAAAACTGTAATTAAACTCCTTGTTTCAAATTTGTCAGAACCATCACTTCTACCACAAAAGACTGCTTTGTAAACAATCTTCCTGACTTGTCCCATTTGTCTCTTGCCTGTATTTATTGCACGCAATTATTCCTTTGAGTCACTCCATCATTCTGATTTAGGAACTGAAGGCAGATCAGGTTATTAACTGTTGCTATTTCATAACCTTTTAAAGTCCGTCTCCACCATAACAAAGGGTGCATTGACAACCAAGGTGCGGATCCATCTGCGAGCTTTATTCCAAAACGTGGTCAAAAAACAGGCATGGTCGATACTGCCAAACAGTGTTAGACAGGGCAAGACAAAAGAGTAATCCAATATTCAGGCGAATGGTCAGGGCAGACAGAGAACAATCAAGGCTAGGTAAACAGGCTAGGATAAAGACATGGGTAATCAGGCTGAAACAAGGCTCGACTATGTCTAGGAACTAGGACTGGAAACTAAACAAGGAAATGGCTTCGTAGAGCTGCTGATGCTAAACAATACTTGGCCCTGAATGATGGTTTGAGTGTGGTTTTTGTAGTGTGTGTGTAATTGGCTGCAGGTGAGTCCATGATAATGAGTTCCTAGACAGGGGTTATGGGAAATGTAGTCTGGGGTAGAGTGGCAAGTGTCAGGGGTAATGTTTTTCTCATCATTCTTAGATCTTTCACCCCAGTGTGTACACACACACAGCCTGTAACTGGCAGATTTGTAAAAGACTTACAACTGATGAATAGTTTACACTTTAGATTAGGGGATGCAGAAAGCTTTATAAATGACTTATTCATGCATTTACACAACAGTCTCCTGCTCTGAGCTGATGGGACTGAACCTGCTGTGCTCTCCAGCTGCTGTAGCTCACACCCATCAAGGTTCACTGAGTGAACTAGACTGCAATAACAAATAAAATCATTTACTGCCACTTTCCACACATCCACTCATTCCACACATCCACCATCATTGAAAGATGGCGCCAGTGTGTTTGGCCGGCCATCTGCTGCTTTCAGTTTTATTTGTGTTTGTGTTGTTTTTATCGACTGTTTTTAAAAATGCAGACTCTCCACTGGTGTATGATCGCCAAGCGTATCTCTACATTAGATCTGCCATGGAAAATAATGTAATTCACGATATGGGTAGACAGAAAACTTTGCCCCCTCCTCCACTTCAACATGGATTACCTGCTTACCTCTGTTGAATGCCGTATCCATCTCTTCGGAGAAAGTGACAGAGACGACGGGGTAAACGCGGTGGCCTGCTAGTAAAAATCAAGGCTCATCTAGCACAATTCCGCTACGCTGATCTCCGTGGTCTACTGGCGGAATATGATGCAGGTTACTGCTTTGTTTCTCACCGTTCCTTGGAATCTGTGTATACCTGGTTGGTACCGGTGGTTGGTTCGGACTGCTGACTGGATGTTTTGGCACTATTCTCTGAAATCCCTCCAGACTATTGTCCGCTCTACAAATTTCATAGCCTTCCAAAACATTTTTTAGTTGCTTGTATTCTGACTTGATTGTTTTACTTGCATGAAGACAGTCTTTCACAATTATATTCCTACATAAAGGATCAACAATGCAAAAACTACATTCAAGACAAGTAAATGATTTTGTGGTTCGATGCTTCATGTTTGACTTCATGCACTTAAAACAGATGTGGTATGATTACAAACCGTACCGTATTCATGTAGAAATGCATCTGGAAATGTAACTCACCATGCTCAGAACCATTTGGCCCAAAGATGAATAAGTACTACACCACATGTTGACTGTTGTCTGTAAATTTATATTTAAATCAAGGAAAAATCTTAGGCTTGTGACACAGTCTAACACAAAGTCAGTTAATAGCTGGTAACAATCTACAACAATAGTATACTGCAGCAGCTAATAAATGTTAACATATAAATCTAGATAGTCTAGACTCTAGAGCAAGTCATAAGCATTGTTTTTTACTGTTTTTTTATTCATTTATTTCAAAGGTACAGTAAATTGGAAAAAAGCAGTGTACTTACTGAGAAATCTTACGGTAATGTCATGATAGGTCAGATGAGTCTTCACCGTGGCCTGGATGAGTAACCTAAACTTCATAATACAAACATGAGCTCTCACTGTGCTATATTTATGATTTGTCCATATATGAACATGCTGTTTATAACTTTGAGAGTCATTATAACACCATGAAATAAGATTCGTATGTGCCGTGACCACTGAGGTTTAATTGCCCAATAAAAATCTGCCATAGATATTTTTTCATTTGGAAGGACTGTTACGGTCCATCTCTGGTAATTCATCTAGGTTTTAATGCCCTGCTTGCCAAACTTCTCAAATTGGTCAAGAGGAAAATCTTTTCTCACATTCCTGTGATTGAACTAGAAATTACATACAGTAAGGTCTTTGTGATTTTGTCAAAGATTTAAATGTGTCCAAAAGTTGACATTATATGCAAACACTGTTACTTGACTGTATTTGCAATTGAAGAGGAAATAATATGGATGCTAAATGTCCAAAAACAAATGTTAGAACTTGCTGAACACAGGAACTGATCAGGTAAAACAAAGGTAAGAATGGTAAATGACATCATGTGATTTATCAATATCAATCGTTATGTAATAGATAGTTGGCCAAAACATAAGTTGTATATTACCTTTTATCAAAAGTAAAAACTTTTAGTCATCACATTGTGTCAGTCTTGCGGTCACCTCTAAAATTAAATAGCAGTGGCAGCTGACTGCTTCCTTACATCTGAACCAAGTTCCTCCTCTTTGCCAAGATTGAAATAAGACCTCAGCGACATCAAATTAAACATTGTATACTAACAAATACACACAACAAGAAAGCCTACATTAAAAAGAAGAAACACAACACGAAAAAAGCACAGACTGTAAAACTTTTATGCCACATAAGTGTATTATCCAAATGTCTATGATTAATGTGTTATTGCTTTAAAATTAAAAAAAAAAATATCAACATCTTGAATATAAGTATAGAAAGGATGTTCAGTTGATGTAAACCATGAGAATAATTAAAATATCACATGCTCCAGCAAACCAAAAAAAAAAAAAAGAAAACAAATGAGGGACAACATGTTGCTATTTTCCACTAGGACTGAGATACATCATCATAAACCAAGTAGAAGAACATGACCAAATACAGCTGGACATTTTAGCTGAGTGTTCAGTAAAGACACTATATAAATGGCAGCCTCTGATTGCAGCACAGTTGCCCATCAAAGGTGGGTGAGTTAAACCATCTATCTATCTATCTATCATTTTATATATATATATATATATATATATATATATATATATATATATATATATATATGTATGTGTGTGTGTGTGTGTGTGTATATATGTATATGTATATATGTGTGTGTGTGACTAGTCATTTATATATATATATATATATATATATATATTTTTTTTTTTTTTTTCAGAATCCCGAACTTGACAGCTGCAATTTAGATCTGAGCATAATACAAGGTAAATAACTTGCCAGCAGTTGGTGACAATATGATCTGTTTGGAGATTTCACTGATTGGAATGTATTAGGAGAGTTAGAGTTGAAAGTTAGGCAATGACAATCAAAAAGTGAATCTAAGTATATCAGCATGGTGATGTCAGTTCTCCTCCACAGCGAAGTACAATCATGGGAGATGGTGAAATGGAGTGTTTTGGCCCGGCGGCCGTTTTCCTCCGGAAGCCAGAAAGAGAGAGACTCGAGGCTCAAAACACCCCCTTTGACGCCAAAACAGCATTCTTCGTGACAGATCCAGCTGAGATGTACCTGAAAAGTACTCTTGTTAGTAGAGAGGGTGGCAAAGCTACTGTCAAAACTCACTGTGGGAAAGTAAGTATCATAGATAAAACAAACAAACAAACAAAAAACTATTTCATATGTTGCTGTGCTTGAGTTCAGAAGTTTTTCACTTAAATAGTGTAGAAATGTGTGTACAAAAAGTCTAAACAATGTTCTTACAGACTGTCACAGTAAAAGAAGATGAAATCTTCCCAATGAATCCTCCCAAGTTTGACAAAATCGAGGACATGGCTATGATGACCCACCTCAATGAGCCTGCTGTGCTGTTTAACCTCAAAGAGCGTTACGCAGCATGGATGATCTATGTAAGTAAATCATAATTTATTCCTGGAATAGGGCAGCAACATTGTAAAACTAGACAATCTCCATTTCAGACCTACTCTGGCTTGTTCTGCGCCACTGTCAATCCATATAAGTGGCTCCCAGTGTACGACACCGTTGTTGTGACTGGATACCGAGGCAAGAAGAGGATTGAAGCCCCACCTCACATCTTCTCCATCTCTGACAACGCCTACCAGTTCATGCTCACTGGTAAGTGGATTCCAGCAGTCTCAACAAATAACAGTTAAAAAGACAATGAAAAAAATACACTTTATAATAACAAGTGTGAAGTATTAGTGTATAATTCATTGTCTATAAATTGTTGTTTTGACAGAGTTCATAGATAAGTTAAATCCAAATAGTATGTATAAATTAAAGAGGACTGATGTTTTTTATCCTTATTTAACAACTACTTGGTAAACGATACCTAAATAAGGTTTTTAAGCTGAGGAAAATGAGTGGTACAGTTCACTTCTTCTATATGCACGTATATGAATAAATAAATGAAATGTTAAGTTTAGGATGTAGCCTATTAATCTAATACCAATGCAAGAAAAATAACAAACTTCACAAACACTTTATATCTTCAAGTTAATATAGAGTGCTACCTATTTTAGAAATCCTGTTAACATTTTACGATTTAATTTCAGATCGTGAGAATCAGTCTGTCCTGATTACGTGAGTAAATATTCTTCTGCTGACAAAACCTGAAGCTTTTCAATTATAATTGTAAATCAATAAAAGATTTATGACTAAATGATGATCTCATATAAATCTCCAGTGGAGAATCTGGTGCAGGAAAGACTGTGAACACAAAACGTGTCATTCAGTACTTTGCAACTGTTGCGATGTCTGGTCCAAAGAAGGCAGAGCCTGTCCCTGGAAAAATGCAGGTTAGTGAACACCTATTCTAGACAATGTTATTAATGGCAGTGTTTGTAATTCACCTCATGACTACCCACTGTCCTACAATTACATCTAGGGATCACTGGAGGACCAGATCATTGCAGCCAACCCTCTGCTGGAGGCTTATGGTAATGCCAAGACTATAAGGAACGATAACTCCTCTCGTTTTGTAAGTTGCACCTATGAATCAGCATTAATAACATCATAAATTTTCAATCACAAGTTCAAAGCAGGCAAACAGTTGAGCTTTTATCAATGATTTCAATCTAGGGTAAATTCATCAGGATTCACTTTGGGACCACTGGTAAACTGGCCAAAGCAGATATTGAAACTTGTGAGTCAACACTGTTTTAAGCCAAACATTTTATGTGGAGGCTAAGATGTGGGTTAATCAATTGAACAGGTTTTTTTTTTTTTTTTTTTCCTTTTTTTTTTTTCCTGGAAAGATCTGCTAGAAAAGTCAAGGGTAACATTCCAGCTGTCTGCTGAGAGGAGTTACCACATCTTCTACCAGCTCATGACTGGACACAAGCCAGAGCTGCTCGGTGAGAAATCTACAGGATTGTGTTTCAGTTATTTCCATGTTTGAGAGCACTGTTAACATACTGCACATCAATTCTTTACAGAGGCCCTGCTCATCACCACCAACCCTTATGACTATCCAATGATCAGTCAAGGTGAAATCACTGTCAAGAGTATTGATGACGTGGAGGAGTTCATTGCCACAGATGTATGTGGACAGCTGCAATATTATTAGTAGTAGTAGTATTTTTAGATTCTATGCAATATATCTGAGCAAACAAACATCAGAAAAACACCAGCTTGAACTGAATACTGCATGACACAGTATAAAATACCCTTCTTTTTTGACTCCAATAAACAATGTGATTTATTTGGTCTGTGTAAAAACAGACTGCCATTGATATTCTGGGCTTCACTGCTGATGAGAAAATCAGCATCTACAAGCTGACAGGTGCTGTGATGCATCATGGGAGCATGAAGTTCAAACAGAAGCAGAGAGAGGAGCAGGCTGAACCTGACGGCAATGAGGGTGATACAATTATAGCACATATTAACATATTAACATTCACTTAATTAGCAACAATAATGCATAAAACTCTGCTTCTTTAGCGGCTGATAAAATCGCCTACCTCATGTGCCTTAACTCGGCTGAAATGCTGAAAGCTCTGTGCTACCCCAGAGTGAAGGTCGGGAATGAGATGGTGACCAAAGGCCAGACAGTACCACAGGTGATGACTTTATTAACACATTTAACTTATGGATACAGTGAGAAATGTCTCAGACATAGTCATCGTGAGAGACCTTTGAATTTCTCAGGTGAACAATGCAGTCTCGGCACTCTGCAAGTCTGTCTATGAGAAAATGTTCTTGTGGATGGTCGTCCGTATCAATGAGATGTTGAACACAACGCAGCCTAGACAGTTCTACATCGGTGTGCTAGACATCGCTGGATTTGAGATCTTTGATGTGAGCATCAGTCATTAATATCTCTGAAAGAATCAAGACATAAAAGATAACAGTCAGTTGCAATAATTGCTTCCATTTATTTATCAGTATAACAGCTTGGAGCAGCTTTGCATCAACTTCACAAATGAGAAACTGCAACAGTTCTTCAACCATCACATGTTTGTTCTGGAGCAAGATGAGTACAAGAAAGAAGGCATTGAATGGGAGTTCATTGACTTTGGTATGGACTTGGCTGCCTGCATTGAGCTCATTGAGAAAGTAAGAGGATATTCAGTAAATTAAAATAACTATTCTCATTGTGGCTGTACTTGAGTGTGAATATTTCTTCAACAGCCAATGGGCATCTTCTCCATCCTTGAAGAGGAGTGCATGTTCCCAAAGGCTACAGACACAAGCTTCAAAAACAAGCTGCATGACCAGCATCTGGGCAAAACTGCAGCTTTCCAGAAGCCCAAGCCTGCCAAAGGTAAGGCAGAAGCCCACTTCTCTCTGGTGCACTACGCCGGCACTGTGGACTACAACATTACTGGCTGGTTGGACAAGAACAAGGATCCACTGAATGACTCAGTTGTGCAACTTTACCAAAAGTCATCACTCAAAGTGCTGGCCCTCCTGTATGTCGCTGTTGCAGGTGCAGAAGGTACAAACATCTGCATTTCCTCAATTCCTTTGTGTTTTAATTATGTACAAGACACCTGCTTATACAAAAACCTAAAAAAAAAAAAAAGAAAAAAAAAAGAATAAGATCATCAGAACGCAACAAACTATGTGATCACAGATTTTGCAGTTTCAAAATATGAAGTATATTTATGCAAGATAACAGTTAGATTCAACAAGATGTAAATAGAGATTTATTGAAGGGGTTAATGGAAAGCAACACAAGATTAACAAACAAACAAAAAACTTCTGTCATTGATATAAAACAGAGGGAGGTGGAAAGAAAGGAGGCAAGAAGAAGGGTGGTTCCTTCCAGACGGTGTCTGCACTTTTTAGGGTAAACAGATTCTCTCTTAATGAAGTTTGTGAAATTTTTCAACATTACAGATTAGATTAATTACAAATGTTTCCACAGGAGAACTTGGCTAAGCTGATGTCTAATCTGAGGAGCACTCACCCTCACTTTGTGCGCTGCTTGATTCCTAATGAATCCAAGACTCCAGGTAATCTTGATCCTTTAAGACTCAAATGCATCACAGTTTTGAAAAAATGTCTGGAACCTTAAGAACATTTGCAATTCAGGTCTGATGGAGAACTACCTGGTTATCCACCAGCTCAGGTGTAATGGTGTCCTGGAGGGTATCAGAATCTGCAGGAAGGGTTTCCCCAGCAGAATCCACTACGGTGACTTCAAGCAGAGGTAAAGACATCTTTTTGCAACTTCTTACTTAGATATGATGTATCACATAATCTTCACTTCCTTACATGATAACACAAGAATATGACTCTTCCCTAAATATCCTCTAGATACAAAGTATTAAACGCTAGCGTCATCCCTGAGGGACAGTTCATTGACAACAAAAAGGCTGCAGAGAAACTCTTGGGCTCTATTGATGTTGACCACACCCAATACAAATTTGGACTCACCAAGGTGAGCTATTCGGCAAATACACCATGTGGACAAAACTATTTCAACCCTTTCCTTCTCATCTTTGACTATGCTACAACACAATGACATTGTAGAGAATTCAGTGCTTCCAAATGTACTGCAACAGTCTGAGGAAGGAAGGCCCGAAGCTTTTGAATAGGGGTTGAAGTCTAGACTTTGTGCCAGTCAAGTTATTCCACACCACACCAGTTTTTCCACAAGTTATTACCCCAAAAAATTATATGTGGACCCCACTTTGTGTACTGGACACTGTCATGCTTCTCCAAACTGTTACATCAAAAAAGAAAGGACAGATTTCTCTCAAATGTCATTCTATAGAATAGTATAGAACATGTTTTCCCACTGGAATTACTGGAACAGCCAAACTCAATTATTATTAGGTCCATATAGTGTATCCCAGGCCACATCTACGCTGAAAAGGACTTATTGGCTTATTCAACACTACACCACTAATATATTCCAAATGTTGTTGTAGGTGTTCTTCAAAGCTGGTCTGTTGGGTACTCTTGAGGAGATGAGAGATGAGAAATTAGCAAATCTGGTTACCATGACTCAGGCTTTGTGCCGTGGATATGTCATGAGGAAGGAGTTTGTCAAAATGATGGAGAGGAGGTACAATGAACTTACAATAATGTTTGGAACACAACTGTTTAGTACCACATAGTGATAAAGACTGATTTACTGATTACAATTTACACAGGGAGTCAATTTATTCCATCCAATACAACATCCGCTCATTCATGAATGTGAAACATTGGCCATGGATGAAGGTGTATTTCAAGATCAAGCCTCTTCTGAAGAGTGCAGAGACTGAGAAAGAAATGGCAGCCATGAAGGAGAATTATGAGAAAATGAAAGAAGATTTAACAAAGGCATTAGCTAAAAAGAAGGAGCTTGAGGAGAAAATGGTGTCACTTGTTCAGGAGAAAAACGACCTTCTACTGCAAGTAACTTCTGTGAGTATTTCAGCTCTTATTTATCCCAATATGGATCCTACAGCTATAAACATAAGTCATTAACTATGTCCATGTCAATGAACAGGAATCTGAAAACCTCTCTGATGCTGAGGAGAGATGTGAAGGCCTCATCAAAAGCAAGATCCAGCTCGAGGGCAAACTCAAAGAGACAAACGAGAGACTGGAGGATGAGGAGGAAATCAATGCTGAACTGACTGCCAAGAAGAGGAAACTGGAGGACGAATGCTCTGAGCTGAAAAAAGACATCGATGACCTGGAGCTCACCTTGGCCAAAGTGGAGAAGGAGAAACATGCAACAGAAAATAAAGTCAGTATTATATATATATAATATATATATACACACACACACACACACACACTGCAGATTGTGATTCAGGCTGTTGATAATGAAACCAGTAATCAATGTTTCCATTTAGGTGAAAAACCTGACGGAGGAGATGGCCTCTCAGGATGAGAGCATTGCTAAGCTGACCAAAGAGAAGAAAGCCCTCCAAGAGGCACACCAGCAGACTCTTGATGACCTTCAGGCAGAGGAAGACAAAGTCAACACTCTGACTAAAGCTAAGACAAAGCTTGAGCAGCAAGTGGACGATGTAAGATGTTCGGCATGAGAATAAGACCATGAATCAATGGGAATCAATGAGAAATTAATATTGTTGATAATGAATATTTAAATGCTCTGATTTATCACAATAGCTTGAGGGCTCACTGGAACAAGAGAAGAAGCTCCGTATGGACCTTGAGAGAGCCAAGAGGAAGCTTGAGGGTGATCTGAAACTGGCCCAGGAGTCCATAATGGACCTGGAGAATGACAAACAACAATCAGATGAGAAGATCAAAAAGTGAGTGGGCATCAGATTTTGAACTTTACACAAAATAAGTATTTGGCATATTTTACAAAACAATACCTTAAAAACAGGAAGGACTTTGAGATAAGTCAGCTTCTCAGTAAGATTGAGGATGAACAGACTTTGGGAGCACAGCTTCAGAAGAAGATCAAAGAACTTCAGGTAACACTAACCCTAGTCTATCTGATGTGAAATGGTGAAGTAGATGCATAGCTGCAAAAATCCACATTACAAATATCAATAATGTAAAAAAAAAACTTTTTTTTTTTTTCCCAATTAGGCCCGTATCGAGGAGCTGGAAGAGGAAATTGAGGCAGAGAGAGCTGCTCGTGCCAAAGTGGAGAAGCAGAGAGCTGATCTCTCCAGGGAACTTGAAGAGATCAGTGAGAGGCTTGAGGAAGCTGGTGGTGCCACTGCTGCCCAGATTGAGATGAACAAGAAGCGTGAAGCTGAATTCCAGAAGATGCGTCGTGATCTGGAAGAGTCTACCTTGCAACATGAAGCTACAGCTGCAGCTCTCCGAAAGAAGCAGGCAGACAGTGTGGCTGAGCTCGGAGAACAGATCGACAACCTCCAGCGGGTCAAGCAGAAGCTGGAGAAGGAGAAGAGTGAATACAAGATGGAGATTGATGACTTGACAAGCAACATGGAGGCTGTGGCTAAAGCAAAGGTAAGGTCAATAGATTATCATTAATAAGTACAAAATCATCTTTACAAACATATTCATTAAATTTCTAATCTCTTTAGGGTAATTTAGAGAAGATGTGCCGCACACTTGAAGACCAGCTGAGTGAAATCAAGGCCAAAAGTGATGAAAATAGTCGCCAGTTGAACGACATGAATGCACAACGAGCAAGACTTCAGACTGAAAATGGTAAGAGAGTAAGCTACACGTGTAAAAAAAAAAAAAACTCAAAACAAAATTGAGTTAAAGATTCTGTTATTATGTTTCATGCTAATATCTGTAACCTCTTTCTAAGGTGAATTTAGCCGTCAACTGGAAGAGAAAGAAGCACTTGTTTCACAGTTAACTAGAGGAAAACAGGCTTATACTCAGCAAATTGAGGATCTCAAAAGACATATTGAGGAAGAAGTCAAGGTAGATTTGCACATATTATTTTGTTTTGATAATCAAATGATTTTAATGCTTTTTTTGAAGAGTGTTTAAAATCCCAAAATGTGCTGCCTTATAGGCCAAGAATGCTCTGGCCCATGCAGTTCAGTCTGCCCGCCATGACTGTGATTTGCTCAGAGAGCAGTATGAGGAGGAGCAGGAGGCCAAAGCTGAACTCCAGCGTGGAATGTCTAAGGCCAACAGTGAGGTGGCCCAGTGGAGAGCCAAATATGAAACTGATGCCATCCAACGAACTGAAGAGCTTGAGGAAGCCAAGTAAATACAACAACAACAACAACCAAAAAAAGTCTTCAGTACCCTACATTTAATAGTGAGAATTCATAATTTCATACCACTTTCTTCAGGAAAAAGTTGGCACAGCGTCTGCAGGATGCTGAAGAATCCATTGAGGCAGTGAACTCCAAGTGTGCCTCACTGGAAAAGACCAAACAGAGACTGCAGAGTGAAGTAGAGGACCTCATGATTGATGGGGAGAGGGCAAATGCATTGGCTGCCAACCTTGACAAGAAGCAGAGAAACTTTGATAAGGTAAGAAAGATGTGGATAATCTTCAATCTAAACCTTGAACCATGGACTTGGCTAATTAACAATGACTACATTTCTTTTTCAGGTCCTATCAGAGTGGAAGCAGAAGTATGAGGAAAGCCAGGCTGAACTAGAAGCTGCTCTGAAAGAAACTCGTTCTCTTAGCACTGAGCTTTTCAAAATGAAGAACTCTTATGAAGAAGCTCTTGACCACCTTGAGACCCTGAAGAGGGAGAACAAGAATCTGCAACGTAAATGGCACATTTATTTTTACAGCAAGGATTTTAAAAAAACAGAGATGCATTAAAAAAACAGAAAATGATGTACTATTGATTTTTAAATACTTTTAGAGGAGATTTCTGACCTCACTGAGCAGCTTGGAGAGACTGGAAAGAGCATTCATGAGTTAGAGAAAGCCAAGAAGACAGTGGAGTCTGAGAAATCAGAGATCCAGACTGCACTAGAAGAAGCCGAGGTGCCACTCCTTTGATACAATACTAACATCACACCAGTGCTTTGAATAACATTAAAACATTGCACTGTATATGTAGTGGTTCAAAACCTTAAATTAACGTAATTATTTCCTTCTTAATCACAAATGTAGTGCCATAACTCTGGAGGAATATAGTACATTTTGACAAGTTTAAAAAGTAAGTCCATTATTTCCTTTTTTCCTTGCAGGCCACCCTGGAGCATGAAGAGTCCAAGATTCTTCGTGTGCAGCTGGAGCTGAACCAGGTGAAGAGCGAGATTGACAGGAAGCTGGCTGAGAAGGACGAGGAGATGGAACAGATCAAGAGGAACTCCCAAAGAGTGATCGATTCCATGCAGAGCACTCTAGACTCTGAGATCAGGAGCAGAAATGATGCCCTGAGGGTCAAAAAGAAGATGGAGGGAGATCTGAATGAGATGGAGGTCCAGCTGAGTCATGCCAACCGCCAGGCTGCTGAGGCCCAGAAACAGCTCAGGAACGTCCAAGGCCAACTCAAGGTATCTCTCTGTAGAATGAGGAGTTTAAATGTTTAATAATATGAATATGATACATGAATTAACTGAAGCATGACATGCAACTAACAAAGAAAGAACATTGCCACAGGATGCCCAACTGCACCTTGATGAAGCTGTCAGAGGACATGAGGACATGAAGGAGCAGGTGGCCATGGTGGAGCGCAGGAATAGCCTAATGCAAGCAGAGATTGAGGAGCTGAGAGCTGCCCTGGAGCAAACAGAGAGAGGCCGCAAAGTGGCGGAGCAGGAGCTGGTTGATGCCAGCGAGCGTGTGGGACTGCTGCACTCACAAGTACAGAAAATGATTAAATACTTTGAGCAAATTCAGGTTACATGATACAGTTTTAGTTAAATATACACTAAACTACCTGCTTAAATCCTGCAGAATACGAGTCTTATTAACACCAAGAAGAAGCTTGAGGCTGATCTGGTCCAGGTTCAAGGTGAGGTGGATGATGCAGTCCAGGAGGCCAGAAATGCAGAGGAGAAGGCCAAGAAGGCCATCACTGATGTGGGTGTTTGCATTCTGTTGCTCTATTCTAATTTAAACAGTTGTTTGACTTTGTTTAGCTGCATGTGGTAACAAAGAGATCATTCATGGAAGCTAATTCTATCTATATTGGTTAGCTCATTTTCATTGGCTTATATTTCAGGCTGCCATGATGGCTGAGGAGCTAAAGAAGGAGCAAGACACCAGTGCTCACCTGGAGAGGATGAAGAAGAACCTGGAGCTGACTGTCAAAGACCTGCAGCACCGTCTGGATGAGGCTGAGAGTCTGGCCATGAAAGGCGGAAAGAAACAGCTCCAGAAACTGGAGTCCAGGGTAAATTACAGGCTAAATACAGACTTAGGGTGTACTCACACTAGGAATGGTTGCCTTGGACAGAGCCAGAGTGCGATTATACCCCTGCCTGCACTTACATTGCACTTAACGTTCTGGGTTGGAGCAGGCTTTCGTCATTACGATTCAACTTTTGTTTTGAACAAAATAGGAAAAACAACGCTTTCGCTAATAGACTGTCTAATATATTTATCACTTCTGCAGTGTAGTGATTTTCATATAACTGTGCTGCACGTTATCAGAAAATGATTATGGAGTCAGATGACATTGGAGGAATTTGCAGCTATCCTCACAAAGTAAAAATACTGTTTATCAATAAGGTGAAAACCAGACCCGTTATAAACCTATATTACCCAATATTCAAAATAACTGAAAATTGCTACTTTCCAAGTAGTAATAGATGTTTTTGTAGAAATTATGACAGTAGAGCACACACAATTAGTAGCTGTTCCGTGCTCCGGTGCAGTTAGCGATCACACTACATGTGTACCACACCAGAGCCCAACTGAACCATGCTCTGGCTCACTTCTTCAAGAGGGCCAGGACATGGTTCAAAAGACCCAGACTTTGGGGGTACTCGAGCATGGTTCAGATCGCCTAGTGGGAGTACACCTTTAGATGAACTGGGCATGGTAGAGATTTGACAGGTGACAACAATAACTCTCTACTGAAGGTGCGTGAGTTGGAGGCTGAAGTTGAAGCTGAACAGAGACGTGGTGCAGACGCTGTGAAAGGAGTGCGCAAATATGAAAGGAGAGTGAAGGAGCTCACCTACCAGGTAAAACTACACAAGAATTAGACATTTAATACCTTTCACGATAATATATATAGTTTAACCAAGACCATGAACAATTTTTACACCCAAAGACTGAGGAAGACAAGAAGAATGTGACCCGACTGCAGGATCTGGTAGACAAACTGCAGCTGAAAGTGAAGGCCTACAAACGCCAAGCTGAAGAAGCTGTAAGTCTAATGTCAAATGGCTTGAGTGTGAAGTTTTGACATTTTCTATTCAATACACTCCTTGAGTGCAATGCTCTGAAAGGGGTTGGATATAATCCTAACAGGAGGAGCAGGCCAACACTCACCTGTCCAGGTACAGGAAGGTGCAGCATGAGCTGGAGGAGTCTCATGAGCGTGCTGACATTGCAGAGTCTCAGGTCAACAAGCTGAGAGCTAAGAGCCGTGAGGCTGGGAAGGTAACAACAGATGATAATTATGTAGAGAAAAGTTACTTTATATACATGAAATTTATGAAACATTTTCAATAAAATTGATGTATTTTTTTTTAATTTTCCAAGACTAAAGATGAAGAATGACGACAAACTACACCTACAAGCAAGCATATGACTGACTTGTGCTGAGTTTTTCTGTGTCCATTAAATGGCAAAGTTTGACTTTGTTCTCCATTATTTTTCTCCACTTTCAAACTTTACCACATCATGCCTCATCTTGTCTTTTAAAACAGTGATTGAATATGTGATAAAGAACACAAATGAACTTGCGATAGTAACAAAGAACCCCCCCCCCCCCCCCCCCCCCCCCAAAAAAAAATGAAAATCAGGAAAAAAATGAAAACTGGAAACAGCCTGAACTTCATAACAAAAATGTGAACTTGTCTTTGAAGGTTTCTTTAGATAAAAGTGTCTGCTAAAGGCATAAATGTAAATTTTTTGGAATAACCCAAAAGTCACTGGCAAATAAAAACACAGAACACAAAATACTCGAGGAGACAAAAGAAAATGGGTATATTTATACACAAAAAGGGCATTACATGAAACAATGACAACAGAGGAAATATCAGAAACAAAGGGAACGGGAAAAGTCAACACAGAAAAGGCAAGACCACAACAAAACTTCAAAATAAGTTTGCTTTCAAAAGGCAGCATTCCAAAGCATACCAAAATTGATGTACCTTACATGCAGAGCCATTGAGAAACAGAGTTGCGACATGCTTTGATCTCACTGCCATGCGGTCACGTGGTTCATGGCTCTCTCTGCGCGGTCTATATGTTTAAATGGGTTTAATCAGGACAGACAGCCGTTTCACTATATTTGCAGCAATTTCTAGTAATTACATACACATCAAGTATTTTTAAATTAAAAGAAAGACAAAAATAAAAACAAAATAAACAACAAATAATATGTACAAACGAGTATCCACAATATACAAGAGGTCTGGTTTTGCTCATGGCACTGCAGTAGCATGCTCGCTGACTTTTTTAAATTTATTTATTTCTATTTGCAATAACAACAGGGGAACAGAGTCAAAGTAAAATACGACAACAGTTACACGAGTATACACGAGTAATACACGAGTCTGTAAATCAATACAATCCAAAAAAAAAAAAAACACTTTTTTCATCAAAGATCAATCTATTACATCAAGTATCCTCTTTAGCAGCTGAGATGTCTTAACAGTTTTACGATTGTTCTGTACTGAAGTTAAGATTCATAAAAAATCTTTAAAATCAATGGAAAATAGTCTACCATTTGGTACAGTTAACATTGGTATATTTACCAAATAAAACAAAAAATTTAATTATGTTGTCCATTTCTACTAGACCAGTATCACAATCCAAAAACAAGACCATTATATCATTTATATCCACAAATTTGCACACGGTCGCTTACTTCTTTTTCTTCTTTTTTTAGCTTTACGGCGGATCGCAGACTTGTAAGTGCATTACCGCCACCTATCTCTGAAATGGACCATTGACACTCTACCTACAATTTCCTAATTAACCTCCCAACCCATCTTCAAACACCTTTATCTTTCCTTTTCTCTTTTCTCTCCTCCACCCACCCAGAGTCTTCATAGAAGACATAGAAGCTTCATTCGGCGCTGCGTGTTCAGCTCCTCCGTCCACCCTCATCCTCTCAAGCAGGATTTGAAGGAGAAAAGAGAGAAAAAAATAAATAAATAAAATAAATATAAATATAAAAATAAAAAATATGTAAACACTTACACTCGCTTGTTCAAACCAGTTCTTCCCAGATATTGTAACAATAATGATTTAGTATTTCTCTCCGGATTTAATTCCTAATAGTAAACTGTTCACCCTTATTCTCTAGTTCCTCTTTCAACTCATTTCTTTCAGCAGTATACCTGCAGTACATTATAACATATTCGACTGTTTCATTAACATCACATATCTCACATAGTCCTGTTGGATGTTTATTTATTAAATGCATTGTATTGTTCAACCTTGTATGCCCCAATCGTAACCTTGTAATCATGTTCTCCTCAGCTCTGCTCCATCCTGATACACTTCCCCCTCATTATGGCAGCAGTTATGGGACAAAGATACAAAAGGTGGGTAATGTTGACTGAATTTGATACAAATGTCTACCTTTGGTATCTTTGTCCCTTAACTGCTGCCATAATTTCCATATATTCCTTTTGATAATTCGCTCGCTGACTTCTTCTTCTGTGGATTTATTAACGGGTCGCATCGCTCGCTGACTGGGTAAACAAGCAACTTTTATAGGCCAGGCTCCACCCCCTTCCCAGAGGGTACCGTTACCAGGTACGTATTTAATCTTATATTCTCATCTTAACTCATAAACTTCACATAAAACATCAATCACATTATAAAACACAAAAACCAATAAACCATTATTAAAACATATATTAATAACACAAATCATTAACAGTTAATATATTTTCTCTCCACAGAAAAGATGACACAGTTCCCCACACAAAAACAATAATGGTTTCGTCAGACTACGATCGCATGGCGCCGGTGCGGCGTGGGCAGTGACGTCATAAGCAGGCTCCGCTCGAGCGTTTGGTTTGGCGGGCGCAACATGGAAGTCCGACTACTCCCCACACACACACAAGACAAAACAAACTAAAAACAAAACTTCAAACTAACAACAGTGTGTCTGTGTGTTTATCCTGGGTATGTATACTGTAAAGGGGGTGAAGAGTGTGCGAAATGTCCGGGTGCCATCGAGATTACGTGTGCACCCGCTTTCCGATGGCTAAACAGCATGGGTAGGATATGGAATGCCATTTCTGACATTAGAAATAAATAAATGTACAAAGAAATGTAAAAAAGCAAATATAAATAAATATACAAAGTAAAAAAGCAAAAATAAATAATTATTTTTTTATTTCCTTATGTTTTTTTTTCCCCACATTTAATTATTTTTTTCTTTTATTTATTTCTACGTTTATTTCCACTTTTATTTATTTTCACATTTATGCATTTATTTATGTATTTCCTTCTTTATTTCTTTATTTCCACATTTATTTGTTTCTAGATTTATTTATTTTTACATTTATTTATACATTTCTTTGTCTGTAGGGTAATGAGGAGGGCGTGTTTTACCTCAGGAATAGCAATGGAGCCAGAGTAAACAGTCGCCTACGGAGCAAACAGGTCTGTGGATGATGCTGTCAATACGCGACTGCATTACATCCTGCAACACCTCGACAGACCTGGGAATTACGCAAGGATCTTATTTGTGGACTTCAGCTCGGCCTTCAATACCATCATGCCTGACCTTCTCTCAGACAAACTGACACAGCTCTCTGTACCCACCTCCATCTGTCAGTGGATCACCAGCTTCCTGACAGACAGGCAGCAGCTAGTGAGGCTGGGCAAACTCACATCCAGGACCATCACCATCAGCACTGGAGCCCCTCAGGGCTGTGTTCTCTCCCCACTGCTCTTCTCTTTCTACACCAATGACTGCACTTCAAAGGACCCCTCTAAGCCAAACACCTTATTCGGAAAGGCACGGATAATGGCTTCAAAAATGAATAACGGATAACGAATAATTCTGCCTGAATATTCGGCTGAGGCTGGCACACTCTGGTGTTTGCTAGGTAACAGGTTAGCCAGGGGATCAGCGCAATATTTTACACAAACCTCTAAAGTTGCGCAATAATGAGTGTGTGAAGTGAATGAATGTAAACTTTATGAATGAAAAGAGCACAAATCAAACACATCATTGCTTTTGCCTCTCTGTGCTTCTCTCAGAAAAAGAAAAAGAGCTTGGCAAGAGTAATTTCAACTAAAATACTACATCATACAAGTTCTACTATTTGTGTATATTTAAAAGGCAACAATTTAAACCTTATAGGCTATGATATGATACACGAATGAATTAAATATAAGCACAGCGTGATCACCAGTGTTGGGCACGTTACTTTAAAAAACTAATTAGTTATAGTTACTAGTTACTTCTCACAAATAGTAACTGAGTTAGTAACTGAGTCACATCATTATAAAAGTAATGTCCAGGAAAAGTAACTATTGCGTTACTAAAAAAAAAAAAAAAAAAAAAAAAAAAAAAAGTTCAAATGTCAAATAACTTGGATGCCCCCAATATTAAATATATGTTAAATTAATAAAATGGACACTAAATAGAATAAATTATTATTATAAAACATTGTACATTAATCTACACTATTTATCCACTGACACTTAGCATCAGTTAGTCAAGCATTATGGGTGCGTCCGAAATCGCATGCTACATAAGTAGGTACTACATTTCAATTTGAACGTACTTCTCTACCGTTAAAACAGTGCGTTCTATATAGTATGAATGTGGGTAGTATGAATAAAATTCGGACGTACTACATCCGCCATGTTGATATTGTCACGTGACATGCGTCATCACAACAGCGCGAAAATTTAAAGAGCCCACTCTGTTGAACAAACATTGGCGATGTTTTACTTTTTTTTTTTGTTTGTTTGCTATTCTTACCGCTTTCGTCGGCGTTTTTGTGTCGGTTAGCTGGTCACCGATCACCCCTTCGTCGACAGCTTGTCTACCATTTACTAAATATATAGCAAGTATAATTTACCTCAGAATAAAAGCAGCCACAGCTGTAAACCTGCTGATTTTGAGTCATTTATTGTAATAAATTAATGCAAATAAAAATACACAGGAGAATCAAAAGGAAACATGAATCAATGAATAAACTTGAATGAATTAATATGTTATATAATATTTTACATAATACATATACATGATAAATAGATAAACATATGCACACACACAAATTCATATATTATATATATATATATATATATATATATATATATATATATATATATATATATATATACATACACACACACACACACACACACACACACAGTATAAACAATACATAATATAAAACAAAACATAAAACAGGTGTCATCACCTATTTATCTAGTAAGTACCTCAGAATAAAAAAAAAAAGCCACAGCCAGAATGACAGAGGCTAATATAGATAAAAATGTATAAATATATATATAGCCTACACACACCCAATATATACATATACAATGTTGTGAAGGTTACTTTGCAAATGTAATAGGTTACAGATTATAAATTATCCTATCTAAAATGTAACAAGTAGTGTAACTATTTCAATTACTTTACTAATGTAACTGATTACATTTGATTACTTTTCTGAATTTCTAATGTTTTCAACTGTTAATCATTTTCAAAATGCAAACCAGGCAGGGTTAATTTCACAGTACTCAAAACTGATTAGTCCTTATTCACTTGAATTAAGATTATAATAATTTAATTTTAAAGCACAGCTACCACAAAATTAGACTTACTTTGAGATAATTCTGAGGTTAAGTACAGATTTAAAACCATAACAAGAAACAGTTTAGTAGCTATTATACTGTGTTTTTTTTTTTTTTTAATTAGATCTTTGCATACAGCAGTTATGATAGGAAACACTGGCATCTAACAATGCCTTGGAAAAAACAGTTAATCATAAAAAAATAAGCATATGCATAAATCCAAATAGTAAATAAAACAGTTATCGACTAAGCATGTCCTATTCTGTGTCCTAAACTCCTGAAACATTGGTGTCTCATATTTTACAGCAGTCGCTGCAATTTATGAAAGAAATCAATTAAATCTTCATGTGTGAGTAAATATTCAGATGTAACCCCCTTTGTAATCATTAACATTTTCATAAGTAGCTGTAATTTAATTATACATTTTTTTTATCACTAACTGTAACTGATTACAATTGCAT
Source organism: Spinibarbus caldwelli (assembly GCA_039654775.1). NCBI lineage: Eukaryota > Metazoa > Chordata > Actinopteri > Cypriniformes > Cyprinidae > Spinibarbus > Spinibarbus caldwelli. The sequence continues at coordinate 27,270,198 of CM077266.1, read as the reverse complement.
TTATTTTGTAATTAAATTACATAATTTAGTTACATGTAACTATTTACTCCACAACACTGTACATATATACATACATAATATACATATACATACATATACATATAATAACATTATAGACAATATGCACACACAGCAGCATCACACTGGGTGCTGTCACTGGCCTTCGACATCCCCAAGTCCTCTGTGCATGACATTGTGCTCAGAATGAGCAGAGCAGTCTTCATAATAAGCACTTTGCAACTGACAAAATATAGCTACTGCAGATACCTGGCGGATAAATGTTGTAATAAAACTTGTAAAAAAAAAAAAAAAAATCAATGAAGAGCCCAACATAAATAAATGTAAAGCGAGTGTGTAGTTAAGGTTAATACTCATTTGTATAACTTACTCTATCCCTTTGATTGCAGCATTATGTTTCCAGTGAAGAGGGCTTCATTAGCCTCTCTCTCCTGGATGAGAACACGAGTGTGTTCATCAGTCCCTGTAACATCAAAACAGGATTTTAACATTTAAACTTTAGTGATAATTCTTGATCAATCTATCAATGCTAGCATTACATTGAGAAGTTGAAGCACTTATTAAGAGTATTTTCTCTCAAAATATCAGCACTGGTAAAAGAGAAATCGCTTTAATTCTCTTAAGTTTTGTAACTTTATCTCATTAAACTACTAAACGAACCGTCTGTTCAAAGAAAGCAGCGATAACAAGCTAATATAAGTTACTGCATTGATGTTTGATCAATCTGATCCGTAATAATGATTAAACATATTTTAAAAGCAATTCACAAAATCGTCTCATCGGTTTACATTGTTTGAACCTTCAACAGGTAAGCCGTTTACTTGGATGATTTTAAAGAAGTACAATTTAACCACAATGAACAAGGTTTTTCTCTGAGGTACTTACACTTGAAATCAGCCGCTTTCCGCCATGTTTCGAATCTGACGCCTCATCTCCCGCGGCCTCATGGGATAGTAAAGTGTCCATCGTATGCCTACTACAGAATTCGGCCGGAAGCAGGAGGTCATCCGGGTACTTCTCGCCTACTGTTTTTCGAATACTATGAATTCGGACATACTACTCGCCTTGCATACTGTTTTTCGCATACTATATAGTAGGGAAGTATGCGATTTCGGACGCAGCGTATAATATGATATTATGATAATTTAGCATTATATGATGATAGAACTTTAGTAATTAGAATAACCAAGTATGAAAGCATATTTGTCATGTTGACTGAACTTAGGACTGGTGGTGGTGCTTAAGATATTGTTTGTCATTTAGTGTTTCTATAAAAAAAAAAAAACGGGAAAAAAATTGATAAGAAAACAAAACTACGACGAATTCTACAACTAATAACAATATAAAATGCACTAAGGATTAATGAGCTGCTGGGTTCATGAATATTAATCACGTAGTCTGCGTTCGCTCGAATTGATTTGCTGAAATCAAAACAGGGCCGATAATAGGTAAGCGCCAGCCAATGAGATTGTCGTTTGCGCATTAGTTCCGCCCACTACCAGAGAACCCGGCAGTTCTTAAAAGCTGAAGAATTCCAAAAGGAACTCCGTTATTTTGACAGGAAATACAACAAAGAATATCGTTTACATGTAGTACATCAATTCTGCATGTTATGAAAGACTCTCTTGCTCTGTATCTTTCTTTGCGCGTGTGAGACAAAGTGACGGCGAGTTGTGCGCCTTCACACTAGAGTTTACAGGACATCAAATACAACTACACTTGCGCATCCATTCAGATGAAAAATACAATTCTAATAATATTATAATAAATTATAGTAACGCCGCATTTTATTGTCAGTAACGGTAACAGCGTTGTAACGGGGGAAACAGTAATTCCTTTGATTACTCGTTACTGAAAAAAATAACACCGTTAGTAACGCTGTTTATTTATAACGCCGTTATTCCCATCACAGGTGATCAGGGGCGTAGCAAGCTTTTCAAAAGTGCGGGGGATGGATGTGGTTTGTTTGTTAACAATAAAAACGATGAATACAATGACAGAAGGGTACAAAAGGTATAACATACAAGATATAAAAAGCTTCCCATTTAAATGAGTGATACCAGAAAAGTATAAAAACACACTCGGAACACACAGAAAATAAGTCAAAACTCTGTTGTGAAAATACACAACAGTAGACTTGCTAAAGAATCAGAATCAGAAATACTTTAATAATCCCAGAGGGAAATTATTTTTGTTACAAACTCCAGATAACAACATATATTATACAAACAACATGTATTAAGAACAAAATATAAACATACACACACATATATATATACACATATATATATATATATATATACAGTCAGGTCCATAAATATTGGGACATCGACGCAATTCTAACATTTTTGGCTCTATACACCACCACAATGGATTTCAAATGAAACGAACAAGATGTGCTTTAACTGCAGACTGTCAGCTTTAATTTGAGGGTATTTACATCCAAATCAGGTGAACGGTGTAGGAATTACAACAGTTTGCATATGTGCCTCCCACTTGTTAAGGGACCAAAAGTAATGGGACAGAATAATAATCATAAATCAAACTTTCACTTTTTAATACTTGGTTGCAAATCCTTTGCAGTCAATTACAGCCTGAAGTCTGGAACGCATAGACATCACCAGACGCTGGGTTTCATCCCTGGTGATGCTCTGCCAGGCCTCTACTGCAACCGTCTTCAGTTCCTGCTTGTTCTTGGGGAATTTTCCCTTCAGTTTTGTCTTCAGCAAGTGAAATGCATGCTCAATCGGATTCAGGTCAGGTGATTGACTTGGCCATTGCATAACAATCCACTTCTTTCCCTTCAAAAACTCTTTGGTTGCTTTTGCAGTATGCTTTGGGTCATTGTCCATCTGCACTGTGAAGCGCCGTCCAATGAGTTCTGAAGCATTTGGCTGAATATGAGCAGATAATATTGCCCGAAACACTTCAGAATTCATCCTGCTGCTTTTGTCAGCAGTCACATCATCAATAAATACAAGAGAACCAGTTCCACTGGTAGCCATACATGCCCACCACCACCATGCTTCACTGATGAGGTGGTATGCTTAGGATCATGAGCAGTTCCTTTCCTTCTCCATACTCTTCTCTTCCCATCACTCTGGTACAAGTTGATCTTGGTCTCATCTGTCCATAGGATGTTGTTCCAGAACTGTGAAGTCGTTTGGCAAACTCTAATCTAGCCTTCCTGTTTTTGAGGCTCACCAATGGTTTACATCTTGTGGTGAACCCTCTGTATTCACTCTGGTGAAGTCTTCTCTTGATTGTTGACTTTGACACACATACACCTGCCTCCTGGAGAGTGTTCTTGATCTGGCCAACTGTTGTGAAGGGTGTTTTCTTCACCAGGGAAAGAATTCTTCGGTCATCCACCACAGTTGTTTTCCGTGGTCTTCCGGGTCTTTTGGTGTTGCTGAGCTCAACGGTGCGTTCCTTCTTTTTAAGAATGTTCCAAACAGTTGTTTTGGCCACGCCTAATGTTTTTGCTATCTCTCTGATGGGTTTGTTTTGTTTTTTCAGCCTAATGATGGCTTGCTTCACTGATAGTGACAGCTCTTGGATCTCATCTTGACAGTTGACAGCAACAGATTCCAAATGCAAATAGCACACTTGAAATGAACTCTGGACCTTTTATCTGCTCATTGTAATTGGGATAATGAGGGAATAACACACACCTGGCCATGGAACAGCTGAGAAGCCAATTGTCCCATTACTTTTGGTCCCTTAACAAGTGGGAGGCACATATGCAAACTGTTGTAATTCCTACACCGTTCACCTGATTTGGATGTAAATACCCTCAAATTAAAGCTGACAGTCTGCAGTTAAAGCACATCTTGTTCGTTTCATTTGAAATCCATTGTGGTGGTGTATAGAGCCAAAAATGTTAGAATTGTGTCGATGTCCCAATATTTATGGACCTGACTGTGTATATATATATATATATATATATATATATATATATATATATATATATAAATGCAACCAACAACAAGAAGCAACTAACCAATGAACATATGACCAACTACCTCATCAGACACACGCATGCACCTGGGATGAAAATAAGCACCACCCATGACACAAACACACACACATGGCCTCTCTTCCTTCATAGACCTCTTTCACAAACTGTAACATTCATTTCATTGCTCACCTGTGAACCTTCCTGTGCTCTCTCTGAAACTGATGTCTCCAGCAGCTTCCTCTCCTAAACAAGGGTGCAGTGGTAAAGGAATAGGGTCAGACAGTTACAGCTGTGGCACTAGCAAACCTCAGTGAATATTGAAAAGTAATATCATGAAATAAATGCAAACAATATCTAATGGTAATAGGCTACTGTTGTTTAATGTCAACATTTTTCAACTTTCAGCTCTCAACTTCACTTACAGGATTTCTCTTGAAAAAGGTGTCAATCTTCTCCTGCCTCTTTCTTTTCTGCATCTTAATGATATTGCGTGACAAAAAGACAGTGGTAAGCTTGATAGTGACATGGGTCTGACAGGACTGTGACTGAGACTGCTAAATTTTGCTTACTTGCGCCTTGAAAAGGGGAGATATATAAAAAATAAATTAAAAAAAAAAAAAACGCCCACACAAAGCTTTTTCTCTGGTGGTATAACTAATGTGACAATTTACTGTTTTTAAACATTAAAATAATATACACTTTTCTTTCATAGTTCTTCAACAGATGCAAACAATGACATAATTTCTCACTTTTTTCTCCTCAACAGGTACAATAAAACACAACAGGTAAGTATCCACAAAAGTATTCAGCTAATCAACAAACAATGCTCAAAATACCAAAATCAATTGCACTGGCAATAAACCCATAAATACACTGCTTAACAATGACAATTTGTCCCTCCTCGTCAATTCCCTGCCGCCTTCATCACAGTTACTTTATACATTGCATGCCACATGCATAACCGAATTTAGCTAGCTGCTGAACAATATCCCAATTAGCAATTACCATTAGTCTAAAAAACGAAATATAATACAGAAAACACTCGACATGTCAACAAAACATAAACAGAACATCTTCCCAAACACACATCAAGCTTATTTAAACCTCGAAAGCATAAACACTCATTCAAAGTACCTGGAAAAGGGAGATGTAAATAACCATAACCATAAGTTCCCGGCCGCCGCCTCAGCACGAGCTGACCGATAAATCTAACACACCGAGAGAGGCGGGACTTAAGGCAGAACAGCCAATCACAGCCGGTCACACTCAAAGCCGGTGTCATGTTTGAGAGGCAATCGCAGAGAGCGCAGACACAGAGCGGCCAGAGAAACCGAGGAGAGACTGCTGTAAGGCGTTTGTGCAAAACTGCGGAAAAACTGCAGAAAAAGTGCGGGTGTTGAATCCTCTCACCGGGAAAAGTGTGGGTGTTAAAACACCCGCATCCCCCACAGGTGCGACGCCCCTGCTGGTGATCACCAATCAAACAGCAGCGTTGCGCATCTCTATCTCTCAAAAACCAAACCAGCTCTCTGTCAAGAGTAGGCTAATAATCAGCTTAGATACAGATACATTTTAGACAGATTTGTGAACAATATTTGAGAGAAATAGGTCTTTTGTGTACATAGAAAAAGTCTTAGATCTTTAAGTTCAGCTCATGAAAAATGGGGCCAAAAACAAAAGTGTTGCGTTTATAATTTTGTTCAGTGTATATATTTTAGTTAAACACGGCATATTTGTTCAGTGATAACTCCAAAAAAAAAAAGAAAGGCTATAAAACCATTGACATAACGGTCTTATCAAGCATAACTCTATGAAGTTCCGGTTCAAGCGCTGATAGCTCTGAAGTGAACTAACCCTGGAACATAACCTACTCCGGAGCAGGTTATCTTCAGAGAGCAAGCTGCTATGGTCACTTACATACCCTGAAAGTAACCTTCGATTTTGGAACCGAAAGCTGAGATTATCCGCTCACTTATCCTCAAACATACCCGGTTATGTCACATAACCTGCTTTTGGGAATACACCCCTGGTAGCCCCTTTACACTAGAACTTATCATGAGTCGACTTGGATCTGCAAGTCTGATGTCCAAGTAGTGTCACTCAGCGCACAAGTTTAGGTTCAAAACTTTGACAACTGTCTCAAAGACAGGTCAGGACTTCCATTAGTATCCTCAGGTCTATGGTTATTTTAAATAAACATGCTTTTTTCTGAATTGACCTGACAAGACCCAAATTAAATGTAAAATATTTAGATTTTTCCAATTTTCTAGTATTTGTTTATAGCAACAGAATTTCTCAGAAATCGCTTACCTTTATAAGTTGTTTTGAAAAAATGTTTACAGTGAAAACCTCTTTGCAAATTAATTATTTCTAAAGAAAGGTTCTTACCAATGACAACTTCCTTCAAAACCAGTCGTTAGACACAGATCTTGCCATTAACTCCTCTCCAATTCATACCACGTGCCACAACAGTTGTGAAAGTGGCTTTCAACACACAGTGTCTTTCAGGTTAAAGCCACCAACCAAGCCCAGGTAGGAAATGTAAAAAACATGGATTGTGACAGTGTTTTTAAATAGTTTAGTGTTCTGTTAAATAAATAAATAAATAAATTAAAAATAATATATATATATATATATATATATATATATATAATATTAAATACAGTAGGCCACGTGACTATACACTACAGGATGCTCCAAATATTCTGAAACCATTTTCTAGGAATGCCATATGAAATTCAAGTTATTATTAAGTCCCCTACAAGTCTTTAGTCACTTTGCAAAAAAGATTCTGTTTCTATGAATCCCTATCTATTCCAAAAATGATTCTTGATCGACATTTTTGTTTTATTAATTAATGAGTTTACTGATTTTAAATATCAAATATGGGCATTTTAATTTTAAAAAGTACATATTATTAAAAAGTATTTCATTTAATTATACATCAAATATAAATAAAAATAATACTAAATCAAAACAATAATATGTTAAGAGTTAACTAAATATATTAAAACATACAATTGTCACATTCCTGTGTATTGCTGACAACAAGCTAATATTGTCAGTTTTGTTTCTTTAACAAAAATAGTTCCAATCAAAGCTGGAACAGAACATTTATGCGTCTCAGATCAACAATGTGGTTTTTCATTCCCAAATTAATATTTTGTATAAACGAGTCAATGATTCAATGATCCATTCATAAAGTCAGTCACTTGCGTTGTTTCTAAACGAATCAGACATTTTAAATAAATAGTTTATTCAAATGAATTACTCATTCAGAAAGGGACTTGCTGCCAGCTGCTGGCAGTTTTAGTATAATGTTTATATATTCATCACAGGCCTAAACCTATGGAAGCATATGTGTAGCTAAATTCAATTTGAAATGTAATATGCAAAATGGCAATGCAATATATAAAATGGCAATGTATTTCTGTATTTAAATGTACATTTTCACATACATATGTGCAACATTTAGTGCAAAATGAAAATGAAAATTCAATTATATCATTTAAATTTGCCATTTTCTACACTCGTTTTAATGTGCAAATTAAAAACATATTTTAAAGCTTTATAAGTTGCAAAATGAAAATGAAAATGTATTACCCAATTTGATTAGATATGTTTAACATGTCCAAGCAAAAACTGTAGCAAAATTATCATTTAAATGCTGCATTTAGACTTAGGGGTAGGACACTTGGGATTGCATTTTCATCGTGATACCGCGGGATAATTGTAGCAAAATGCAATGAGAGTTTCAAAATGCATTCTGAGCCAAAGGTGCAGCAAAAGGGTAGCAAAATGGTAATTTAAATGTATTTTATTTTTATTAAATGCATTGACACTTACATGTATGACGTTTCAATTGCATTTTCATTAAATACCCCGCAGTGAGCATAGTTTAAGTCATCGTTGATTTGAAAATGCATTCCGAGCCGAGCACGCCCCCGAGCTGTCAATCATTACATCAAGGTGGGGCTCGGCAACAGGATGCACGATAGGTCAATATTCACCGTTAACCAAATGCTTTTCACCTGCCTGAACATCTCTCACCGTTTACAATTTGATTGATGCACATAAGCAAACAGAAAGTGCTATTCTACACTTATTTACTACCTTACCTTATATTTTATTACTCTTTTATTTTTAATCCGTAAAATAGCGCGTGTTCCGTGGCACCTGAACAGGGACGTGCAGAGAGTTCCTCAGGGGCGGGGGCTTTGGGGGCACAAGCCCCTGCCCCTTTTTCAAAATTATTCAAAAGTGCCCCTCTCAGACAAATATCAATGATATTGTTGTCAATAAAACAAAATGCATTTGAATTATAATTAACATGACAATGTGTACAAAACGGTAACTAATCGTTCAAAAGTCTGAAAATTCCTGTTTATTTTTACATATCTGTCAAATTTGAGGCGTTGCTATGGCTTGCGTGCCTTTTGCACGATATTCCACAGTCTGTTCAGAAACCATAGGCTCTCGAGCCATATGTGGTTCTTTCAGTGAGTGGCTCGACGGAAGGAAACAATAAACCAAACAATATTTTAAACTTTTATTTCATCATTAATCAAAGCTGGTGTCAATTTAATTAAAAATCCATAAATTATATATATTAGAATATTAGGCTACATAATTCATCAATGCCCGTTTGTCATGTATAATACACCAACCAATCATGATCTGGCTCAAGTTCAAATTTCATTGGACAATAATGTGAAGTGGAGCGGTCAGTTTCCGTTCTTATTCATAAATCGGTAGAAAATGACATGGGACAGACGAGCTTATTTGTGGAGCGATCTGGATCTGCGGTTTGTCTCATTTTATAAATCAGATTAGCCTACATCGCTGAGAAAATATATGCTGAATGACTACAAAAGCACTGCACAAAACAAAAGTCGCAATAATGGTAATCAGTAGGCTATTCAATTCACTTATATTTATGTATGATATCCTACACCGTTTACTAGCCTATTTCATGAAAATCTTATAGTTATTTAAGTCCAAGTGCCACCTACAGGCCTATTATGTGAAGTGTAGGATGGCGAAATGGTGACGTGAAAGGACTTCATTATATTACCATTTTTGATAATTATGCATCGTTATGAAAGTGTCTTATGCTCATCAAACCTGCATTTATTTGATCAAAAATACAGAAAAACTGTAATATTGTGAAATATTACAATTTAAAAGAATGTTTTTCTATTTTAATATACTTGAAAATATCATTTATTTCTGTGATTCAAAGCTGAATTTTCTGCATCATTACTCCAGTCTTCAATGCATGGTACTTCAGAAATCATTATAATATGCTGATTTATTATCAATGATGGAAACAGTTGTTTTGCTTAATTTTTTGCTTTTTATTTTTATTTTATTTATAAATTTTGGAACCTGTGATACTTTTTTGGGGTTCATTGATAAATAAAAAGTTAAAAAGAACAGCATTTATTCAAAATAGAGATGTTTTCTAACAATATCGATCTTTACTATCACTGTTTCTATCAATTTAACAAATCCTTGCTGAATAAAAACTAATTTCTTAAAAAAAAAAGCCTACTGACCGCAAGCTTTTGAACGGTAGTGTATATTGTTACAAAAGTTATATTTTAAATAAATGCTGTTCTTAATTAACGTTTTATTCATCAAAGAATCCTGAAAAAAAGTATGACTGGTTTCCAACATTGCTAATAAATCAGCAATGCATAAAATGTATTATAAAGCATATACAAATTTTGATCAAATAAAAGCTTGATGACCATAACTTACTTATTGCAAAAATATAAAATAGTAATGTATCCAAACTTTTGACCTATAATTTTTAATTTTTTAACATTGCCCCTTTTTTTTTTTTTTACATTTGATCTCCTGTCCCTGAAGAACATAAAAATAAAAGAGTAATAAAATATAAGGTAAGGTAGTAAATAAGTGTAGAATAGCACTTTCTGTTTGCTTATGTGCATCAATCAAATTGTAAACGGTGAGAGATGTTCAGGCAGGTGAAAAGCGTTTGGTTAACGGTGAATATTGACCTATCGTGCATCCTGTTGCCGAGCCCCGCCTTGATGTAATGATTGACAGCTCGGGGGCGTGCTCGGCTCGGAATGCATTTTCAAATACACGATGACTTAAACTATGCTCACTGCGGGGTATTTAATGAAAATGCAATTGAAACGTCATACATGTAAGTGTCAATGCATTTAATAAAAATAAAATACATTTAAATCACCATTTTGCTACCCTTTTGCTGCACCTTTGGCTCAGAATGCATTTTGAAACTCTCATTGCATTTTGCTACAATTATCCCGCGGTATCACGATGAAAATGCAATCCCAAGTGTCCTACCCCTAAGTCTAAATGCAGCATTTAAATGATAATTTTGCTACAGTTTTTGCTTGGACATGTTAAACATGTCTAATCAAATTGGGTAATACATTTTCATTTTCATTTTGCAACTTATAAAGCTTTAAAATATGTTTTTAATTTGCACATTAAAACGAGTGTAGAAAATGGCAAATTTAAATGATATAATTGAATTTTCATTTTCATTTTGCACTAAATGTTGCACATATGTATGTGAAAATGTACATTTAAATACAGAAATACATTGCCATTTTATATATTGCATTGCCATTTTGCATATTACATTTCAAATTGAATTTAGCTACACATATGCTTCCATAGGTTTAGGCCTGTGATGAATATATAAACATTATACTAAAACTGCCAGCAGCTGGCAGCAAGTCCCTTTCTGAATGAGTAATTCATTTGAATAAACTATTTATTCAAAATGTCTGATTCGTTTAGAAACAACGCAAGTGACTGACTTTATGAATGGATCATTGAATCATTGACTCGTTTATACAAAATATTAATTTGGGAATGAAAAACCACATTGTTGATCTGAGACGCATAAATGTTCTGTTCCAGCTTTGATTGGAACTATTTTTGTTAAAGAAACAAAACTGACAATATTAGCTTGTTGTCAGCAATACACAGGAATGTGACAATTGTATGTTTTAATATATTTAGTTAACTCTTAACATATTATTGTTTTGATTTAGTATTATTTTTATTGATATTTGATGTATAATTAAATGAAATACTTTTTAATAATATATACTTTTTAAAATTAAAATGCCCATATTTGATATTTAAAATCAGTAAACTCATTAATTAATAAAACAAAAATGTCGATCAAGAATCATTTTTGGAATAAATAGGGATTCATAGAAACAGAATCTTTTTGCAAAGTGACTAAAGACTTGTAGGGGACTTAATAATAACTTGAATTTCATTTGGCATTCCTAGAAAATGGTTTCAGAATATTTGGAGCATCCTGTAGTGTATAGTCACGTGGCCTACTGTATTTAATATTATATATATATATATATATATATATATATATATATATATATATATATATTAGTGCTGTCAATCGATTAAAAAAATTAATCGCGTTAATCACAGTCATGGACTGTGATTAATCATGATTAATCGCAAATTTAAAATACTAGGATTTACCTGTAAATGTGTTGAAATAAAGAAATGCATGACAAACTAGTTTAAGGAGACAGAACCTTTCACACCTCCGCCAGGTATGAGACATAATCCTTATTATTCTTTTATCATTATTCTTTTGTTTTTATTCAGCCATTATCCGCCTTTAAACTGGCAATAAAACGTTTACCAAGCCACATTGAACTATTATCAAAAGTATTTCTAAATAAATACAACAAAACATTTTCTTGCGACCTTACGTGAAGTATTATGACAAAATGCATTATGAAGAAGAAATGGACCTGTTCTGCAGGTGCGTTAGAGCTAACATTAGCATCATGCTACATAAGACAATTTATGAGATTAATAGTACACTTTTACTCAGAACTCACTTTAAACCACCATCGAGTGTTTGTAATAACTTCATTTTACGATCACATGTGGAATTTGGTCGTTTACTGTTGTTAAAATATGCTATTTATAGTCTTTTATATCGCTGCACAAATTAGCATTTCAGATGTACACATTCACCTCAAGAAAATCACATACAAATATCCTATCATAATCGTGTGTTTATTATTTTATATAATCTATAGTGGCTGTTGTCATGTTTATTTCTGCTGTGTAAAAGCCTTAACATGTGCTCTGCTGAAACTCACATTGTTTGTGATGTTTACAGCCGCCTCTCCGTTCTTAAGTTGCCAGGGATACATTCCGAGTATAACACACATTAGTAAAAGGATCTATTTTCATTTTTATTTGTCTATATACACTTTGGGCGGCCGCGGTACATTATAAAAATAGCCCAAAAAAACCGCAACCCACGGCTCTGTAATTTTTCCCCGCGAATGTATTTTCAAAATAGCTCACGCCCACTTGTGCCATTACCCTGGCAACACTGGTTCACTACACCCTCATCACGCACCACAGATAACCTTCCGCGCTGCGATGACGAGAAGAAGTTGGGATCAAACCTTATCACATGATTAATTTGCGGTAAAAAATATTAACGCGTTAAATTTTTTTGATTAATCGCATGCGTTAACGCGTTAACGTTGACACCCCTAATATATATATATATATATATATATATATATATATTTTTTTTATTTTTTATTTTTTTTTTTTTTTATTTATTTATTTTTATTTTTTTTTTAACAGAACACTAAACTATTTAAAAACACTGTCACAATCCATGTTTTTTAGGTTTCCTACCTGGGCCTTGGTGGCTTTAACCTGAAAGACACTGTGTGTTGAAAGCCACTTTCACAACTGCTGTGGCACGTGGTATGAATTGGAGAGGAGTTAATGGCAAGATCTGTGTCTAACAACTGGTTTTGAAGGAAGTTGTCATTGGTAAGAACCTTTCTTTAGAATAATTAATTTGCAAAGTGGTTTTCATTGCATTTTGCTACAATTATCCGCGGTATCACGATGAAATGCAATCCCAAGTGTCCTACCCCTAAGTCTAAATGCATTTAGGAAAAACAGCATTTAAATGATAATTTTGCTACAGTTTTTGTTTGGACATGTTAAACATATCTAATCAATTTGGGTATTAGATTTTCATTTTAATTTTGCAACTAATGAAGCTTTAAAATATGTTTTTAATTTGCATATTAAAACTAGTGTAGAAATGGCAAATTTAAATGATAATTGAATTTTCATTTTCATTTTGCACTAAATGTTGCACATATGAATGGGAAAATGTAAATTTAAATACAGAAATAAACTGCCATTTTACATATTACATTTCAAATTGAATTTAGCTACACATATGCTGCCATATAAACCAGCTAAGGTAACAATCAGCAAAATATTGTTTAATTATCGTTATTGAAAAAAATCCAAAAAAATATTGAGATATGTCAATATCGCACACCCATAATGAGCAGTTTAAAAAAAAAAAAAAAAAAAAATCAGACAGAGCTCATACAGCATGTGTGTACTATTATGAACAAATTGGCTTCAGGCTACTGCATCATTTACTCACTGAACGTGGACCCTCGTATATGCGTAGAAATCAAAGTATAGTTTGGGATTTAGCAAAAATTATTAGTGAATATAATCAACAACATTATTAGTTTCTTATACACAAGGAGGAGGGTTTCAAAAAGAACAGGTCAGGAACCACTGGTTTACAGCATTACTTAAAAGAGATTTTGGGGGAAAAAAATAATTTGGGGGGGAAAAAAAAAAAAAAACTGACATGTACTGTACCTGATTGCCCTATCCAAATCAATCAATATTTAATTGAGATCTAAACTGAATCTAATCTCAATCTTATGAACAAATGCAAACAGAATCGAGAAGGGGTCTGGCTGCAGACATGCACTTGCATTTTCAGACACTCTCAGTACTTGCACTCTCAGACACCTGCACTTCAGCTAGTGCAGTCATTTTTATTTTTTTATTTTCATTTATTATTTTTTTTTACCTGAATCTCTTAACATTTTACACAAGAACCCAGGTGGTGAAGACAAGAAAAAAGAAACTAAATTACGAAGTCACTTGCAATCGCTGCTTGCACTCTTCGCTAACTGCAATGTCACTTGCAATCCACACACACAAAGGAGACAAGACGCTGTGGTGGGTAAACGATTAAAACTAATTTAATATAATAACACACAGGGTAATGCAAGTCATCTGTAAGATAAAAAGACAAGACCCCGCAAATCCGCGGCCACAGAACAACAGAATATCGCAATGAATAAACGCAATGCTCTCATTAAGTGCTTTTAAACCTCCTGTAGAAAATCATAAACACTTAATATGGCTTAATGTGTTAAGCTAGTGCTATTATAAGATCAAATTCAATATACAGTTTATTAATATATTGTATATGTATATAGTGTTTTCCTCCCATATGGCAAAATGTGGCATAATGTGGCATAACGGACTAAGATTATCAAGACCAAACTCAATATGCTCCTCTTCATTATTAAAACATAATTAATATGTACAGATAAGCAGGTGAGCCTAGAATAAACACAACGCGCAAAGTTTTGTGAAAGAACAGTTGGTTCTTTTAATATTGCTTAATGCATTCTTAATGTGCATTCATATGGTCTGCATAGTTTGCATCAACAATAAGTCCGTTATTATGCAACTTTTAGCTGTATGGGAGGAAAAGTGAAAGTTTGCTCGTTGTGTTCATGGCCATATGCTTGCCTTGTAGTACATTAAATCAATGAACTATATATTGAATTTGATCTTTTAATAGCACTATCAGCAATATTGAGTGTTTATGGTTTTCTACGGGAGGTTTAAAAGCGCTTAATGAGAGGCTTTGCACACTGCGTTCATATTCTGCTGTTCTGTGACCGCGGATTTGCGGGTCTTGTCTTTTTCTCCTACAGATGACTTGCAGGACCCTGTATGTTAAAGTACTAAATTAGTTTTAATCGTTTAACCACCACAGTGTCTTGTCTCCATTGGCAACATGCCCGGTTTGTGTGGATTGCAAGTGACGTCACAGGTAGCGAAGACTGCAAGAAGCGATTGCAAGTGACTTCATAATTTAGTTTCTTTTTCTTGTCTTCACCACCTCGAGATTCAGTTAAAAAATAATTAAAAAATAAAATAAAACATAAAAAAGACTGCAAGTGGTGTCACTTGCGGAAGTGCAGGTGTCTGAGAGTGCAAGTCTGAGAGTGTCTGAAATGCAAGTGCATGTCTGCAGCTAGACCCTATTGACAGAATCGTGAAATTTGTCTCAATATCCAGCCCTAAATACAAAGGGTAGCTGGAATTTTGTTCATATTTAAAAATCAATTCAAGTATAAACTAAGGTATTAAAATTATTACCAATTCTGATTTAGTATCAGGGTTCATCTTCAGCTCGGCCTCCAGGCACTGGAGAGACTCCATATCTTTCACAGGAAGACGATGCTTGAATTTGGCCCCATCATGGACTTCAGAGCTTGGACGATGCATTGACTGTAGAATTCGAAGGATTGTATTTTGCTGGTCAAGAAGCATTTCTTGTTTTGTCAAAATCTCTCTCAGTAAAACTGCAAGAAATGAACATAAATGTTAATTGCCCGACCCATCATTCAGTCAGTGTTTTACATTAGAACATAAATTCTCCAGAAAAGTATAATATAACATTTTCTAAATGTTACAGGTCCAAAGAATGTGATTCTCAAGCCCAAACCAAAACAATTCAAAGCATGTGTGAGCTGCATCTATACTGTATTTGCATTTACAAAAATCAGGTGGAGTGTGTAAGGCATGTGCGTACTATTCTGATGAAAACATTTGTGTCACGCTACTGCAAATAAATAAATTTAGAAAAACTAAACTTAAACTTGGTAAAAGATTTTGAACCAAATTACCTACCCTGCCTTTAAACAACAATATTAAACATGCTAACTTTTAAGTTGCACAGTGGTTTAACATACTTTGAAGTTGTTGGTTCCTCCTCAGAACAGATTCTGAGTCTGCTGGTTCTTTCTTTTTGACTTTGGGACATGCACAATGTTGGTGAGTTATCTGAACTTGGCTGTATTGTTGACTGGAAGAGAGAAAACTGCTGAATCACTGGTGGCTGACTAGCTGGCTGGTAGTGTGATGGCTGATGAGTCAGTGGTGCCTGATTAGCTGGATTGTAGAATGAAGATTTGCTGCTTGCTGGTTGGCTGGCAGGTGGCTGACAAGCTGTCTGGCAAAGGGGACTAAGTGACTGAAATGTTGGAGACTGCACATGAGGTGGTGGTTCACAGCTCTCAAATTTTGCCCATAATCATCATCACTATCATTTAAGACTTCAAAGTTTCGAAGCCTAAAGCTTTTCCTTTCATAGAAAAACAAAAATGGGTGCAAGTTACTACTGACATGTACTGAAAGAGATATTTGATCATTTGAAAAATAACATACAAGAGTAGTCCCTAACTGCCAGCAAATGTCAGCAATGATTTATGGCTTTGACCTTTGTGACCTCATAATATTATTATTATTAATAATAATAATATCCATATGTGACCTTTGATCTCATAACGAGTTTCCTCATAGGAGCATCTGTGGCGCGCGCCCCCTCCCATCTGAGGTGCGAGTGTCAGGTTGCATTCCAAGGCGTGCTCCCTCTCCCCCTCTCTCTCCCTCTCTCCCTCTCTCCCTCCCTCCCTCCCTCCCTCCCTCCCTCTCCCTCTCTTTCTCTCTCCCTCTCCCCTCCCTCCCTCCCTCCCTCTCTCCCTCTCTCTCTCTCTCCCTCCCTCTCCCTCTCTTTCTCTATGGGAATGTGAGAAAAACAATAATGAACAAGCAATATTAAAAAAGTAAAGGCAATTAAGAGATCAGTTTTAAGACACACAGCTGCGCTCGCACATATATTCTGTTGGTTGTATAAAAAGAATTTAAATAAAATAGGTAACATGACGACTATCAATGAGAAGGGATAAAAAATGTTTAGCTTAACGAATAAATGGTTAAAAAATATAAATTGGCTTACATTCTTTGCGGGGAATAGAGAATAAACGTCTTCGTGCTATTCCAGTTGGTCTCAAATGAAAAGTTTACAAAATGGTCATGTTTAAACTATTTCTGTCTTTGTCTCTCTCCCTCTCTCTCTAAGTGCTTTTTCGCACCAAGCTGTGGGTGTGAAAGGATGGAGTCCTCCCGCTCCAGACATTTCGGTCCGTTGTGAGAGAGAAAACTGATAAACTTTGCAAACATTTTAAATAAGATCTATAACCTTACTTTAATGTTTAAATAAACAGAATCCCTATACACCCGTCGTCCGGTGATTCTTGTTTTAACTTATTTCACATCAAACCATTGTTTAAAAGTTTCTTATTTTATTCATCATCTTCAAAATTGTATTCCACCACACACGGTATGATGAAACATGCAAAGGTTTTCTGTATGTTTTTAGAAATAAATGTAGTAACATTTCGTAGACAATACCGCAGCACAATGGTTCAGTGGTTAATGCGGTCATGGAGAGGTGCAGAAGCTCGTTTTGATCACGTATCGAACCCCAGTCCGGACTTCAAAATGTTTTTAATTATATAGTTAAAATTGCCTCTATGTTAAATAATAATCAATCTTTACTCTTTGAATTTAATGTTGGGTGTGTTTATTTCACAGACTTTCAGGTTCTGTTTATGTTTACCCATATGCTAGTTATTTGGAAATTTATCTTCTTTTTTCAGTTACAGAAGCTCTCTCTCTCTCTCTCCCTCTCTGTCTCTCTCTCTCTCACACACACACGTTTGCTTAGACATCTAAAATGGTGATATTACACAGAATCCTGATGTTTTTATCTACAGATAATTATACATGTTACAGCCCATCACAGAAGGCTTTACATCTTAGAAAATAAATAATAATTCATGCGCTTTATAAGTAATTTACTCATGGGCTCAATAAAATGTTCCCTCTCTCTCTGAGAAGACGCTTGCCCCCACACCGTAGGTTAAACAAGCACACAGACACATATTCAGTCATCAGAGTCTTATTCTCGTCTTTTAAATGAATTGAATATAAATTATGCGATCACACATGATATAAAACAAAGCAAAACACAGACACTAGTTTTAGGTAACAAAAATTTTGTAATGAGGAACCAGCAACGTCAAAATAAGTAAAGGGGGAAAAATAAATATTTTAACAGGCAAACGGTGAGGGATATTGTGGACCCAACATGTCCGGGCAAGCCATTGTCATGTTTGAAGGCCATAAACATTTATTTATCAATGTTTTATGGCCATAGACATATTTAAATTCAATTCACGTTTATTTGTATATTTGTATTTGTATCACAGAAAAGTAAAGTTTCTACATCATATTTACAAACTTTTATATTCATATTTACATTATATTAATGAATTTTATACTGTATTATCCCCCTAAACCTACCCATCACAGTAAACTTTCTAAAAAAAAAAATTTTAATATATATTTTCATGAGCATCATTTAGTATAATTCAAAAAGCTGTTATGCTCAGGTCAAACATTTGAAGTATTACTACGCATTTGGTTTGTGGGGACACTCCATAGACATAATGATTTTTTAATTTATTTATTTATTTATTTATTTAATTTATTTTTTTTTATTGTACAAACTGCACACCTACCCATCACACAAAAATTTCTGCCTATACATCCATTTTTGATAAAATATTGATTGCAAGCTATCTTAATTATGAGGACTCAAGAAATGTCATCATAAACCACATTTACATTGTTATATCAATGTAATACCCATGCCATTATACAAATTTGTGTTCTGATAAATCATATAAACAATCACACACAAACATTTCAAGCTAAAGAGAGACTTATTTCTATTTTAAAGAATATGGAAATATATAATTATATGACAGCATGTTACTACCATGTTACTAAAGCAAATCATCATTCATTTTACTCAAGTATTCAACATTTAAGTTTATTGAACTTATAAAACACATCATAGTAACAAACACGTTACTAAAGCAAAGTAAATGATGTATCATACATTTCAATCATATATTTCAACAATTACTTAAGTTCACTGAACTTATAAAACACATAACATGCTTACATTTCTAAATTACATATTGTTTTTAAGCAATCTGAATTATGACGACTCAAGCAATTTCATCATAAACCACATCTACATTGTTATGTCAGTGTAATACCTATATCACTATACAAATTTGTGTTCTGATAAATATTATACACAAGCACGCACATACATAAACATTTCAAGCTAAAGAGAGACTTATTTTAAAGAATATGGTAATAAATAATTATATATGTCATAGTAACAAACATGTTACTAAAGCAAAACATTTATCATAGATTTTAAACTTGTATTCAACAATTATTTATTGACCTTATAAAACACATCATTCTTTTCTTTTAGAGAAGATGGTAGCAAATAAAACTGTGATTATATATAACACGCTGTTTAAAATAAACATCTACTATAGTTTTAGAAGACTATAAAAATGCCTTACATTTTTCAGAGTGCTTAGAGGTATGCTGGATCTTTATGCAATGATGTCCATTCCACGAATGAATGTTTCCAATAAAATAGATAAATATAAAAATAAAACAAAAATGTTTAAGTTATAAACTTTATTAAATATAAACAAAACTCACAGATCCTCCCAGGGCTAAACATCGTAGTGAAATGGATTGAATGCTTCAAGGCCCACTCAGAGAAGGGGAGGAGTCTCTGCGGTCCATAACAGCTCATGTGGCAAGTCTGCTACCCTTTTCAGAGTGAGCGTCTTCATCTTATAAATGCATTAATAAGCATAATCTTAAGAGTGTAAATAAGGTCTTTCAAAAGACTTTAAATAACATCTTATATTTTTGATTGCAAATTTAACCTAAATTATGATTTTTATTCAAAAGTACGTTCAAAACTTAGTTTATCCTTTTAAAGGAGACTTGTACTTAGTTTGTTTTATTGCAAAACATATTCCAGCTTAAAAGGCTAAATAAAACGTGTCCATATCTTAGAGTATTCCTATAGGGTGAGCCAACACTTAATATCCTGTGGCAGCCGATCTAGTTCTGTATTTATATCAGACTTTTCTGAACACTCTTTATCGGCAGGGTGAAACATAGCATTCACTGAAAATATACTGTTAGTTATCTACTCAGAAATATATGTAGAAAGTTACCATATGTGCTGTATCCGTTTTGTATGCCGGTCTTTGAAGAGAGATTTTATGATTTTAGTAGACACGACCCCTTTCCTCCATAACGCTCATTTAAATTGTTTAAGTCAACTACAGACATGTGAAAAGATTTACCGAAAACGTACATGTCACCATGGCGCACATTCTTTGGAGTTGTAAACTACGCTTGAATGAGATCAATGGGTCTCCTGAGAATATTTAATTGCGCTTAAAAAAGCACAGAACAAGAGTACACCACACCAGACTCCAGCGGTAGAAAATACCTATGTTGTTAAAATCTATATACAATATGTATTAAACATATGCTTTTGTTGTTGAGTCTGCTTATTAATAGTGGTAATACTTTAGTTAAGTTTTAAGGCTTCACAAGTCTCAAAGATCTATATTATTTTTATTTATTTATTTATTACTTTTCTTATTTTTACAAAGATTTCAATTCAATTCCTAGTAAATATGAGGCCAAAACATGATATTACAAAAGAAATCATGTTGACAATTGTTTTTAAAAATAGGGAATGCCAACTCCAAACAGATCCTCACACCCACCCACCCACACACACACCACACACACACACACACACACACACACACACACACACACACACACACACACACACACACACACACACACACAGACAGACAGACAGACAGAGGCACCATTCAGGAAGGTCAGCAGTTCAGGTCGGCATATGTAAGCTTTCAAACTTTTTTTTTTTTTCCACCCCAGAATCAAGTATTGTACATTTGTATAACACCTGATGATTTTAAAGCGTGCACTTTCTTTAAAGCATGAATAAAAAATGATCAAATGTAGTTTAATTCCCGTTGTGTTCTAACAAAGTCATTAATCGGTTCTCTTTGTTTTATAAGATTTACTTTTATTACTTCACGGATGTTCACGCTACTATTATAAGTCTGATAAATATGTGGTCATTGCACGATGAAACGAGAATCGGGCTACCAATTAAGTTTGATGCGATGTTTTTAAGAAAAGGATTTTACTTATTTATTTTATTTTTAAATACATCTAAACCAGATAAAATATTATTCTTTCTTTTTGACAAACCTACGTTTCAAATGATTTTTTCCCCGAGATGTTCATTATCAGAGTGGAACTGATCTTATTTGGAGGTCTAAATAATGTGGGGTCTAGATAAAGCTTCTTATTCCAACAAAGAAATCACATTACACATTCATTCATTATATTTTATTCATTTCATTATTATTATTATTAGTTTTGCAGGAGTACCATGGTTTCGTATCTTTCTAATACTTTAGATGCACAGAATGTGGATTTTTTCACCATCCAACACGAAATTAAAGAGTTGTATCAGCTGAGCTTGTTTCAACTTACCATTTTCTTAGGTTATTATCATCATCATCATCATCATCATCATCATTAATATTATTATTATTATGTACTCACATAGATATAGAATAAACCTTATTGTCCATGCTTTCCCCATATACAGACCCAAAGATAATGTCCAAACAAGTTCTATGAGAGCACAGTTGCAAATTCCTAGAGGTCTAGTTTCTCAGAAAGTGTACACATCATTTAAGAAAAGGGTCATAATGCTTACAGAATACAGAAAACCTCCTCTCGATCTACTGTGACTGTCATTTTACTTAGGGCTAGTGTTATGGATGACGCTGTACACATTTTGTTTGCTGGATTGTATATGTCATTAGGTGAGGCCTTCTCTCTCTAAGAGCGGTCAGCATTCAGCGTTTATAGAAATAAATGAAAATTAAGAAAATCACACTCTACTTGAGAGCGACTGACTAAGTCGGTATTTCATTTTAGGACAATTATCCATTTCCATATCCATAAGATGAACCGTCAACACAAAAAAATAAGTCTTGTTGTTTTACATATATAACTATTACATCTGAAACATATCTAACCATTGCTCTGAAAGCCACACATTCAGTAAAGTCTGAGGTTGTTAAAAGTTCTGCGCTCTTGAAAAGGCTACAGACACAAAATATCAAGAAATTTTTGATCGCCCTATGTAACTCAAGCACCAATTGCTCAAAGATTTTCATAGCAACTGAAGTTAGGGCCACTGGTCTGTAATCATCTAAGCAACTGATATTTTGTGACTTTTTTGGCACTGGAATTATAACAGCTGCTTTAAAACATGCTGGGACTCTCCATACTCTTAATGACCAGTTGAATATATCAGTGAAAACTGGGGCAAGGAAGAACGCACACCACTTCAGTGTTGCAGATGATATGGAGTCAGGGCCTGCTGCCTTTCTGTTGTTCTGCTTCCGCAGCAGATTCCTGACTTCATACTCCTCTATTTTAAAAGGAGGACTCATAATACAGGGCCAGGAGTGCCTCGTCAGCTGACCTACCTGTCCCTCTATTGTATTTTCAAATCGACTGTACGCATTAAGTTCATCAGGCAATGTAATATCATCAGAAATTACTTTTATAAGATTTTATCTTATAGCCTGTGATCTGCTCTAGACTTTTCCATACACCATAAGTGTCATTGATCTTCAACTTATTTTCTAACATAGACTTATAATTTCCTTTTGCCTTTTTAACACCTTTTTCAAAGTCACCTTTGGTGATTTTATAAAGCTCTTTATCCCCACTCTTAATGTCACGCCCCTGGACTGTTTTGTTGTGGTTTTTGCTCCCCATGTGTTCCCTGTGACCCAGTTTCTCCCCAGTATGATTGTTAATTTGTTTCCAGGTGTGTCTCCTTAGTTCCTTGATTGTCCTGTCTTTAAAAGCCCCAGTCCTTTCAGTTAGTGTTTGTCGGTCTTTGAATGTCTTCTAGTGTTCTATGTTCCCTATATGGATTAAAGACTCTCAGTTTGTGTATTCTCCGTGTCTCCTCGTTCCTGGCTCCAGCATTCGTGACAGAAAGACCGACCCAAACAGTTACCTCCGTGTCCTCCCTCCGTTTTGTTTTCCGTTTTCAATCAGTGTTTTTGTTTCCGTTGTGTTGCCCCATGGATCCCTACGTCCGGCCCGAATTCCTCCTCCTCCTGCTGGAGCAAGAGGACCGATCTCTCGAGGACCATACACGACTTTTCCTGTTGTTAGCTAACGCCACCAGCTACCCGGACGGCGCGCTCTGCACATTCTATAATGCAAGCTTGAACACCGCGTGCAGAGCGCTGTCGTCCGAGGATGGTCCTCGAGAGGATTTTGCCGCCTTCGTGGAGTGGACACTGGCGAGGCACGGATCCCCGTTCACCGTCTGTGCCGAGGGGGATCTCGCCAGTGCCACTCCTGACCCAGAGCCCAGCCCACCAACTCCCCGCAGTGCGGAGCACCAGCCCGAGCCCACCGATGACGGAGAGCCATTTCCCGCTACGATCCACGAGCCAGCGCCAAGCCGAGCGACTGAGCGGAAGATCGTCCCGGAAGTTGAGCCCAACACGTCAGATCAGGTGCGAGAGCTGATCATGTGGGAGCCAGCCGTGGACGGTGTGAGCGCGGAGTGGAGCTCCGCCCCCTGCACCGCGGCTGAGGGTGAGCTGATGATACATCTGGGGCTGCTAAACTTTGAAGGGGATCTGTTAGACTGGGAACATGATCTAGAGGTCGACGCTTCCCCTATCCTCTCTCCGTCTCCGCTGGTTCCAGCCAGCTCCGCTCCTCCCGAGCACCCCCCTGTGCCCGCTTCCCGAAAGCGTCCTCCAGAGCGCCCCACAGTGTCGGCTCCCATTCCTGAGTTAACCCCTGGAAGCCCGGAGGATCTCAAATGCCCACCCTCCCACCCGCTCCTGCCTCCTCCACCGCTGTCGTCTGGCAGCCCCTCTGCTCGCCCTCAGCCCTCCATCAATGCGGTGCGAGCTCCGCGGGTCTGCCATCCTCCATCGCCGTGGCTGGAGAATCCCTCACCTCCACCTCCAGCCTCCGAGGCCCAGACTCCACCTCGGCCCGTAGACCCAGCGGCTCCACCTCGGCTCCTAGCTCCCTCGCCTCCACCGTCATCCATCGATCCACCAGCTCCACCAGGCTCCCTCGTCCCTCCGGCTCCGCCTTGGTCGGGCGTCGAC
Source organism: Spinibarbus caldwelli (assembly GCA_039654775.1). Classification (NCBI taxonomy): domain Eukaryota; kingdom Metazoa; phylum Chordata; class Actinopteri; order Cypriniformes; family Cyprinidae; genus Spinibarbus; species Spinibarbus caldwelli. The sequence continues at coordinate 27,246,060 of CM077266.1, read as the reverse complement.
CCGCCATCGCCTCGGGACTCCTCTCCTCTGGCTGCGCCTCGTCACTCCGTCCCACCGGCTCCGTTGGGCTCCTTCCTCCCTCCAGCTCCACCTTGGTCCTCAGTCGCTCTGGCTCCGCCGCGGATCTCCGGAGCTCCGCCTCTGCCTCGGTCGCCAGAGCTCTCGGCTCCACCCTGGCCCCCCGGATCCTCGGCGTCACCCTGGCTCGTCGGCTCTCCGTCTCCACCTCGGGCTCCTCCTCCACCTGCTCCGCCTCCGTTGGTCGGCCCCCTGGAGTCGGCGGCCATTCCTTCTCCATGGCTCCTCCCTCCGTCGGCTCCACCGTGGGCCATCATCATGGCTGTGGCCTGGGTCCTGCCAGGCTCCTCCTGCTCCGAGTCCCTCCTGTCTCCTCCCTGGCTCCTCCCTCCTTCGTCGCCTCCCTGGTCTCTGTCTGCCGGCCCCCTCCCGGTTGTCCGTCCTCCTCCTGAGCCGCCGCCATTGTTCCCACCCGTTTCCCTCCCCCCCCTCTGTTGTTACACGGTGCGAGGACGCACCTTCCGGGAGGGGGGAGTAATGTCACGCCCCTGGACTGTTTTGTTGTGGTTTTTGCTCCCCATGTGTTCCCTGTGACCCAGTTTCTCCCCAGTATGATTGTTAATTTGTTTCCAGGTGTGTCTCCTTAGTTCCTTGATTGTCCTGTCTTTAAAAGCCCCAGTCCTTTCAGTTAGTGTTTGTCGGTCTTTGAATGTCTTCTAGTGTTCTATGTTCCCTATATGGATTAAAGACTCTCAGTTTGTGTATTCTCCGTGTCTCCTCGTTCCTGGCTCCAGCGTACGTAACACTTAAATGCCTTGTGCTTCTCCCTCCATAATATTTTAATTTCCTTATTAAATCATGGCTTATTATTGTTGTATATGGTAACAGCCTTAGAAGGTACACACACCATCTCACAAAAAGTTATGTATAAGGTAACCACCTCAGTAAACTCATCCAAATCATAACATGACTCTTTAAAAACAGACCAATCAGTATCCTCTAAACAGTCCATAAGCATGTCTATTTCCTCCACAGACCATTCCTTGACCACTCTCTTAATTGGTGTAATACGTTTTGATGTACATCGATAAACAGGAATGAGAAAAATCAAATTATGGTCTGATTGCCTCAATAGAGCCCAAGACACAGAGTGAAAAGCATTAGGAAACACACAATAACACTGGTCCAAGATCTTATCCAACCTAGTCATTACTTTAATCTGCTGTTTGAATCTGGGTATGATCTTCCTCATATCAACATGATTGAAATCCCCAAGAAACAATATTGTTGAATCTGGATATGAGTTTTCCAACTGTATTATATGGGTAGCCAACTGTTGAGCTGCCTCATTAGCTGCTGCTTGAGGTGGAATATACACAGCAACCAAAATAACAAAAAGTTAATAAAAATAATGAAAAGGTCTGCACTTGATGGTTAATAGTTCAAGGTTGGTAGAACATACCATTGAAATCCTCCTCCTTTCCTCTTCAATGAACTTGCAGTACGATCCGCTCGGAGTAAGTAGAATCCCGGCTGATGTAATGCAGAGTCCGGGACACCCAGAGTCCTGTTGCTTAGCAAAAGAGTCAGTTCATCCTGTTTGTTAGCAAGTGAGCAGACGTTTGAGAGTAAAATACTCGGTAGCGGTGTTCAATGTTTTCGTTTCCTAAACCGAACCAAAGCGCCGGCTCTTCTGCCCTCTTTTCATCCCACGTGGAGCTCCATAGCAGTGAGCGCTAGCTTCTGCGCTAACAGTATCCACGGGCCTGATGACAAAGTCCTCTGAGTAGAAATGTAATTGGGGCTGACATTCAATCATACTGTCCCTTATATGCAAAAGCTCCACTCTGCTGTATGACATCATGCCCCCAATACAGTCCAGCCAAAAACAACCCACAACTACACATAACAGAGAAGAGAGCAACACCATGTCGCCATGGGACGGCACCATCTTGGATTTAATCTTTATTTGCCAGTATAATGTAAATTATGCATACATCATTTTATGTATGTATGTGTGTATTTATTTATTTATTTTTAACACAGTTTTCCTATGCGGTAGAAAAAGAGAAGCGGCTGCACCAAACCAGCCAAAAAGAAACAAATATAACCAATATTCAAGAGTGCTCCTGCATTTCCTCCTAAACTAGTAAGAATTACTGAAATCATAAAGGGAAAAAATATAATTAGTATGCTCAAAGTACTTATTACAATGATTAGAAACGTTCTTCTCTTCATGTGGTTTTCCTTGTTTCTCTCTCTTCTTCTCTCTCCTGGTCCTGACTGCTTCAGAGCTCTGAGAAAACAACTGGATGAAGAATAAGGTGGGGAACTGTCCCAACATTGAAATAAGATTAAAATCAAATCAAGTCATAATATTGATTCCACCAGAGCCAAAAGTTGCCACCCAGGCAATAACTGAACAAATTGCTTTGTATCTGAGAGGTTTGTACTTCAGAAAGGTTACAGGATGAACCACTGCCAGGTAACGCTCAACACAGATCAGACACTGAAACAGAGGACGACCAGTGGTGATGAGTCCATCTAAAAATCTCAAAAGTTGCCCAAGAATTTAAAATTTATAGCTGAGGAAAATCAAGACAGAATCCACACATAAAAGTACCTCACAGACAGCAAGGTTGAGACTGAAGAACTCTGCTGTAAGTCCATTCCCTGTTCCTGTCACTATAAGCCAAATCACATAGGAGTCGATAGGAAAACCCAACAGAATGGTCATGATATCAACTGCATACACTGCAAAAACTGTTTTCCCCTCAGTGTTGTTGTAAAAGTAGTAATCTGAAGAGTTTGACCCATCAGTGGTGAAGATCTCGCTGGAGATGTTCATCTCTTCACTGTGTGCAGTCAAAAACAGCATCTCGACGCATAGCCAATGATACGATACATTGAAGATACATATGAAGCAGCTACCGATGCGATGCGATTCACCCCTGTTATGATGCAGTGCGATCTGATTTTGATTCGATTCGATTCAACACAATGCGATTCGATGCAATGGAAAAAAATATGATTGCTTTTATTTCTTTGGTTCAGAGAGACAGCAAATCATAAATTAACTTTGTGTCTTCTGACTTCTAATGCCTCGAGGCCTGTTTCATAAAACAAGTTTACCAAATAGGCCAGGCTTATTTCAGTTAGTCTGACTCACTGTCAAATGATTTGGTTCCGTAAAGCAAATTTAACAAAGATCAACCTCAGTCACTGTTGCAACTTATGCTGGAAAACTAACCTGGTTCAGGGCAGGCAAACTGTCAGGCTAAGCTGAGCTCACTGACCAATAGGAATGCAATGATTTTACTACTGACTCTCTCACACACTATCATAGCCATGCAGCTTTTCTCTCTGGTTTTATGACAGCTGTACCTTTTATAGTTAGAACAGATAGCATTAGAACATTACAATCTAACATTGCTCTTTAAAGCATTAAAATCACTAAACTAAAAGTTAAAATCACTAAATTAAAACTACATTTTAACTGCTATAAGAAACACACATTAACTCATCTGAGCTTAGTAATTAAGACTGCATCAGCTTATTTTATTTACCCATTACAATAGTACCTTTACAGTTACTACTGCTATGCTATCATAAAAATATACCTATATGTAGGTTTAAACTTCTATAAATGGCACATTTAGTGTCCAACAACGAATATTTTAGCAAAATGCATATTTGACTCAGAATTATTGCGCTCTGTCTGTTTAGCACGCATGCGTGCAGCAGCGCTCGACCACTCACGTAAGCCCACTCCTGACAGCAAAATGGATATATTTACATGACTTTCTAACATTTACAGATGAAAAATATAGTCGCGACGTCAGTTATGCACAGAGGAAAACAAAACGTCTCAAATGCATTAAACAGCACAAATATATTGAGAGGGTGCTCGCTGCAGAGCCATATGGGAGGAGTTGGAGCTCTAGCTCCCCCTCGCTGGAGCTAATGGGTGGATATAGATACCTAACCACACCCTAACCCTACCCCTTACCCTGTCGCTAAACATAACTCCACCCATTAGTTCACATAGAGGTGGAGCTGGACATCCAGAGAGGGGGAGCTGGAGGCCAATTGGCTCTGCAGTGAGCAGTACTTGAATATATTTGCTGTTTGCTATGGTGGGTCTATTAGATCCATGATCGACAATAAGGGCTGATTAAGAATAAGCGTGCACAAATTAGTGAGATTGTGTGAATTTACATTGTCATTTATGAAACCGCTTTAGCCCCGATTGATTTATTATGTTATTTCAAGTCAGGTTTTGGACTTTAATCCCCACTTTTCCTCAGATCTGAAAACAGCGCTGAAGAATATCAGAAAGCACTTAGTAGCCAAAAAATAGAAGAGCTGGTACAGATCTGGCCACCTGGCCACTGAGATTGCGTCTTTTTTCAGGCGGCAGCCTGCAATTTGCCACGCGTGAACAAGGAGCTCCTGGGAGTTTTTTCTGATTAAATTTTTATTTAAGTTTTTTTAAACATCGTTGTGCTTCACACAATATCCACCAGGTGGAGCAAGGAACAACTTTCTGTAGTTAAACACCAAGGCCAGCTTGGGTGCGTTTCCCAAAAGCATCGTTAGTCAACTATGGTCGCAAGTTTCGTCCTTACCAACATAGTTCAATGATTCGGTGTTTCCCGAAACCATAGTTCAAACTAACATTCGCAAGCAGCATCGCAAACTTACGTGGTTGGAACTACAGCTCTCTACCTGTGGTTAGAATAAAAGTTTCTTGCTACTAAAACATGTGGGCTTATATAAATTATGCTCTTGGGCACAATAAGTAAGCTCACATGCAGTACAATCTATATCATCCATTATATGTAAATATGAAAGCATTTTAATCTATGTATTTCTGCATGTCCACAGTTGTCCATTTTTGAAGAGTGTGCATGTACATAAATGCCTAAGAGAACCCCGGAGTATGACGTAAGAGGGAACCCGCGATGAATCAAACATCAAATAAGCCCCAGATCAGACTGCTTTTGATTAGAATTATTTTTCTGATAGTGTCTGATAGTTTAATACATAAAACAGCCTATATTAGAATATCCTTTAAAATATAGGCTAACTCACACAAATATTTAGTAAAAAGGACTTGGAAACCCCATTTATGTTTTAATTATTTGTAAATGCACAATTTATTGCTTTATGGGCTATAGCTAAACAAAGTCAGCATGCTGATTTAATTAGCCTTACTAAAAAGTAAATTAAAAAGCAACAGATTGAGTGCAAAAGTGGTCATTCATGCATAGTTGCATTTATATTTTGTTTTTGATTTGACGGTTTATTTCAATTCCACATTTTGAAGCTGCCTAATATAGTGTACAAAAGTAGATAGATGAATGATGTTCTACTATTATGACCAAAAACAAATATTTAAGTGCTATTATAAGAAAATAATCCAAGTGAATGTGCCGGCGCGCTCGTCCAAGGCTAATTTATCATGTCAGAATTAGAACAATCCCAGATAGCACATGTACATCGTGGAGACGTCTGTGCGATGTGTGCGTTTGCATCTGGGAGACGTATTTTTAAGGGCATTTGCTCATCTGGAATACGTCGCATAGACGTCCTTTTCCGACGTTCCAAGGACATCTGATGGACATATTACAGATGTTAAATATTAGAATGGTACGTCTATGAGACATCTGATTTACATAGCATAGACATCGTTCTTAATTAGATGTTTTAGACGTTCCTTCATATTTACTGCTATTGATAACAGCTGCAGTTACACTGATTATACATGCGTCTACACATATATGATAAGTATTATAACTAAACCCGAGTATTTTCCACTCACAATGAAAGAACACAACAGCTGTTGAATGATTTGTATCATTTTATTAACAGTGAATGAAAATAAGCAGTGATTTGTTATATTATTATTATTATTATTATTATTATTATTATTATTTTAATCCTGAAACAAACAAACAAACAACAAAAAAGCAAGTTGATTTAAGACGGCGTTCTCCCTGTGGCCAAGTGGAGATAATCCTTAATATGTTTTTCAGCCTCTGCTTCAGTTGGTGAGGGAAGCACGGGATTCTTCATCCCAGCTAACACAGGTTGTAACAGTTACGTAACGTATTCGTAATTTTTGGTAATTTCGTGACTTATCAACAGACAACGTTACCACAAAGTCGTATGCTCGTAATTCCATTACCAACTCACAATGTCGTCAGTACGTCCTCATAATGTAACAAGATAACCAAAAATGTCCCAGACAGGTCCTCTATTCGTAATAATTTGGTAATTTCATGACTTACTGGCAACGTAACTGCAACGTTACTAGCACGTAATTTCATTACTAGAACATGTCGCCAGTGTGTGTGCGTTTTTAGTCTGCAACGGCGTACGCCATAATTTAATTAAACTGCATTTATTTTAAAGATTTTATTGCTATGCGGTACGTTTGTGAGAAAACATAATTTTACAAAAAGGAACAAATATTTATCCATTTGCTATAAACAATTTTGACTTTTTATCAAATTCATTTCTGGGAGAAAAATCCTCCTTAGGGGGAGACATCCCCGCACATTTCATAAATGTACAATGAAAAATTAATACCATAAATATGCTATGTGCAAGATAGGATAAAGACAAAACACACACACTTTTAGACTTCATGTATCAGACATCTAAAGCTTTCAGCATATTCAACACCCACCTGCAACAGTTGTCTAGTGCTTTGTAAAAAAGCTCAGATTTAATCCCCTATTATCTATACTATTTTTAAGTCATGTATGATCATCACAGGTAAGTGTCCACACACTATTGGTCAAAGAATATAAAGGGTTTTCTACCATTTGTAAAATGCAGTATTAAGACAAAACAAGTGCATAACTGTCCTTATGTATTATATCTACAAGTGATCACAATTCTATCCATGGTTTTTCAACCCGATTAAACATTTGCACACTGGATTAATACAATAACCAAATTCAGTTATTGACTAATTTTAAATGCATAGGTATCGCCTTATCACTTATAAACGAAGTTCATTGTATTTATGCAAAAATGTTTAAATGAAGTTTACTTAGTTAAGTTTACCTATTTCATACAGAAATGGTGCATAAGACAGAAACTACAAACCACAGAAACACTCTTATTAACATGTTTAATTTACCATAACACATCTAGTTCTTCACACCACAAAACTGAAAAAAAAATAAAAATAAAATAAAAATAAATAAATAAAACAAAGTATAGTCATTGATTTGTGATATGTAATTCTCAAAATACTAAAATACTACAGCCTAAATATTACAGCAGTAGAGGACATTATCAATTAATATGCATTAAAAGGACAGAGGTGAAAAACAGAACACAAACCAGAACAAAAGAATACAAATATTCAAGTTCAAGGAACAATCATGGCCCAAGAATAGAAATTACACAAAATTATTGTCAGATGACAATCATTCCAGTGACAGCAGTGAAAAATCTGTAATCGGCTCACTGAAAATGAAGATAGGAGACAAGTACGTTTTGCTTGACAGGCTGGAATATTATAGTTTAGTTTGACTGGCCTGTTATTTATTCTTCTACAATTTGCATGCTTGCTGGTATTGTATTTAAGGTTATGGCCACACAAACTTCACATGCTATTTCACAGCAAATAAAGACTTAACATTCAATAACTTATTTTTATTTTCCTTGCAGAAATCCAAGCTTTGTAGATGAAAACTGGAGACATGGTTTTAAAAATAACATTACATTTTTAAATGTCATAAGGCAAGACTACAAAGCTTAATTTAATACACAGAAATAAGACTGTGTGTATGTTTAAGAGACTTCTGCGTTGATCTTGATGCATTGCAATATTGAGTTGTTCAATTTTATTTCTTATTTAGAAATAAAGAAATAAACAGGATGGTTCTCTTGACAAATTTCTTGTTTTACTAACATGTATCTTAGATGGTGGGAGTTTAGAGTATTCATTATGAGTAAAACACTTAAGTACTGTAAAAACAACCTGTCTGAATAATTTAATAGAGTTTTATTGGCTGGAAAGTGTGCAATTAACTTTTATGAATAAACTGATAACAAAAACACATCAACACTGCCTGTCACGGTAATAAAATATCTTCACTACTGAATTGCAAAATTATTTTTTTCAGCAACGAGGGGGTAACTCACAATTAAACTCACAGCCTCGTCGTTAGATGAGAGATGCTGAATTGATGCAATCATGCATCTCTCTTTTTCTCTCTCAATAACTATTTCAAATAAATGCTATAATTCATTCCTTCATTCAAATAATAATAATACACACTACTTTATTCTCTGTGTCTGATTCAAAGCAGACAGAATGGTAGATCTAATGAGCCATAACTGACAAAAAAAAAAAAAAAAAAAAACACAACCAACCCAGTTGACCCTCAAACACTGTGCTGCATACATCAATAATAGCTGTAAGAGCATTAATTCTTTGTTATTCCTTATTGGTTATTCACGGTCAAGTGGGCACAGGTGATCCCTTCTGTTTTCTTTATTATTTCCTTTGTCAGATTTTTTGTCAGGTTGGAAGGGGCGAGGAACGGGAGGCAACTTTCTGTTGAATGTATTGCATTGGTCTAATCATGTTTTCACATGCTTTAATAAAATTCGAAAGCAAGTTAAGATCACCAGTCTTCCTTTGATGAGAAAATGACCGAGTGCGAACGAGTCACGAGCCCACTACCTAGCCTCTATGTGGCGATTGGATGCCGCTAATAATAGTTTTAAATTGTCACTGCTGACAAATGAACATGGAATAAGCGGGAATAATCCACGGCTAGCTGTGCATTAAAGGAATAGTCTATCCTAAGATGAAAAGCAATTTACTGTTTGAATGCCCTATGCCAGGCATCCTCAAATCTGGCCCACTCCTGCAGAGTTTAGCTCTAAACCTAATCAAACACACCTGAGCACGCTAATCAAAGTCTTCAAGATCATTAGAAAATCACAGGTAGGTGAGTTTGATCAGGGTTTTTTTAATGTATTTTTAATGTTCTGCTCACTCTCATCTGTATAATGACAGTGAATTACGACCAGGGAATATGTTCTGGGGGAATATGATATGAAATTTTATGCATTTAATGAAAATCCTGATATTGGCCTTTGGTCATTGTCCATAAAATAAGTCAAGTCAAGTCACCTTTATTTATATAACGCTTTTAACAATACAGATTTTGTCAAAGCACTTAACAGTATCAAATTGGAGGATAGAGTGTCAGTAATGTATAATAATAAGATTAAACACTCAATTTTCAGTTAAAGGCATTTCATTATTGAATTCAGAGATGTCATTGTCTAGCTCAGTTTAGTTTAAATAGTATATATGAAATCAAATTGATGATAATCGTCAGAAATTAAGTGTCCCCAACTGAGCAAGCCAGAGTCGACAGCGGCAAGGAACCAAAACTCCCTCTGTGACAGAATGGAGAAAAAAACCTTGGGAGAAACCAGGCTCAGTCGGGGGGCCAGTTCTCCTCTGGCCAGGTTATTATTGTTTTTTTTGTTTTTTTTTACTTATTGTTTAAATTAAATTTTAAATGTGTAAATGTATTATATTTCTATTTTTATATTGTTGCAATTTCTACCAATAATAGTATTATGTAGTTAGGTATTTTATTATATTTTTAGTTATTTTGTTTTATTTTTAGTTTTATTGTATTTAAGTCGAGGTCTTCACTGGGGATATGTCCCCGGGGCTCATCCAGGTGTCCGGCCTCCGCTGACGATCAGGGTCACAGACATCATCTCCCGGCGCCGATCCACCATCTGATCCGGACATGGACTGAGAAACAGAATAAGCAAGAAACAGACAAATATTAGCGTAGATGCCATTCTTCTTACGATGTAACGAGTACATCGTGTGTTATGAGGAGTGTTCCCGGTTCCGGTTGATCTAATTAATGCAGCCTAACAATCCTGTAACAGATTTGAATAATAGAAGCGTATTAGTGTGTTATATGTAAACCAGGTTAAAGAAATGTGTCTTTAATCTAGATTTAAACTGACAGAGTGTGTCTGCCTCCCGAACAGTGTTAGGTAGATTGTTCCAGAGTTTGGGCGCTAAATAGGAAAAGGATCTGCCGCAGTCGATTTTGATATTCTAGGTATTATCAAATGGCCACAGTTTTGAGAATGCAGCGGACATGGAGGACTATAATGTGATAAGAGCTCGCTCAAGTACTGAGGAGCTAAGCCATTCAGGGCTTTATAAGTAATTAACAAGATTTTAAAATCTATCCGATGTGCAGTGTTGACAGAACCGGGTTAATATGGTCATACTTCCTGGTTCTAATAAGGACTCTAGCTGCTGCATTTTGGACCAACTGTAGTTTATTGATCAAGCGTGCAGAACAACCACACAGTAAAGCATTACAATAGTCTAACCTCAAAGCCTTACAAAGGTCATAAACGCATGAATTAGCATTTCTGCATTTGACGTTGAGAGCATAGGTCGCAATTTAGATATGTTTTTGAGATGGAAAAACGCAGTTTTACAGATGCTAGAAACATGGCTTTCAAATGAAAGATTGCTATCAAACAGCACACCTAGGTTCCTAACTGATGAAGAAGAATTGACAGAGCAGCCATCAAGTGTTAGATAGTGTTCTAGGTTATTACATGTGGGGTTTTTAGGTCCGATAATTAAAACCTCTGTTTTTTCAGAATTTAGCAGTAAGAAGTTACTTGTCATCCATTTTTTTATATCGACTATGCATTCCGTTAGTTTCTCAATTTGGTGTGTTTCACCGGGCCGTGAAGAAATATAGAGCTGAGTATCATCAGCATAACAGTGAAAGCTAACACCATGTCTCCTGATAATATCTCCCAAGGGTAACAAATAAAGCGTGAAAAGTAACGGCCCTAGTACTGAGCCTTGAGGTACTCCATACTGCACTTGTGATCGATATGATACCTCTTCATTTACTGCTACGAACTGATGGCGGTCAGTTAAGTACGATTTGAACCATGCTAAGGCACTTCCACTAATGTCAACAAAGTTTTCTAGTCTATTCAAAAGAATGTTGTGGTCGATAGTGTTGAACGCAGCGCTAAGATCCAGTAGAACTAATAAAGAGATACAACCACGATCAGATGATAGAAGCAGGTCATTTGTAACTCTAATGAGAGCAGTCTCAGTACTATGATACAGTCTAAATCCTGACTGGAATTCCTCACAGATACCATTTTTCTCTAAGAAGGAATATAATTGTGAGGATACTACCTTTTCTAGTATCTTTGACAGAAAAAGGAGATTTGAGATCGGTCTGTAATTAACTAGATCTTTGGGGTCAAGTTGTGGTTTTTTAATGAGAGGCTTAATAACAGCCAATTTGAAGGTTTTGGGGACATATCCTAATGACGATGATGAATTAATAATAGCCAAAAGAAGATCTATGACTTCAGGAAGCAGCTCTTTTAGTAGTTTAGATGGAATAGGGTCTAACATACATGTTGTTGGTTTAGATAATTTAACAAGTTTATACAATTCTTCCTCTCCTATAATAGAGAATGAGTGGAATTGTTCCTCAGGGGATCTATAGTGCACTATCTGATGCGATACTGTAGCTGACGGCTGCATGGTTACAATTTTATCTCTGATAGTATCGATCTTGGAAGTAAAATAGTTCATAAAGTCATTACAGCTGTGCTCTTGGGAAATGCCAACACCTGGTGATGCTTTATTTTTCATTAATTTAGTGACTGTATTGAATAAATACCGGGGGTTATGTTTGTTTTCTTCTAGAAGAGACGAAAAGTAATCAGATCTAGCAGTTTTTAATGCTTTTCTGTAGGATAGGGTACTTTCCCGCCAAGCTATACGAAATACCTCTAGTTTTGTTTTCCTCCAGCTGCGCTCCATTTTCCGGGCTGCTCTCTTTAGGGTACGAGTGTGCTCATTATACCACGGAGTAGATCAGGAGACAAAGCAGTCCTCAAAACAGCAAGAGCCAACCTGTCCCGTGGCATCAAGAAAGCAAAACGGTTATATGCACAAAAAAATCAAGAATCACGTTACTGACAGCAAGGACACACGGAGTCTGTGGCAAGCTATTCAGACCATCGCAGACTACAAGCCCCTGCCACAGGCCTGTGATGACGACACATCCCTCCCAGATGCACTCAATGAGTTTTATGCATGGTTTGAAATGCAGAATGACAAACCTGCACAAAAACGAACCACACCTCCCAACGACTAGGTGCTCTGTCTGTCTCCAGTCGATGTAAGGAAGACCCTATCTACGGTTAACCCACGCAAGGCTGCAGGTCCTGACAACATGCCAGGCCGGGTACTGAGAGACTGTGCTGAACAGCTGACAGATGTCTTAACAGATATCTTCAACATCTCACTAACCCAAGCAGTTGTCCCCACATCTCAAGTCCACCACCATTACCCCAGTACCAAAGAAGTCACCTGTGTCCTGCCTGAATGACTATCGTCCCATAGCACTGACCCCAATCATGATGATGTGCTTTGAGAGGTTAGTCATGCACCATATCAAATCCAGTCTCCCCAATACACTTGACCCGCTCCAGTTTGCATACCGTCCAAACCGATCCACAGACGATGCCATTTCCTCCACCCTCCACCTGCCTCTTACCCACCTAGAAAACAAAGACTCTTATGTTAGAATGCTGTTCATTGACTTCAGCTCAGCATTCAATACAATAATCCCGCAACAGCTCATCAACAAATTAAACCTGCTGGGCCTAAATGCCTCCTTCTGTAATTGGATCCTGGACTTTCTAACCGGTAGACCTCAGTCAGTCCGTGTCGGCCACAACACCTTGAGCACTACCACACTGAGCACAGGTGCCCCACAGGGCTGTGTGCTCAGCCCGCTGCTTTTCACGCTGCTGACCTACGACTGCACTGCCAAGTCCAGCTCCAACCACATCATCAAGTTTGCCGATGACACAAATGTGGTAGGTCTCATCAGCAACAATGATGAAACACCCTACAGAGAGGAAGTGGCACAACTGGTTGAATGGTGTGGTGCAAACAACCCGTCCCTCAATGTGAGTAAGACAAAGGAGGTTGTGATGGACTTCAGGAGAAACTCTGTTGACCACCCCCCACTGACCATCGACAGCTCGACTGTGGAGAGAGTCAGCAGCACTAAATTTCTGGGGGTGCACATAACAGAAGACCTCACCTGGACCACCAACAATACATCACTCTCCAAGAAAGCGCAACATCGACTCCACTTTCTGCGTCGACTTAAAAGAGCAAGTCTCCCTCCACCCATCCTCATCACATTCTACAGGGGAACAATTGAGAGTGTGCTGACCAGCTGCATCACTGTCTGGTATGGGAACTGTAGTGCAGCAGACCGCAAGACCCTACAGCGGACAGTGAACACGGCTGCAAAGATCATCGGTGCCCCTCTCCCCTCCATCCTGGACATTTTCCTTGCACGATGCTTCAGTAAAGCTACCGGTATCGTGAAAGACCCCACCCATCCCTCCCACAGTCTTTTCCAGCTCTTGCCATCAGGAAGACGGTACCGGAGCATCAGAGCCCGCTCCGTCAGACTGCTCAACAGCTTTTTCCCCCAGGCTGTGAGAGCCCTCAATTCCAATCACCTCACCCCCCTATGAAACCCCATCCACAACCCTAACTCCTGAAACCAGGACCCCCCCCCCACCCCCACATCCCACCACACCACACCACATGAAAACTGTTGAAAACCTCAAAAACATTGTGCAATTCTGAGTGTGCTACACACAGGTGAGTGGGCTGGACAAACCACCTGTAGAAACACACTCTTTTTCTCTCTATATGCACCAGACACTTTCTTACAAACACTCCATGTTAAAAGGACTTAATAAGATAACACAAATGTTTACTTGTGAATGCATCACAAATCATATTGCACTACTTCCTCCTTAACCTTAAATACCTCTATTGCACAATATCATGCACAGTTATTATGTAAAGTACTTGTATAGTCTGTCTTAGGTTATGTGTATGTATAGTCAACTGTTTATAGTATATGTATAGTTAGATTTAGTAAGTTAGCTATGTAGGCCTAAAAAAAATTGTTCTTACGTCTAGTGTTGTATGTTTATATTTACGCTTATTTATGTAGCACCATGGTCCTGTGAGATACGACATTTTGCTCCACTGTATGTCCACACATGTAGTGGAATGACAATAAAGCTCGACTTGACTTGACTTGACTTGAGTCAGACTTTTTTCTTTGATCTTCCTTAAGCGTAAAGGAGCAACTGTATCTAAAGTGCTAGAAAAGAGAGAGTCCATAGTTTCTGTTACATCATCAAGTTTTTCTACACTGTTGGATATGCTGAGGAATTGAGATAAATCAGGAAGATTACTTACAAAGCAGTCTTTTGTGGTAGAAGTGATGGTTCTACCATACTTGTAACAAGGAGTAGAATTTACAGTTTTGGCTATATGGAGTTTACACAAGACTAGATAATGATCTGAGATATCATTGCTTTGCTGCAGAATTTCAACACCACTAACATCAATTCCATGTGACAGTATTAAATCTAGAGTATGATATCGACAATGAGTAGGTCCTGAAACATGTTGTCTAACCCCAATAGAGTTCAGAATGTCTATGAATGTTGATCCTAATGCATCTTTTTCATTATCAGCATGAATATTAAAATCACCAACAATTAAGACTTTATCTCCAGCCAGTACTAACTTAGATAGAAAATCAGAAAATTCTTTAATAAAGTCTGTGTGGTGCCCTGGTGGCCTGTACACAGTAGCCAATACAAACATCACAGGGGATTTATCACTAACACGTGTTTCTCTAGATAATGTTATACGCAGCACCATAACTTCAAACGAGTTATACTTAAAGCCTGCCCTCTGAGAAATACTGAGAATATTGTTATAAATTGTAGCAACACCTCCCCCTTTACCTTTTGGATGTGGCTCATTTTTATAGCAGTAATCTTGGGGGGTAGACTCATTTAAAGTAATGTATTCATCTGGTTTTAGCCATGTTTCTGTCAAACAGAGCAAATCTAGGTTATGATCATTGATCAAATCATTTACAAATAGTGCTTTTGCAGAAAGGGACCTGATATTCAGTAAGCCAAGTTTTATCAATCGTTTCTCTGTATTGTAAACATTTTTTATTTGTTGAACATCAATTAAATTGTTACTATTACTTTGGTTTGGACGTTTTCTGTATTTTCTATTACGGGAACAGACACAGTCTCTATAGTGTGATATCTAGGTAAAGGAGTCTCTATGTGCTGAGAATTAACTGACTTCTGTGGTGTGAGGTGACTAGCAGATGGTCGGTTTAGCCAGTCTGTCTGCTTCCTGACCTGGGCCCTACTTAGTCAAGTACGAACTTCATGTGCCATATTTCTAGAGAGAAGAGTGGCACCACCCCAGGAGGGATGAACACCATCTCTTTTCAACAGGTCAGGTCTGCCCCAAAAATTCTTCCAATTGTCTATAAAGCCTATGTTATTCTGCGGGCACCACTTAGACATCCAGCCATTGAGTGACGACAGTCTGCTATGAATCTCATCGCCACGGTAAGCAGGGAGGGGACCAGAGCATATTACAGTGTATGACATCGTACTTGCAAGTTCACACACTTCTTTAACATTATTTTTAGTGATCTCCAACTGGCGAAGTCGAACATCATTAGCGCCGACGTGGATAACAATCTTACTGAATTTACGTTTAGCATTAGCCAGCACTTTTAAATTTGCCAAGATGTCAGGCGCTCTGGCTCGTGGTAAACATTGGACTATGGTGGCTGGTGTCTCTATTTTCACGTTCCGTACAATAGAATCACCAATAACTAGAGCACTTACATCAGGTTTCTCAGTGGGTGCGTCACCAAGTGGGGAGAACCTGTTTGATGTTTTGATCGGAACGGAAGAGCGGTGTTTTGACCCACGATTATGCTGCCTCACAGTCACCCAGTTGCCCTGCTGCACGGGCTCTAATGCCGGAACCGAACAATGTACAGGAGTCCCTGAGCTAGTCGCATCCAAAGCAGTATCTACAGCCCTCACATTCTTACTATCCTCAACTAAAGTTTGGATGCGTGTCTCTAGTTCTAAAATCTTCTCTGTCAGCCTAACTATTTCCCTGCATTTATCACATGTGAATCCCTCGCTGCTGACAGAGACAGATAAACTGTACATGTGGCAAGCGGTGCAAACAACAATAGCAGGAGAAGAAGCCATTACTCACCGTGATTGATGACTGATACCAACTTAACTTCCCACTTACCACTGTTGTTTGATGAACTCGTGAAAAACGGAGCGAGAGAGAAATGAAAACGGAGCAGAAAAAAAAAGAAAAAAGAAAACAATAATAGGCACGAATAGAAACGCGAATGGAACTGCAAGTGACACGCTAATGAGTGCTAACACGCTGCACACGCGCTGCACTTGCGGTTTTAAAAGCGAGCGATCAAATTAGTTAGATTTGTTTGATAGATAATACCAGAAATATGGTGGGGATTAAGTTATATAGTATCACTTTAAACAACAGAGAGTGAAAGTAAGGTAAAGATTCAATAAAAAAGTGGAGCTACAATCGCAAACCTCTCAGCAGCACAACAGACAGGAACCTGATCACCTCCATGCCACGCCGAATTGAGGCAGCAATTAAAAAAATTAATAAATAAATAAAAAAGGGCATACAGCATTAGAACAACATCAGGGTGAGTAAATGATGACTTACTTTTTTATGTTAGGGTGAACTATCCCTTTAATGCACTCTGCCAAGTGAACCACCCCCTGATTCATGTCGGGTGGTTCTTTGCCTCCATGTTGCGCATTAAAATCATTTATGCACAGCTAGCCATGGATAATCCCTTACTTATGCACAAATATGGATTTAAGGTACTGCACTCTTTACACTTTTGTTTTAAAGGTCATTGATAGAGGTCACACATTACAGGTGTAATGGCTCTCTTAAATTAAAAAAAAAAAAAAAAAAAAAAAAAAAACACAGTTCAGCAAAACAGTATGTGCAGTCGATGTATGTGCTCCACATTCATTTCACATGAACATTTATTTTTTAGGTATAAACAATCTGGTCCCATCCTTTGGAAAATTGATAGAAATTTATTTTTCCAACATTTGGCCTAATTTCATAAAATGATGATTTAAAAACAACGATTTAAACAACTTAACAAGTTTTGACAAAACTTAAAATCAATAAAATATATAAAAATAATCATATTAAATAAAATAGAATTATATTAAATAAATAAAATATTAAATTAAAAATATTAAATAAAATTTGTATATGTATATCAAATTATGATATATAATTTTACAGACACCTTATTATTATAAAGTTTTTAAAAGCACATTATTCTCTTATTAATTCAACAGTTAACATTTACAGCACTGCGTGTAAGCTGTAAAAAAAATGTTTGCACTGGTCTGAACAACCGAAAAAAAATAAATAAATGAAAAGATGTGCTAAAGAAAATACTGTTTCAATCTCTGACAGTAGACGGTTCTTTGGAAGAGCATAAATATATTTGTTTCCCCGGCTAGCCATTATGTGCATATAAACACTACTTTTTTAGGCATTCTTTGAAACTTTGGAATTTTCTTTGTAGCTCAATACAGAGTCGAGCATCACTGAATTTGCACTTTCTGATATTAAGCTAGTTAAACAGTGCCACGCTTCTCACACATTCGTCATGCAGGGCAGCATCCACATGATCACAATCCATGTGTTTGTGCATGTGTTTTTTCCCCAGGTTTTTCCTGAAATCAATAGCACTGTTTTTTTTTTTTTTCCTGTCTTAATAGCACCCTGCTATTCTAACAAAACTTAGGTCATGACTCATGTTCATTTCAAATGCTTTCAAGGACCTTGGTTTATTGAATACATGTCTGAATTTTAGGTACATTCAAGAAGTGTGGGAGCCCTAAATCATAGTCAGACATGCCTTAAATGGACATAAGTGGCTGAAAAAGACAATGCATGTTTACAGTATTAGTATACTGGGTCTGTGAATTAGGTCTTAAAGTGACAGTAGCGTGTATATTAGACTGCTGTCTGTTTTTCATGTTAAACAAAAAAGACAGAAAAAAACTTAATTGCTGCTAGAAACTGAATAACGTGTAACTTAAGGATTAATCTTTATTTAATTTAAGTTTAATTTAAAGTTAAAATTATATGCAGTACTATTTTACATTTGATTACCTGAAAAACCTAAAAGCACTGTTTAATTTCCATCCTTGCTCCAATGTGTTTATGTGTGCTGTGCTGAGTTTGTGGGAGAAGAGACTAGATCTGTATACATCATGGTGACCTCCATACAAAGACCAGTTGCCGAAGAGTGTCTGGATGATGGAGGAACACAGCCAAACATCAGGGCAGAATTCTACATGAGTCAGGTAACCAGAATAAATTGCACTGTAAATAAACATTAATAAAACAAATGGTAAAGTCACTAGTCAAATTAGTTTAATCCCATAAAAGCAATTTAACATGACATTATCACACACTAATAGTGAGATATTCAAGAAAATATCCTTTATCAAAAGCCAATGCATATTATTCTGAATAATGTTCACAAGGTTTAGGGAATAACTTTCTGAATTTGCACATGCTTTGATGTCTTTAGGTCACATGGGTTTGGAATTTAATGGATTTATAGTTTTGCATCCATTTAAATTCCTAAAATTAATATAAAACACAAAATTGCATATTCTGCATATATATTCTTTAAATAAGAATGCTATGCATTCACGTATATCTGAGTTGGTTTGGGATCAAATCTCTATTGCTAACTTAACATGCACCGCGGTTGGTTACAAAACACGGTGCTACAACATCTGGTCAGGTAAAACTGATCAAAATTAGTTCACTTTTAAAAATGTTACAACAATCCCAACAATGTCGAATATATTATCATAAAACCATTTATACATATCATACATTTCCAAAATATCATGCTTACCTCTGAACCATTACGTTCAGCGTGACTGGCTCCTCTTCATCTATTGGCTTATTGGCGACTCACGTGCGTACATCGCCACCTACAGGGTTGCTCAATTATATTGAACAAAGAGGGACTCTCAAACTGGGAGAAAAAAAAAAAAAAAAAAGGAAGTTTAAAAAAAAAAATTATGTGACTGTTATATTTTGATAACACCATTGCTTTGAATTAGAGCCCTGCGCGGGACTGTTTTCTTAAACCCGCACACGCCCGCTCCCGCTGAATTTCTGACCAGGACCGCCCGCTCCCGCGGACTTTCTCTCAGAGCTTGTGAAAAATGTACACAAATACTAAGACTAAATATTCGTTCAAGTTAACATCTAGAATAACAGGTTTTAAACATGATTGCATTTAAATAAGATGAAGTAATGCTAAAACAAAACACCACATGTGACAAAAACATTGGGCTTTATATATATATATATATATATATATATATATATATATATATATATATATTAGCTTTAAAATAATAACCATTAAAACAAAGCCACAACTAGCAGCACCTCAGTTTTTAAATGTACTGCATGATACACACGCACCAACGATTAACTAAACAAACAGTTTAACTCTTAACAGTTTAAGTAAATAAGCCAAAGCACAATATGAAATAAATTTAACTTATTAAAAAAAAGAAAAAGAAAATAGGTATGCCTCAGGGTAGAGGTGCCAGATTTATGTCTGTTGTAAACTAACACTTTTGCACATTAACTCTTTCCCATTTTTTTTCAGTGACAATTGATGTCTGACTTGCCTTGCTTTGCTTTGCTTTTGTCAAGTAAACAGAGGCTTTAATTTTCTTCTCAACTTTGTGTGTTTCTAAATACACAAAAATACTATAGAACTTTTTTTTTTTTTTTTTACTTTGGAAACACTGTCTGGTTATGTCGCGTCGCGTCATCGTTGAAGATGCGTATTTTTTTATTTTTTTAATTGAGTACAAAATCTGAATACAACAAAATGGACTTAATTTGTATACAAAAAAGAATCTAGTATGGAAGGCTCAACACAATAGAACCATATTATTTACAGAAAAAGCATATGACAAAATATTTCAAAACACATAATAAATATAAAAATAAGAAACAAAAACAAGAACAAAAACAAAATAATAATAAAAATATAAAGAAAAGGGCATCTGAAAAGTATTTTAGATCATTTTTAAACACAAACAATGGAGGAGATTTAAAATATCGACATTTATGTATAAAATATTTTCCTAATAATTTAATATTATTAATCAAATCATACAAAACAGAGCACTCTTTGGTTATTCCGTACATTACATCTTGTAAGGTTAGAGTGAAACTATCAGCAACCACACGTTTCTCTACCATCTATAGAACTCATTATAATCAGTCATGCTGTCTACACTGATGCCGTGTTCTATTTATGACCTATTGACACAAATTTCAAATGATTTTTAACGGTCGCTTTATCGTGTCCAGTGTAGACAGACTTTAGCTGCTGGCGCTGCACGTCTGGTGTTACACGCCAAATCCCACCGTTCCCCGCAGGTCTCCCGCGAGATTTTCTGACCACCCACTCCTGCCCACAGCAAAGGTAAAACCGCTCGTTCCGCGAGATTTGTGGCGGGTCCTGCGGGTCCCGCGGGAGCCCAAACCCAATGCAGCCCTCTACTTTGAATATAGTAGGAAAACACAAACACCACACTACCGGTATTTGAAAACCCCATCTTTTTTGACGTTTCATGCAAAGTTAATGCAATGTGTCATTATATAAATATACATACATTTAAAAAAAAAAAAAAAAAATGAAAATAAACTTTTCTCTCAATACTTAAATTCTTACTCGCGTGCCAAGCCCGTGAAACCGGGCAGCGGGTATATAAGCCGGGGTCTGTGCCACCGCGCGCACAGACTTACTCCCCTTTGAATGACATCCCAGCAGTGCGTTTTCCTGAGGTGAATTACTCTTTACTTAACCAATTTAGTTAAATTACTTTTTAAAAGTACAGGCCGACAACAAAAATAAATGACATTTAAACCTATGAAGAAAGAAAGTAATACAATTTTATAATAGGTAATGTTAATTATAATAACAATAGTCTCAGGGAACAGTTCGTTCTTCTGAGGGAAATAACCAAAACAGCAGGCGTTCTCACTCATGAATCTCATTAAATTGTTATAAAAATTTGACTGTCTTTTCCGGTAAATGTACCACATCTCATACAGACAACAATTTTCCATCTTTTTATATAAAGTCCACTCATCAGCGCCGTTAAACAACATTAAATGCCGTTACATCAGTGTGACGTCATTGCTAATGGAGCCAATCCGCTCAGTTTGAGAGACGCTCTTTCATTTGAGAGTCATCTGTCATGTTAACGTTACTTAAAAAGAGATCAGATATTCTTAATAATATCTTCATTATTCATATTTGTATGGAAAGTAGTGCATTGTCACAGGTTTGACTGCGAGCGCGTGAGCTCTCTCTCTCTCACAAGCTGGCGCGTGCACCTAGAGAGAGAGAGGGAGAGACATAAGAGACTCATAAGCCTTTACACCTGTATGAAACCGGTCATCCCTCATTTTGTAACAACAACAACAATTATAATAGAACATAATAATAATAATAATAATAATGAAATCGCGTTTGGTCTCGTACTGTATGGCGTACCTTGTTAGTGTCTGCGCTTGCGTGGGCATTTATTGTGATTAACAGGAAAGTGTGTTCAAGCGCCAGCAGATGACGGTGTAAGAAATACTCTCTGAGAGAAGCAGTCTATCAGCGGAAGTTAAAAGTAGCTCGTAAGTGTATTTACTTGTCTCATTAGTGTTTAGCGCAGTTGCCGTTGCTAGGAAACGCTTGTTTTGTTTACTGAGTGGAGACGTGCTGAAATCGCGTTTTGTCTCGTACTGTATGGCGTACCTTGTTAGTGTCTGCGCTTGCGTGGCCATTTATTGTGATTAACAGGAAAGTATGTCCAGCTGAATTCAATTAGTGTTTTGTTAGACAGGTATAAAAAAGGTTATTATACCGCGACAGCCCTCGTATGAAGCCCTCGTGGTGTGAAGACCGAAGTGTGTAAAGACCATCGACTCTACCGAGCGACTCCACCGGACAGGGACACCGGTGTTGTGCCCATTTTCGACCCCTGCCAAATTATTACCCCCCCTCGTTGAAATCGCTACCTGATTACCTAATCCTAACCCCTCCCCCACACCTAACCCTAAACCTACCAATACTAGGGGGGCAGTAATCTGGCGAGGGTCAGAATTCAGCACAACACCGGCAAGGGATAAATATCGCTTTTCATTTATTCTCTTTCCTATTACTTGTTTCACTTCTCTTTCAGTTTTTATAACCATTTCTTACTTGTATGTTTGGCACAGTTATTTTTTTAGGATTACTGTTCAACTAATGTAGTTTGATTTGTATATGTTATCTATTTAAATTTTAGTTACAGTTGTAGTAATGTTTGTCATTGTATTAGTTTTTTTTTCTATTATGTCTGTATAAGTTATTTATTAAGTTTTAGTTTTATTTAATTTGAGTTATTTTAGTACTTCAACAAACTACATGGAAATGAAATAATATTGAATTCATGGATATGTGTGTCTGTGTGTGTGCATACACGTAGTTGTTTTTGGTGTTTGGCTTAGTTTTATGTTAGAATCATTATTACACTCTTATACCTTTTGTTCTCTTAATATTTTGAGTTGTTTGTAGCTTTATTTTGTTTTCATTTAAATGTTAAGTTTAGAAATTTTGTCGTATGCATTTCTCATTTTTATTTAATTATTTTTTTTAATGTGTGTATATATACTATTTATAAAGTTTTAGCTTTGTTTTAGTTGTATTAATACTACAATTGATTGTTTCTGTTGTCCTCATTTGTAAGTCGCTTTGGATAAAAGCGTCTGCTAAATGACTAAAAGTAAAGTAAAGTAAAGTAAAGTAAAGTTATTCTCATGAATGAAAAAGCATCTTACTGTGCCTTTTTTTAGTGGGCTATATGGTCTCATCAAATACATTGCTCTGCATTCTTCTCATTTTGCATTATCAGATGATATTACAGATTCATCAGAGCTTTTATAAACTTTGGAAATTTATACCATGATAATTCTCTTCTCTCTTTTTTTCAGTGTCAATTGCCGTCTGATTGTTGTAAGTGAAAATAGTAGCAGTCAACCTATATCTCTGATTTGTAACTTTCATCATAACATACTAATTCATCAATAATCACTGATGAAATTGAAAGCATTTTAATTTGTGCAGACATAATTTCACCCATATTCCGTCTTGTTTCTTTTTCTCTCTTTTGCTTGTGTCTACAGCAGCTACATACACCACAAAGGCTCTATTCAGAGCCACATCATGAGAGCGTCTTTGACTTTGTAAGTATATATTTTGACTGACTGTCAGATACCACTCAGTATTTGGGTTTAGATCAATAAAGTAACATCATGCAGCATGTTAGTAATGTCTTAATGAAGACATTAAAGGGATAATTGTTTTAAAAAATAATCAAATAATGAACAGAGCAATTCCAATAGGGTCCTCACACCATCGGTGTTCGGGCCCTAAATACATACATAAATAAATAAATGAACAAGCATCCTGCATCCAGTTTCATCATAACATACTAATACATCAAAAATCACTGATGAAACTGAAAATATTTGTATAGACACACCTCACTCTTATTCTTTCTTTTTCTCTCTTTTGATTGTACATATTAATAAATCAGTACATTATTTTGTACTGTGGATGTGTGGGTGCATGTATACACACACAGACACACACACACACACACACACACACACGCGCGCACACACGCACACACACACACATCTATGCATACAAACTATTGTGAATATTACACCTATTTCATCCTACCCTGAACTGCATGCAATATACTTTTATGAATCTGATATTATAACTTTCTCTCTCTCTATCTCTCTCTCTCTCTCTCTCTCTCTCTCTCTCACACACACACACACACACACACACACGCTCAAACTGCCTTGTCTTTAGCCTGCATTGACTTCAAAAGAATCATTTCTTTCACCACATATTCCAGACAAAACATTATGACAACAGGTTTTAAGGCTTTCGTGTTCTCACAGAGTAGACGAAAGTTTAAGTTTACAAATAAATGCTTTAGCACAGAGAGAGGGCATACAAATGCCTCACAGTGCCTTGCTTGTCATTCACACGTGGAAGGGACAACTAAAGATGAATCTTATAACTATTTCAACTTCTTCAAATTCTTCCCAAACTATGTTTTCACAGTTAATTTTTTTTTTTTTTTTTTGCTAACATTTTTACATTTTCAACGAATAAAAATCAATGTAAAGCTATTTATCACACATGCAATGTGAGTTTATACTGTTGTAAACTATTGTAAATTTATATTTTCTAACATATTCTTCCCAAACTATGTTTTTGCTAACATTTTTACATATTCAAAGAATAAAAATGTAAAGATATTTATCACACATGCAATGTAACTACTTACTCATTAATCGCTTCCGAAATAATGATGTCCATACGTTTTATTTTTGATATGGAGGACCGTGACGCACAAAACAGAAACAAAGAAACATAGTTTTACACACAACATTACAAAGGACATCAACGCAAATAAACAAATATACAAAATATTAACAATTTTACCGTGTTTGCCTGGTTATCAGCAGTAAAATGGTAAGGAGCTCTGACATCCCTGCTGAAAAAAAACAGCTTATACCAGCCTAAGCTGATTGGCTGGTTTTAGCTGGTTTAAGCTGGAAATAGCTGGTTTTAGCTGGCCTCCCATCCTGGCCAGGCTGGTTTTAGCTGGTTGTATGACTGGTTATGTTCTGGTTATATTATAATGACATTAATGGGAAGACTAATTTAAAAAAGTAAACAACTCCCACATATATTGTTTAAACTGCCTTGAGTTATCCTTTTAATAAATGTAAAATGCTTAAAAACACAAACTTGATGAGATTTATAAATGCCTTTAATAAATAGAATATTGATTACATTGTAATGTTTTTGTTTTTTTCTTTTTCTTTTTTGATAGTGTGTAAGTAATGTTTATTTCCAAGGAAATGTACATTTGATTAAAAAAAAAAAAAAAAAAAAAAAAAAAAAAAAAAAAAAAAAAACTTTTGAGGACTTTGCCTTTGAGTGCTATAGCCACAGCCATAATCACCCTGCAGCTCAAGCCTGGTCGCCCACTGAAGCTAAGCAGGGTTGAGCCTGGTCAGTACCTGGATGGGAGACCTGGGAAAAACTAGGTTGCTGCTGGAAGAGGTGTTAGTGAGGCCAGCAGGGGGTGCTCACCCTGTGGTCTGTGTGGGTCCTAATGCCCCAGTATAGTGACGGGGACACTATACTGTCAACAAGCACCGTCTTTCGGATGAGACGTTAAACCAAGATCCTGACTCTCTGTGGTCATTAAAAATCCCATGGCACTTCTTGTAAAGAGTAGGAGTGTAACCCCGGTGTCCTGGCCAGATTCCCACCACTGGCCCTTGTCAGTCATGGCCTCCTAATAATCCCCATCCACTGAATTGGCTCTAAGACTCTCTCTCCTCTCCACCTGTAGCTGGTGTGTGGTGAGCGCACTGGCGCTGTTGTCCTGTGGCTGCTGTCACATCATTCAAGTGGATGCTACACACTGGTGGTGGTTGAGGAGAGATCCCCTCATATGATTGTAAAGTGCTTTGGGGTGTATGGCAATACACAATAAAAGCGCTATATAAATGCCTCATTCATTCATACTCATTTCAGAATACCACTGATATACACACACTCTCTCTATAAATACTGTCTACATGCAAGCAGGCTTAAAAACAACACCAAATCAAAAACTATAAAAGTGCTGCTTTGTCCATTTACAGGGTTTCTGCAGGATTTTTAAGCTCAAATTTAAGACTTTTTAAGACCTTTTTTAAGACCTGTACAAATAAAATTAATACCATATGAGTGGGGTAGGGCAATGTCTATAGTACCATATTAAACTGTAAAATAACTGTAAAAAGCATAATTTACAATTCAGATACAAGTTTTCACAAAAACAAAGTTTTGTAAAATGATAAACTTTACATTTCAGCCTTTAAACCATTTTTAAGAAACTGGATAAGTCAAAAGTATTGATATTGATTTCAACAATTATTATCAATAAATTATAATATAAATTAAATAACATGAATTAGGGGTGTGCGAAACTGGCAGAAAATGATATCTCTATATTTTCTGGGATTTTATCGATAACTATAATTAGACGATATTTTGCTGAGTGTGTTATTGTGCTGTTATCTTAAAGATTACCATGGACAGGTGACTCCAGAATTTTTTTGATATTCTTCATATTCTGTGTGGTCAGTTCATAATCTTTTGAGTCAAATTCTTGCATTTGGGCTGTTACCAAGCAAATGAAATCAGTATCAACAAAATGTATCTTTGCAATGCATCTGAAGTGGCATTTAGATGTATTTGCACACTCTTTAATGCAGCTCAGAGGGACATAGAATGCTAACCTGCACAGTTACAAATGCATAAATGATGTTTTGATATTTGAAACATAAAACGTTGAAAACTGATGTTTGAAATTATTTTAAAAATGTGAATATACTTTAAATGTGAAATTAAAACGGCCAATAGGTGGCAGTAAGTCAGAGTTAATAAGTGAGTCATTGCGACTGAACCGAATCATTTAAACGTTTGATTCATTCAGGAACGAAACACCGTCATGTTGTTCAGAGAAGCAAAACAGTGCTGTGGCTGTGTTTGGAATTATTTTTGTTGTAGAAATAGAGCAAAAACAGCCAATATGGTGTCTAAAACGTAAGTCTCTTAAAATTAACTTCTTGTTTATTGAACTGTTGCATAAAATCAATATCACATTTGTAATCATGCTGATTTTTGGAGAAAAAAAATGGCACTCTTCGTGTGATATTAACTATATGAAATGATATAAATATAGGCTATAGATTTTCTGCCCCCATATCTTAAATTATGTGATCAGTCTAAATGTATTTTAATAGACTGAATCGCACACACTCTAGTTTAACCTATGTTAACTGATTCATTCTCTGTCAGTAGGTGTCGCGTTTGGCTGAAATATAACAGTTTTCCCGGTAAAGAGAGATGGTCCTCACTGCAGAACACAAGATCCAGGGGGCGGAGTTGGATCCAGATCAACTCCTCCCACTTTATAAACTGTGTTCCACCGGAAGCACCTGCATACACGGTTGTGAAGGTGCAGCACGTGGTCGACAACGTTTGCTCTTATCAATGTAAATCTACGTTTGATTAATAGTCTAGATAGATTCATAATGTAGTGTAAGTTACGTCTGTAAGTACTAATCACAGTTAAATGCATGTCAAAGTTTTGACGTTGTCCATATTTTTTGAAGACACTTTAATAGCGCTAACTAGGTAACAGCTAACGTTAGCGCGCACGTGTAACAGTTATAGCTCTGCAGAGGTGGCCTATCTAATTAAGTTAGCTAACATAGTTAAACAAGCGTTGGAAATACCACTGGTATGTTCAGATGAATTTGAAATGCTTTTAACGTTGTCCATAGATGCACAGAACAGTGTTGCGGAACGTGTCCCTTTCAGACCTTATGAGGGTCGACTAAAAGAGCCCACTCCAGAAAATATCAAGCTGGCCGTTGAGGGTAAGCTGAAAGTAAACCACCTTTGGTTGAAGGAAAAGAAGGACAACGTGGACCCAGACTGTCACCCTGTTACAGGTTCAGCTGAACATTATGCACTTTATGATCTGTTTCATGAAAAGAACACAAAAGATGCTCGAGATGCACTGCGTATAATTCAGATAGTACCAGAATTGGCAGGCTGGGTGAACAGTCAATGTGCTGAACAGCTTTTTTCTGACATGAGAAAAACAATTACTTCCTCAACACACTCACTCCATCTGGACACATTTTCTTGATGCGAAATATACTACAGCATTATAACACAAAACCAAATAAGAAGATAGAAGATGGCATCAGAAAGATTGTACCACAGAATGCCCAGTTGCATTTAGATGAAAATGGCCAAATAATAATGGGTAACTCAAGTTCATTTACATCTACAATTTTCTTATACATCTTTATGCCAGTCATGCCATGTTGGTTATATTACATTTTTATATTACAGAAGCCACAGCTTCCGATGGGACACCAGCAGCGACAGCTTCAGATGGGGCACCTGCATCCATGACTAGGCTGATGTGTGCAGAAAGGGAAATAAAAGACTTCAGGCGCTGGGAATGCCCGAAGACTTTGGTAAATGCCCTTTTGACAGTATTCAATGGACTTATTAATTGTCATGATTTCACAACACTTGTTTGTGCTCCACAACCTTACTATCAATTGGGGGGTTTGGGGGAGTTGTGGAGAGTGCTGATATGCATTTTTCATTTTCCAGCATGACTATGTGTTGGATTGCACAAAGCCACAGGATGAAGTCATCGGTTCTGTTGGCACAACAGTCTTAAGAAGAGCAGACTGTGTTGGCTTGGGAACCAATTGCCAACTGGAGGCAACAGTAAGTATCATTTATATGGTGCCATTACTGTTTAAGATTTGTAAGATTAATGTTGTTCTTTTGCTAGGTTGCAAACTGCTGTCTTTCATGCCACCTAGCTGGACAGAAGGTATATTATGTTTTTGTTTACATGTAAAACCTTATGTGAATGCATAGGTTCTTCTGAAAGTCATGCTTTTGATATAGCTATACTTAATAATTTTCATCTAATATTAGGGATTAGATGTCCTTGCTGTGGATTCCTATGTATTGGCATGTTGGAGTCCACCTCATTGCGTAGACCCTTTTGAATCGCTACCAGTAAGTGATTGTTCCTCAAAATGCATTCATATGAAGTAATAGAGATGTTTGTACTCTTCATACATTAACTTTGATCTGTGTAATTTGCTCACCAACAGGCAGATGCAGCACTTAAAGACTGCATATTATTTCCGATATGGACACCTGGACACTGGCATTTGTGTGTAAGTTTGGACTGTCAGTTGTCATCTTTTAGCATTTTAAATAGGTGTTGAAAACAGACGTGGTGCAGTTTCTTTTTTTTTCTTTTTTTTTGGTCCTCTCTGAGGAGTGAATAAGCCATAGGTTTGTATATTCCAATGTGGAATATATAAGACCAATGCACTGGTTCGTCAACATATGATTGATTTACATATATTCACAGGTCATGAAGCCCAATCTTAAAAGGATGTACATTCTTGATTCATCTGACCCTTGTGGTTTTGGGCAGGCATATTATGTGTCCATGTTCAGGTTTTCTTCTAATATTTAGGGACTGTTCTCAAAACAAAATTGAGTTAAAGATTCTTTTATTATATGTCATGCTAATATCTGTAACCTCTTTCTAAGGTGAATTTAGCCGTCAACTGGAAGAGAAAGAAGCACTTGTTTCACAGTTAACTAGAGGAAAACAGGCTTATACTCAGCAAATTGAGGATCTCAAAAGACATATTGAGGAAGAAGTCAAGGTAGATTTACATATTATTTTGTTTGATAATCAAATGATTTTAATGCTTTTTTGAAAATCTAAACCATTGGGAAATTCAAAACATTGTATAGATGGTCGAGTTCAAATCCCAAAATGTGCTGCCTTATAGGCCAAGAATGCTCTGGCCCATGCAGTTCAGTCTGCCCGCCATGACTGTGATTTGCTCAGAGAGCAGTATGAGGAGGAGCAGGAGGCCAAAGCTGAACTCCAGCGTGGAATGTCTAAGGCCAACATTGAGGTGGCCCAGTGGAGAGCCAAATATGAAACTGATGCCATCCAACGAACTGAAGAACTTGAGGAAGCCAAGTAAATACAACAACAACAACCAAAAAAAGTCTTCAGTACCCTACATTTAATATTAAGAATTCATAATTTCATACCACTTTCTTCAGGAAAAAGTTGGCACAGCGTCTGCAGGATGCTGAAGAATCCATTGAGGCAGTGAACTCCAAGTGTGCCTCACTGGAAAAGACCAAACAGAGACTGCAGAGTGAAGTAGAGGACCTCATGATTGATGGGGAGAGGGCAAATGCATTGGCTGCCAACCTTGACAAGAAGCAGAGAAACTTTGATAAGGTAAGAAAGATGTGGATAATCTTCAATCTAAACCTTGAACCATGGACTTGGCTAATTAACAATGACTACATTTCTTTTTCAGGTCCTATCAGAGTGGAAGCAGAAGTATGAGGAAAGCCAGGCTGAACTAGAAGCTGCTCTGAAAGAAACTCGTTCTCTTAGCACTGAGCTTTTCAAAATGAAGAACTCTTATGAAGAAGCTCTTGACCACCTTGAGACCCTGAAGAGGGAGAACAAGAATCTGCAACGTAAATGGCACATTTATTTTTACAGCAAGGATTTTAAAAAACAGAGATGCATTAAAAAAAAAAAACGAAAATGATGTACTATTGATTTTTAAATACTTTTAGAGGAGATTTCTGACCTCACTGAGCAGCTTGGAGAGACTGGAAAGAGCATTCATGAGTTAGAGAAAGCCAAGAAGACAGTGGAGTCTGAGAAATCAGAGATCCAGACTGCACTAGAAGAAGCCGAGGTGCCACTCCTTTGATACAATACTAACATCACAATAGTGCTTTGAATAATATTAAAACATTGTACTTTATGTGTCGTAAGTTCAAAACCTTAAATGAAAGTAATTATTTCCTTCTTAATCACAAATGTAGTGCCATAACTCTAGAGGCATATAGTACATTTTGACAAGTTTAAAAAGTAAGTCAATTATTTCCTTTTTTCCTTGCAGGGCACCCTGGAGCATGAAGAGTCCAAGATTCTTCGTGTGCAGCTGGAGCTGAACCAGGTGAAGAGCGAGATTGACAGGAAGCTGGCTGAGAAGGACGAGGAGATGGAACAGATCAAGAGGAACTCCCAAAGAGTGATCGATTCCATGCAGAGCACTCTGGACTCTGAGGTCAGGAGCAGAAATGATGCCCTGAGGGTCAAAAAAAAGATGGAGGGAGATCTGAATGAGATGGAGGTCCAGCTGAGTCATGCCAACCGCCAGGCTGCTGAGGCCCAGAAACAGCTCAGGAACGTCCAAGGCCAACTCAAGGTATCTCTCTGTAGAATGAGGAGTTTAAATGTTTAATAATATGAATATGATACATGAATTAACTGAAGCATGACATGCAACTAACAAAAAAAGAACATTGCCACAGGATGCCCAACTGCACCTTGATGAAGCTGTCAGAGGACATGAGGACATGAAGGAGCAGGTGGCCATGGTGGAGCGCAGGAATAGCCTAATGCAAGCAGAGATTGAGGAGCTGAGAGCTGGACTGGAGCAAACAGAGAGAGGCCGCAAAGTGGCGGAGCAGGAGCTGGTTGATGCCAGCGAGCGTGTGGGACTGCTGCACTCACAAGTACAGAAAATGATTAAATACTAAGAGCAAATTCAGGTTAAATGATACAGTTTTAGTTAAATATACACTAAACTACCTGCTTAAATCCTGCAGAATATGAGTCTTATTAACACCAAGAAGCAGCTTGAGGCTGATCTGGTCCAGGTTCAAGGTGAGGTGGATGATGCAGCCCAGGAGGCCAGAAATGCAGAGGAGAAGGCCAAGAAGGCCATCACTGATGTGGGTGTTTGCATTCTGTTGCTCTATTCTAATTTAAACAGTTATTTGACTTTGTTTAGCTGCATGTGGTAACAAAGAGATCATTCATGGAAGCTAATTCTATCTATATTGGTTAGCTCATTTTCATTGCTTTATATTTCAGGCTGCCATGATGGCTGAGGAGCTAAAGAAGGAGCAAGACACCAGTGCTCACCTGGAGAGGATGAAGAAGAACCTGGAGCTGACTGTCAAAGACCTGCAGCACCGTCTGGATGAGGCTGAGAGTCTGGCCATGAAGGGCGGAAAGAAACAGCTCCAGAAACTGGAGTCCAGGGTAAATTACAGGCTAAATACAGACTTAGGGTGTACTCACACTAGGAATGGTTGCCTTGTACCGAGCCAGAGTGCGATTATACCCCTGCCTGCACTTACATTGCACTTAACGTTCTGGGTTGGAGCAGGCTTTCGTCATTACGATTCAACTTTTGTTTTGAACAAAACAGGAAGAAAAGTGCTTTCGCTAATAGACTGTCTAATATATTTATCACTTCTGCAGTGTAGTGATTTTCATGTAACTGTGCTGCACGCATCAGAAAATGATTATGGAGTCAGATGACATTGATGGAGGAATTTGCAGCTATCCTCACAAAGTATAAATACGGTTTATCAATAAGGTGAAAACCAGTCCCGTTATCAACCTATATTACTCAATACTCAAATTAACTGAAAATTGCTACTTTCCAAGTAGTAATAGATGTTTTTGTAGAAATTATGACAGTAGAGCACACACAATTAGTAGCTGTTCCGTGCTCCGGTGCAGTTAGCAATCACACTACATGTGTACCACACCAGAGCCCAACTGAACCATGCTCTGGCTCACTTCTTCAAGAGGGCCAGGACATGGTTCAAAAGAACCAGACTTTGGGGGTACTCGAGCATGGTTCAGATCGCCTAGTGGGAGTACACCTTTAGATGAACTGGCCATGGTAGAGATTTGACAGGTGACAACAATAACTCTCTACTGAAGGTGCGTGAGTTGGAGGCTGAAGTTGAAGCTGAACAGAGACGTGGTGCAGACGCTGTGAAAGGAGTACGCAAATATGAAAGGAGAGTGAAGGAGCTCACCTACCAGGTAAAACTACACAAGAATTAGACATTTAACACATTTCATATAATATACAT
Organism: Spinibarbus caldwelli; assembly: GCA_039654775.1. Lineage (NCBI taxonomy): Eukaryota > Metazoa > Chordata > Actinopteri > Cypriniformes > Cyprinidae > Spinibarbus > Spinibarbus caldwelli. Next base: position 27,213,274 of record CM077266.1, on the reverse strand, counting down.
AGTTTAACCAAGATCATGAACAATTTTTACACCCAAAGACTGAGGAAGACAAGAAGAATGTGACCCGACTGCAGGATCTGGTAGACAAACTGCAGCTGAAAGTGAAGGCCTACAAACGCCAAGCTGAAGAAGCTGTAAGTCTAATGTCAAATGGCTTGAGTGTGAAGTTTTGGCATTTTCTATTCAATACACTCCTTGAGTGCAATGCTCTGAAAGGGGTTGGATATAATCCTAACAGGAGGAGCAGGCCAACACTCACCTGTCCAGGTACAGGAAGGTGCAGCATGAGCTGGAGGAGTCTCATGAGCGTGCTGACATCGCAGAGTCTCAGGTCAACAAGCTGAGAGCTAAGAGCCGTGAGGCTGGGAAGGTAACAACAGATGATAATTATGTAGAGAAAAGTTACTTTTTATACATAAAATTTATGAAACATTTTCAATAAAATTGATTTATTTTTTGCATTTTCAAGACTAAAGATGAAGAATGAAGACAAGAAACTACACCTTCAAGCAAGCATATGACTGACTTGTGCTGAGTTTTTCTGTCTATTAAATGGCAAAGTTTGACTTTGTTCTCCATTATTTTTTCCACTTTCAAACTTTATCACATATTCAATCACTGTTTTAAAAGACAAGATGAGGCATGATGTGGTAAAGAACACAAATGCAGTGTACTGAACTTGTGATAGTAACAAAGAACCCAAAAAAAAACAGGAAAAAAAAAATGAAAACCAGAAACAACCTGAACTTCATAACAAAAATGCAAATTTGAAAGTTGCTTTGGATAAAAAGGTTTTGCTAAAGGCATAAATGTAAATGTTTTGGAATAACCCAAAAGTCACTGGCAAATAAGAACACAGAACACAGAATACTTGAGGAGACACAAGAAAATGGGTATATTTATACACAAAAAGGGCATTACATGAAACAATGACAACAGAGGAAATATCAGAAACAAAGGGAACGGGAAAAGTCAACACAGAAAAGGCAAGACCACAACAAAACTTCAAAATAAGTTTGCTTTCAAAAGGCTGCATTCCAAAGCATACCAAAATTGATGTACCTTACATGCAGAGCCGTTGAGAAACAGAGTTGCAACATGCTTTGATCTCACTGCCATGCGGTCACGTGGTTCATGGCTCTCTCTGCACTGTCTATATGTTTGAATGGGTTTAATCAGGACAGACAGCAGTTTCACTATATTTGCAGCAATTTCTTGTGATTACATACACATCAAGTATTTTTAAATGAAAAGAAAGACGAAGATAAAAGAACAAAATAAACAACAAATAATATGTACAAACGAGTATCCACAATATACAAGAGGTCTGGTTTTGCTCACAGCACTGCAGTAGCACGCTCGCAGACTTTTTTTCTTTTTTTCTTTTTTTTTTTTTTTTTTACATTTTTTATTTGCAATAACAACAGGGGAACAGAGTCAAAATACAATACGACAACAGTATAAAAATACATGAGTTTGTAAATCAATACAATCTGTTATGTGAATGAATGAATGAATGAATGAATGAATGAGGCATTTATATAGCGCTTTATTGTGTATTGCCATACATCCAAAGCGCTTTACAATCATGTGGGGGGGTCTCTCCTCAACCACCACCAGTGTGGAGCATCCACCTGAATGATGCGATGGCAGCCACAGGACAACGGCGCCAGTGCGCTCACCGCACACCAGCTACAGGTGGCGAGGAGAGAGAGATAGAGCCAATTCAATGGATGGGGATTATTGGGAGGCTATGATTGATAAGGGCCAGTGGAGGGAATTTGGCCAGGACACCGGGGTTACACCCCTGCTCTTATGTGGGAGTGCTCTAACTTGTGTTTTGTTGTAGTTATTCAGTAGCTCACCTGCAATCAACAGGTTAATTGATGTCACCTGAAAGGAGCCATTTAAAACTACGGGACACATTCTCTCATTCTCTCTCTTTGATCCTGCAGCCAGCTTGGCAGTAGCTGGGCTTGTTTTTGTCACAGTCCCTTCTTCTTTTCTCTTATTATTTAATAAATCTTATTTTATTTGGTAAATTTGTTTTGTGTCCTTGATGTTGCTTCCCCAGAGCCAGGGTTGTAACATAATGGGGTTTCTATTTTTTTTTTTTTTTTTCTTTTTTTTGATACTTACACTGATTTTTCCCTTTATTCCCTTTTGATTGATTTGTTTTGGTGAGTAGGGTTGTTCGAGTATTTTTGTGATTATGCATGAGTTTCCCCGGTTAGATAGGGTGAGTGTGAACATTCAGTCCTTCCTTCGGTTCACTCTTTTGTTATTTTGCCTTTTTTATTTTTGAGGTTATTCTGGATGGAGACTTGTTCTCTGTCGGGGGGTAAGCATTTCACAACTGTTTGACCATTGATTATATGGTCTACAGCTGTTGTTTTTGTGCTTTTAAAGTCACCTCGTGCCTGGTATGTCTCAGAAGATGGATAGGGATTAGGAAATGTTAGGCAGGTATCCGGGTATTTCTCATGTATTTTGTATTATATTAGGCTCAGCGACCATGCTCACTTTTTTAATTTTTTTTTTTTTTTTTTTTTTTTTTTTTTTTTTTTTTTTTTTTTTTGTAGGGAGTAAGAGTAAGGGTTAGGTGAGTTAAAAGTTCTGCCACTTGTTTGTTTGGTCCATGATCCTAACTTTAGTGTGCTAGCAGCTTTTGTGTGATGTCCCATTGTGGACTTCAGTGTAGACTAATTCCCAGTATAATATACAGGTGCATCTCAATAAATCAGAATGTCATGGAAAAGTTCATTTATTTCAGTAATTCAACTCAAATTGTGAAACTTGTGTGTTAACTAAATTCAGTGCACACAGACTGAAGTAGTTTAAGTCTTTGGTTCTTTTAATTGTGATGGTTTTGGCTCACATTTAACAAAAACCCACCAATCTCAACAAATTAGAATACTTCATAAGACCAATAAAAATAAAAAAAATAAACATTTTTAGTGAATTGTTGGCCTTCTGGAAAGTATGTTCAGCTATTGTATATGTACTCAATACTTGGTAGGGGAAATTTTTGCTTTAATTACTGCCTCAATTCGGCGTGGCATGGAGGTGATCAGTTTGTGGCACTGCTGAGGTGGTATGGAAGCCCAGGTTTCTTTGACTGTGGCCTTCAGCTCATCTGCATTTTTTGGTCTCTTGTTTCTCATTTTCCTCTTGACAATACCCCATAGATTCTCTATGGGGTTCAGGTCTGGTGAGTTTGCTGGCCAGTCAAGCACACCAACACCATGGTCATGTAACCAACTTTTGGTGCTTTTGGCAGTGTGGGCAGGTGCCAAATCCTGCTGGAAAATGAAATCAGCATCTTTAAAAAGCTGGTCAGCAGAAGGAAGCATGGAGTGCTCCAAAATTTCTTGGTAAATGGGTGCAGTGACTTTGGTTTTCAAAAAACAAAATGGACCAACACCAGCAGATGACATTGCACCCCAAATCATCACAGACTGTGGAAACTTAACACTGGACTTCAAGCAACTTGGGCTATGAGCTTCACCCTTCCTCCAGACTCTAGGACCTTGGTTTCCAAATGAAATATAAAACTTGCTCTCATCTGAAAAGAGGACTTTGGACCGCTGGGCAACAGTCCAGTTCTTCTTCTCTTTAGCCCAGGTAAGACGCCTCTGATGTTGTCTGTGGTTCTGGAGTTGCTTAACAAGAGGAATACGACAACTGTAGCCAAATTCCTTGACACGTCTGTGTGTGGTGGCTCTTGATGCCTTGACCCCAGCCTCAGTCCTTTCCTTGTGAAGTTCACCCAAATTCTTGAATCGATTTTGCTTGACAATCCTCATAAGGCTGCGGTTCTCTCGGTTGGTTGTGCATCTTTTTCTTCCACACTTTTTCCTTCCACTCAACTTTCTGTTAACATGCTTGGATACAGCACGCTGTGAACAGCCAGCTTCTTTGGCAATGAATGTTTGTGGCTTACTCTCCTTGTGAAGGGTGTCAATGATTGTCTTCTGGACAACTGTCAGATCAGCAGTCTTCCCCATGATTGTGTAGCCTAGTGAACCAAACTGAGAGACCATTTTGAAGGCTCAGGAAACCTTTGCAGGTGTTTTGAATTGATTCGCTGATTGGCATGTCACCATATTCTAATTTGTTGTTGAATTGGTGGGTTTTTGTTAAATGTGAGCCAAAATCTTCACAATTAAAAGAACCAAAGACTTAAACTACTTCAGTCTGTGTGCATTGAATTTATTTAATACACGAGTTTCACAATTTGAGTTGAATTACTGAAATAAATGAACTTTTCCACGACATTCTAATTTATTGAAATGCACCTGTATTTGTGATTACCTAGTGGCATTTGGGAGCTGTTGCTTGTTTGGGATGAGTAACATTTTGTAGTTTACTGAGTCATTTAGTTCTACTTTCGGGTTTAAAGCTTTAAAGCTATTGTGTGAGAGAGTAAATTTGCTCCTTCGTGTTATTTTTGTAGTTTTGTACTACTGTGGACCTGTGATGTTAGCTGTACATTTTTGCGGGAAGTAGTGGAAAGGACTCCATTTGTGTTTCGAGCTTTTGTTGTTAGCACTTTAGTTTAGAAGTTCAGTTTAGTAATGGCTTCTTTAGAGGATTTCCTGAAGGAACCTTCAGATGAGTTGCTTGAGCTTTTTACAAAAGATCAACTCTTGCAATTAGCTTCTCATTATGATATTACCATTACCAGTAGTGAAAAGCATTTAAAGGATAGTATGAAGGACATCATTAGAAATGTGTTGATTGATAATGGTGTTTTAAGCCAGTTTCCTTACAACCCATGGTTGCTCCTTTGTCTGAAGCTGCAATTCAATTGAGGCTTAAGGAGCTAGCTTTACAGGAGAAACAGCTGGAGGCTGGGGAGAGGGAAAGGCAATTTAAAGAGAAACAAATGTATCTTGAACATGAACGGTTTCTTAAGGAGTTTGAGTTGAAAGTAACTTCTGAAAAATAAACTCCTAGAGGTGATGTTCCTTTGTTTGATGTTGGTAGCCATATTAGGTTAGTGCCTCCCTTTTCTGAGAAGGATGTTGAGATATATTTTTCTCACTTTGAATGTGTGGCAACCACATCTAAGTGGCCCAAAAATGTGTGGACTTTGCTTTTACAAAGTGTATTGGTAGGTAAAGCTCAGGAAGCTTACTCTGCTCTGAGCCTTGAGAAGAGCACTGATTATGATGAGGTTAAAGCAGCTATACAGAAAGTATATGAGCTAGTTCCTGAAGCTTACCCTTACCAAAAAGTAGTATACATCAAGTTTATTTTATTAGGCATACTTAAGTAAAGTTCAAGTATATTTTTAAGTATACTTTATGTAGTAAGTATACAAATATCAGTGTACTTGTAGTATACTTGTAAGTGTACTATTTCAATACTCCTTGGGACTAAATTGGCCCACTTTCTAGTATATAAAAGTATACTTTTAAGTATACTTTAAGTATAACAGTAGTAAACTTTGAGTATACAACTAGTTTACATAAATGTTTTTAGCTTGTACTGCAATTATACTAAAAGTGAACTTATAGGTATACTGATAGTTTACTAATTAAATGCTTGTAGTAGCATTTTTAGTAGTTTTATACTGAAAGTATACTCGTACGTTTTTTTTATTTATTTTTTTAAGTGAACTTTACGTCATACTTTATACTACTATGTCCCTATTTAGGTATTAATGTGTATATACTTTGTTGTATGAATATCTCAACATACAAAACATCAAAAGAAAGAACAGATTATCTGCTTGTAAACAAAAACATTTTATTCTAGCTTCTTGCATTCTTTTTTTAAACACTTGAATGTGGGTAAGTTTCATAAATGAAAAATAAAGAAATAAACAACATTTTGAACAAAAAGCTGAAAAAAAGAATATGAATTGGATTCAGAATGATAAAACGTAGATGGAGTTGATCAACACCCCAAAGCTTGACAGTCATTATTACCTCTTCATTGGTCGACATTTTATTCCATAACGTTACACAGTTTTGATGCTGTTTTATGGCAGATGATCATGTTAGATTACATGTGGAAGCATCTGTTGTTTGAGTTTCTTCTACACTTGTGTTTTTTTTTTTTGTTTTTTTTTTGAAATTCTGTGCAGAAGATGTGTACTAGCGCCCCCTACCGTATAACAATGAAAACACGGATTCTAGGAGCACAAGTATAGCTTGAATATATTTAGACTTTTTCTAAGTATAAGTCAAGTATACTTAAATGTCATTTTAAGTATATTTTTGAGAAGTACATAAAGCTCATTTCTGAGAAGTACATAAAAAGTAGACAAAGTATACTTTCATATTTTTAGTTTAAAAGAAGTATACTAATAGCACACTTGAATAAACTTCTGTTTCGTAAGGGTACCGCCAGCGTTTTAGAAGTTGTGTTAAACTCGCTCATCACACTTATTTTGAGTTCGCAAAGCAGAAGTAAGGAGCAACTTAGACAACTTATGTTGCTTGAAGAATTTAAGAACTGTCTGCCTGAAGTTGTGTCTGTTTATTTGAATGAGCAGAAGGCAGTAACTTTAGAGCAAGCTGCTATCTTGGCAGATGAGTTTGTTTTCAACTCAAAAGGTAAACTTTGGTGACAAACAGGCAGAGTCTCCGAGTAAGGGCCAGAACAATAGGTTCCGATTTGGAAAGTTTTCTGATTCATCTCATGATGAGAAAATGGCTAGTGATAGTTCAACTTCAGAGAGGGCCTGTTTTTATTGTAATAGACCAGGTCATCTTATTGCAGACTGTCCTGTTCTAAGTAAGAAGCAGAAATTCACAAAAAGTAGCGTTTGTAAGTTCTCCAGTGTCAAGTCTACCTTTGTCATCCTCACTTGCAAATGTTCCATCTGAGAAAGTGGAATGCAAAAATGGTGAGTTAGCTGGCTCTTCATCATTTCTGATGGATGGTTTTGTATGTCTGTCTTTTGACCCTGAATATAGACAAGCTATTAAGATTTGGAGAGATACTGGAACTTTCCAATCTGTAATTCTCCAGGATGTCTTGTCTTTTAATGAAAAGTCGGCTCAAGGTTCGGAGGTAATTGTTAAAGGCTTTGGTGGAGGATTTTTGTCTATGCCTTTACATAACATTCATCTACAATCTGATCTAGTTTCTGGTAATGTTGTAGTTGCACTTTGCTCCCATATACCTATAGATGGGGTGTCCTTTATTCTGGGGAACGATTTGGCTGGTAGTATAGTGCAAGTTGTTCCTGAAGTAACTTCCACTCCCTGTAAGCCCGATAGCCCAGATGAGCTTGAATTGGCATATCCAGACACATTCCCTGTTTGTGTTACGACTCGTGCCATGTCAGCTAAGAGGAATGTTGAAGGAAAGCCTCCTTCAAATCAATCAGAGATTACACTTTATGATATTTTTATGGCCCAAGGTGATGTGAACTTTACAGGGTTTGGAAAGATGTTTCCATCTCGAGAACAGTTAATACTCGAGCAAAAGCAAGATCCCACCTTGTCATCTATGTTTGAAGATGTGGTACCAGATGAAACATTATCAAATGTAGCTTTTGGTTATTTTATTAGTGGTGGGGTTTTGATGAGAAAGTGGACAGATCCAAAAATGTCAAGTCAGGATGACTGGAGTAGTGTGTTTCAAGTAGTGGTACCAGAAGTTTATCGATCTTATATTTTGTATCTTGCTCATGATCATTGTCTATCTGGCCACTTGGTTATGAGGAAAACTTTGGATCGTGTGTTAAGGCATTTTTTCAGGCCTGGGGTGAGGTCAGATGTGGCTCAGTATTGCAGATCATGTCATGTTTGTCAGGTGACAGGTAAACCGAACCAGTTTATTCACATAGCTCATGTTTGCCAGGTGATAAGTAAACCTAACCAATCTATTCCCGCAGCTCTACTACATCCTATTTGGAGAAATGGTTGGCTCCTGAACATGTTACACCTACTAATCTTTTGGACTGTTTTATTTTCATTTCAGGTTTAGTAGGGTTTGTGAATTGGCCAAAGAGAATTTCAAAGCAAGTGTTGCTTTGACCGAAAGGCTAAGCAGTGTGTGTTCTGTCCAGGAGACCAAGTACTTGTTCTTTTTACCTGTATCTGTTAGTGTTGCATTAGGTTGTCCTATAGCAACATTTTAAGGGTGGGAGTGTTATAACCAGTTATGTGGGAGTGTTCTAACTTGTGTTTTGTTGCAGTTATTCAGTAGCTCACCTGCAATCAACAGGCTAATTGATGTCACCTGAAAGGAGCCATTTAAAACTCCGGGACACATGCTCTCACTCTCTCTTTTTGATCCTCCAGCCAGCTTGGCAGTAGCTGGGCTTGTTTTTGTCACAGTCCCTTCTTCTTTTCTCTTTTGTTATTTAATAAATCTTATTTTATTTGGTAAACTTGTTTTGTGTCTTTGATGTTGCTTCCCCAGAGCCAGGATTGTAACAAATCCAAAAAAAAAGAAGAAAAAAAAACAAAACACTTTTTTCATCAAAGATCAATCTATTACATCAAGTATCCTCTTTAATAGCTGAGATGTCTTAAAAAGCTTTACGATTGTTCTGTATTGAAGTTTCCTCTTCAGGGATTGCCACCTTGTCGTGGTGGAGAGGCTTGTGTGGTCCTGTGATCCCAAGAGCGATACTGTCTGGAGCTACGCTCCTGGAAGGGTCACCCATGGCGGTAAGGTCAAGGGGGAGGTTCACTGACAAAGAGCAATCCAACCAAGACCTCATTGGCGGTATAGGCGGAGAATGATGGCTGGTCTTACGGGAGCGTCACAACGGCTGGGAAAGCGGATGAAGGCTGCAGCAGAAAAGGGCCCCCAGTCGTCTTGGACCCCATGCCACTGGATTCTGACCCCGTTCTGTCAAGGATTGTGTGGTGACTGTCTGTGCACCAGTCTCCCCACGTTAAACAAAATCACGCACATATGTCCTCCTTGGGAAACCACCTTAACATCCTGGTCAAAGTCCTATGGCGACCAGAGAGTGGCAACGGGGGCAGGATTGTGAGATCTGGAAGCCCCTAGTCGTAAACTGGCACATTAGGCGGTGAGTGTTAGATTCAGTTGCTGGGCTCTTGAAATGAGGCAGAAAGAGTCCTTCGGCAGCTGCACCCACGACTGAGCAGCCCTCTTTAGGATCCACTCTGCTCACCCCACGTGGGGAAGGGGCTAGAAAATGTGCCCTAAAAATAGCCTGCCTCAAACCTCCTGACTGGATTACCGCATCCAGAGGGATCATCATTTGCTGTCAGAAACACAAAACTATGAACTTTGGAGCCTGGAATGTACGCACACTGATGGATAGTGCAACCAGTGATAGACCGGAGAGGAGAACCACAATCATCTCTAGAGAACTGAGAAGATACCGGATTGACCTAGCCGCCCTCTCTAAAACCCGGCTAGCAGACGAAGGGCAACTGAAAGAGGAGAAGGGTGGCTACACTTTCTTTTGGAAAGGAAAAGCTGCTGATGAGCCCAGGATCCATGGTGTTGGAATTGCCATTAGGAACCAGCTTATCAGCCACCTCTATGAACTCCCTGTGGGGATTAGTGAGCGTCTCATGACCATCCGTCTGGTGCTTGCCAACAACCAGATAGCAACAGTTGTGAGTGCCTACGCCCTACCTTAGACTCTGAAGAGGAAGTAAAAGAGACCTTCTATGCCTGCTTAGACGAGACACTGTCGAGAATCCCCAAGGAAGATAAGATTATTCTCCTTGGAGACTTCAATGCCAGGGTTGGCAGGGATCAACATCTCTGGAAGGGCACTTTAGGAAAGGAAGGCATCGGAAACATCAACACTAGTGGAGTTATGCTTCTCAGCAATTGTGTTAAACATGATCTCATCATCACTAATCCTCTCTTTCGTCAGAAAAACAAATTTAAGGCATCTTGGAGACATCCCCACTCCAAACAGTGGCATCTCATTGACTATGTCATTGTACGAGCCAGGGATGGCCGTGACGTGAACATCACAAGGGCCATGGTTGGTGCAGATGACTGCTGGACAGATCATCGCCTCATCCGCTCCACAATGTCAATCCAACTCAAGAGGAAGAGGAGAATTAAAAAAAAGCAGATCCGACCAAAACTGAACCTTGACAGCCTTTATGAAACTGCCACCCAGCAGCAACTTCAGGCCTCTCTTGGGGAAAGCCTCCAACAAGAATACCCTGATGACATCGAAGGGCACTGGAGTCTGTTAACTCCCTGGGGTCGGCTGTCTCGCCAGCGAGACAAGCTCATTTTTTTTTCTTATCAGTGCAAAAGACACTAAAAATACTCCGTCGATTTTGGTCATACAGAAAAGTGTTATACATCAATTGAAACTTTGAAGTATCTATTTTTTTTTCGGGTATACTCACAATAAAAACAAAATGTTGTGGTTTTGGAAAATAAAGAAAACAAACAGGGTGCGCTCTCTGTCTTCGCCGTCTCCGCGAGCTGCTTTTAGAAAAGCGTCACTAAAATGAACTGTAACTCAGCAAATACTCAGCACACAGACATGGGAGTTATATCTATAGAAAACTTGAAGTGTCTACGTTTAAATGAAGTAAGTCTTATCGAAAACAAATATTCTGTGATAAAGTAATCCGTATGAAACCAACACGATGTTCAGTCTTTCCCGTCTAACTCATTATCTTAAATGCGATCCCGCCCCCTCGCGGCTCACGCCGTTCATATGTAAATATCCACATGAGACACGTGCGCATGGAGACGCCCAACACAAACAAAGTGCGAGGAGATCCTTCATTGCGGCTACTGTTCGTTTCTGCAAGAAGAAGGCTGGATTTTCCTCAAAAGAAGAACAATACTTCATCCAGAAGAGAAGATCAATCTGATGAGTAAGTAATGTTTCTTTTTTGCATTAGTTAACGTGTTATTGTGACATAAACAAGAACACATTTACTAGTTAGATTGTTCCCAAACTACAACATGATGAATGCTAGGCATCTAAGAATGTTTAGACCATGTTTATTATTAATACTCTGTTCACAAATAAATTTTAATAACATGCTAAACAATAATAATTAGTTTCTCAGATGTAAAATATCCTTTTTTATAGTACAAAGCATGTGTGAGTCTTATGGCTATAGAATCATATCATAGGCTATTATAAAATCATACATACTAGGCTATATGACAACAAAATCATAGTTGGGTTTTTCCCAAACTATAATTCCTGACTACAATGTTTGAAATCGAGTAAAACATTTTGAATATGAAAGGCAATTCATTGTATTTAAATTGATTACGGCGCGATGATGTTTTCATGCTCTATATAAAACAATAAAAGTAATATGAGTGTACACTGTAACATGATCAATGCTACGAGTCTAAGTATGTTTAGAACATGTTTATTATTAATAGCCTACTCTGTTCAGAAATAGATTTTAATAACATTCTAAACAATAATAATCAGTTTCTCAGATATAAAATGTCTTTTTTTTTTAATGATAATACAAAGCATGCGTGAGTCTATGGCTACAAAACCTACAGATGCTCCTGATATTAACATGCTCACAAATGTTTTTTTTTTTTTTTTTTTTTGGTTGTTTGTATTTTACTGAATCAGGTACCTGAACCACAGATGAATCCTGATGACTTTCTTCAAACTGTTTTCCTCTGAGAGCGCTGTACCAACATCAGATGTTCAACTACACTGATATTCTATGGTAAAACAAGCTCCTTGACTACTGATTATGTTTTTTTTTTCTTCTTAAATCCATGGAAAGAAACAGAAACACTTAAATAACACACGTAAATATCAGGTATGATTTACTTGTTTCGCTTGTTGGACAGAATCTGTTGCAAGAATGACTCAAAGTCTGTTCACATCTCTGTGGTCAGTGTGCACAATGTGTCTTTGACCTTCATTATGTATGTTTTGATTATACTGTGTTGTAAATAAAATACAAATAATTTAAACAACCCATTTTTTTCAGTCTCCTCACATTCTGTCTTACCTGCCTCAAAGTCACAGTCACACTGATGGGCCATTAGGGGAGGGCCCTTTGTCTCTCAGGGGAGAATCACTTAATATTCAGGGCCATTGCCACTCCCTCGCATATAGGCTTTCGATCACAAAACATGTCTTTAAAAATTTAAATCAATATATTGTTTTCTGTGAATGAGTAAGCAGAATGATTTTCACATAATTTTGAAGTAAATATTGTAGCCTACAAGACTGATTACTCAAAAGTCTTATTCAGAATTATTTAGTGTGGGTTTTATGGCCTTATTTCAGCTACATTTTTTTCCCCAAAACTTAATAACCACTCATAATATTTTTTTTTTTTCTAAAAAATGCAAACATGTACATCCATCAGGGTCACATATTATTGTAGCACAGTTTGTGCGGAATACAAACAAATTACATGTTGGTCAATAGTATGTTTTAAGTAGCTGAAATAAGCACAAATATCAGGGCATGTCAAAACATCTCAAGGGCCCCAAAATCACCTCAGACCCCAGGGGGATAAAGTCTACCATCCTTGCTACCTGCAAAACCATTCTTGGGTACAAGTCCAGAAAACACCAGGACTGGTTTGATGAGAATGACACAGAAATAGAACAACTCATCTCCAAGAAAAGGAAAGCCTTCTGTGCCTGGCAAAATGATGTAACCTGCAAGGCCAAAAGGCTGGCTCACTCCAGAGCCAAGGCAGATGTCCAAAGACGGGTAAGGGAGCTAAAATACTCTTGGTGGACAGAAAGGGCTCTTGAAATCCAGTGACTGGCAGACTCTGGTGATACCAGGGACTTTTTTAGTGCTACCAAGGCCGTCTATGGTCCAAGCTATCGTGGCTTACACCCTCTGCGCTCAAAGGACGGTCAGGAATTGCTGAAGGACAATGAGTCCATTAATGCCCGATGGAAAGAGTATTTCCAAGATCTCCTCAACAGTGACAGCTCAAATGAAATTGACATTACCAAACATATCCCCCAGGGTCCCATCAGAGAAGACATGGGGGAACCTTCAACTATAATAGAGGTTCAAGACGCCATCAGGAGCCTTAAGAACAACAAGGCCGCCGGTCCAGATGGGATTCCAGCCGAGATCCTAAAGGAAGGTGGATTAGAGCTCCTGTACCACATCCATGCCCTACTCCTCAAAGTCTGGGAAAAAGAAGAACTTCCCTCAGAGCTCAGGGATGCTCTAATAGTGACTATATTTAAGAAAGGGGACAAGGCTGAATGTGGAAATTACAGGGGCATCTCGCTCCTGTCAACAACAGGCAAAGTTCTTGCTCGTGTTCTTGCAAACCAACTACTACCACTGTCTGAGGAAGTACTCCCAGAATCACAATGTGGCTTCCGCCCATCCAGAGGTACAGCAGACATGATATTCACAGCATGGCAACTCCAAGAAAAATGCCATGAACAAAGGCAGCCTTTGTATATGGCTTTTATAGACCTGACAAAGGCTTTTGACATGGTAGACCGCCAGGCCCTGTGAAGTATACTATCAAGGTACGGCTGTCATGACAAGCATATCAGAATACTGAGGCTTTTATATGACGGCATGGCAGTCACAGTGCTTAGCAATGACGGCTCCAAGTCTGAGCCTTTTACAGTGGAAACGGGTCAAACAGGGATGCGTCATTGCATCCACACTGTTTGCCATTTTCATTGCAGCCATACTCAAGTTTCAAGTTTGTTTTATTTATATAGCACATTATACTCCACCTCATTGGCGAAGAGCTGCCACAGGGGATTCCAATTATGTACAGAAATGATGCCAGACTCTTCAACCTTAACAGGTTTAAGGCCAAGAGTAAAGTCAACTGCACCACAATTACAGAGTTACAGTACGCGGACGATAATGTTATCGCCGCACACTCCGCAGAAGACCTCCAGAGCATTTTGAATGCTTTTGCCAAGGCGTACAGAGCCCTGGGCCTAAAATTAAACATTAAGAAGACCCAGGTCCTACATCAATCTCCACCTAACCAACTAACCATCCAGCCAAACATAAAAGTGGACAACACCACTCTTGAATATGTGGACCACTTCCCTTACCTCGGCAGCATTCTTTCCTCAAAAGCTGACATAGACTCTGAGGTTAACCATCGCCTGAGTTGTGCCAGTGGGGCCTATGCCAGGCTCAGGAGAAGAGTCTTCGAAGATCGAGACTTATCAGCCCAAACAAAACTTCTGGTCTACAGAGCTGTTGTCCTCCCTACCCTGCTGTATGGAGCCGAGTCATGGACCACCTACAGCAGGCATCTGCATCATGGAACAATACCATCAAAGATCCTTACGAAAGATTCTGAGGATCAGCTGGAAGGACAGACACACTAACATCAGCATCTTGGAGGAAGCCAACATGACCAGCATCACCACTACTATAATGCAGTATCAACTTCGATGGACGGGCCATGTCATCTGCATGCCCAATACACATCTACCCAAACAGTTCCTGTATTCCCAGCTGAAGGAAGGTATTCGAGCAACTGGTGGACAAAAGAAACATTATAAGGACAACATTAAGGCCATTTTGAAGAAATTCCATATTACTTCGAGCAACTGGAAACACATTGCACTGGACAGAAATTCCTGGAAGAAATCCGTGTAGGATGGTCCAGCAAATCATGAAATAGAACTCCGCCGTGCTGCAGAGATAAAGCGACAGCTTCGCAAGGAGAAAGATAAAAAGGCTCAACCATTATCAACAATTACCACTCTCTCCTGTCCACATTGCACCAAAGTATGTGGATCGCAGATTGGCCTCTACAGCCATCTGAAGTCCCACAAGTAGACTCAAAAGAGAGGACAGTCATACTCGTTTCGAGTGACCGCTGATGATGATGATGTTGATTGAAGTTAAGATTAATAAAAAATCTTTAAATCAATGGAAAATAGTCTACCATTTGGTACAGTTAACATACATTTTGCTTTGTGTATATATTTCCCAAATAAAACAAAAATTTTAATTATGTTGTCAATTTCTACTAGACCAGTATCACAATTCAAAAACAAGACCATTATATCATTTATATCCACAAATTTGCACAAGCTCGCTGACTACTTCTTCTTTTGTGTTTAATGGCGGTTGGCAAACCAGCTTAAGGTGCATTTCCGCCACCTACGGGGATGGAGTGTGAGGCCTCGATTAACGAAAATATTATATACTATTTAAATAAATAAATAAAAACAAACAAACAAACTAAATTCTTCTAATCAAATCAGTTTCTCTCAAATATTTTAGAAGAAAATCATAAACATTTAACTCTTTCTGTGCATTCTGAAATATATTCTTAACTGAAATGTCATTGATTTCCATATCTCTCAGTTTTTCAACAAACTGCTTTCTTTGACTATTATATGCCTCACAATTTAAGAGCACATGTTCAACTGTTTCTGTTATTCCACAGTAATTGCAGCAATCTGACTCACTTTTGCCCATTATATGCAATGAATAATTAAGGTTAGAGTGTCCTACACAGATCCTGGTTATAACAGTATCTTCTCTTCATGTTGAATGTTGAATGCTAAATAGGTGTCTCCCTTTTGACTCTTTATTCCATACATTTTGCCACATACTTCCAACTGCTGTTTTAATAATACCTTTTACTTCTGTTTTACTTAAAGGAATTTCTATGTCAATCTCTTCTTTTCTCAATGCTGACTTAGCCAGCTTATCGACCTCCTCATTCCCTTCTACGCCTACATGGGCAGGTATCCATAGAAACTCTACTCTTACTCCTGTTTGATTTTCTCTGTATAAATTTTGTAAAATTCAGTATTTCCTGTCTAGCTGCTGAATTCCCACTATTTAAACTGTTTAATACTGAGTATGAATCATGAAGGCAGCCTGTGAACTCTCTGCCTGTCCTGTCACGGCTATGGAGGCCGTCAGTGAACTCTTGCCTTGCTCTGAACTGGCCAATGTGGCCATCTCCGAACTCTCGTCTTGTTCTGAATCAGCCTTGGAAGCTGATTGTGATCTGTCTGTCTGTCTAGATGCTGATTTTGAACTCTCTGTCTTTCCCCTTTCTGTCAATCTATCTGTCAGTCTGTCCAGGATCAACCTATGAATCAGTTTTTGAATTGTCTGTCTGTCCTATTTCCCCTAATGAGTCTGATTTTGAATTGTCTTTCTAGCCAGTTTCTGTCACTGAACTGTCTGCTTCAACCTCTGTCAGTGCCTTTGATTGCGAACTATTTGCCAGTACCATTCCAGCCAAAGCACTTATTTATGAACTGTCTGTTAGTCCAGTTTCTCATTGTCAGAGGACCCGATTCTGAACAGTCTGTCTATCCAGCTTCAATCCCTGAACTGGCTGCCAATCCAGTACCCGTCAATGCATCCAATTGTGAACTGTCTGTTGGTTTGAATTCTGCAGTCAAATCTGCTTATTAAATGTTTTCCTGTTCAGTTCCAGTCAATGAGTCAGATTTTGAACTGCCTGTCTGTCCAGTTCCAGTCAATGAGTTAAATTTTGAATTGTCTGCCTGTCCAGTTTTGATCAAGGAGTTTGCTTATGGACTGTCTGCCCGCTCAGTTGCCAGCAGGGAAAATATTGATATACTTCCTATGTTCCCTGCCTCGGTCCTTGAGTCCCTACACGTTCTTTCTGTTTCTTGTGTCTCAGTTTTCCCTAGGTCCCAGTCTCCACTAATGGCGCTTTTCCACTGCATGGTACGGCACGGTACGGTTCAGCACGGCTCACTTTTGCAGGGTTTTCCACTGGGTACAGTACCTGGTACCTGGTACTTTTTTTAGTACCACCTCGGCCGAGGTTCCAAGCGAGCCGTACCGTTACCAAAACGTGACGTGTAAACTCTGTTGATCACTGATTGGCCGGAGAAAATCGTCACTGCCTGCGTCATTGAACTTGCGGCACGAGACACAACAGACCCGCTAGATTTAAATCAGCACAGCCAGCGAAGGATCGAACGCAACTGTTTTGAATGAGTGCACCTTTCTTTTAACAACCAAAAAATGGCTGTTTCGTTATCTGTTGAGGAAGTACAGACTGTCCTCTCGTTGATAGCCGAGGAGCGGATCCAACGAGAGCGTGATGGAGCGACGCGGAATTAAAAAGTTTTTCAGGAGTCTCGGCAGTAAAGGCGGCGCAACTATAACGACACGTGAATAATCCTGCCCACTCTAAAGCGGTACTAAACTGCAGTGGAAACGCAAACCGAGCCGAACTGAGCCGTGCCATGCCATTCTGAACCGTGCCAAGCTGAGTCGTACCACGCAGTGGAAAAGCGCCATAAGGGTTCCTGCTCTGTCGTGGTGGTCTTCTGCCCTGTTTGCTCCGCACTGGTGGGCTCCTGCTCTGTCTGCTCTGCCGTGGAGGTCTTCTGCCCTGTCTGCTCCGCACTGGTGGGCTCCTGCTCCGTCTGCTTCGCCGTGGAGTTCTTCTGCCCTGTCTGCTCCGCACTGGTGGTCTTCTGCCCTGTCTGCTCCGCACTGGTGGGCTCCTGCTCTGTCTGCTCTGCCGTGGAGGTCTTCTGCCCTGTCTACTCTGCACTGGTGGACTCCTGCCCCATCTGCTCCGCCGTGGAGGTCTTCTGCCCCGCCGTGGTGGTTATCTGCTCCGCCCTGGTGGGCTCCAGTCCCGTCTGCTCCGCACTGGTGGGCTCCTGCTCCGTCTGCTTCGCCGTGGAGTTCTTCTGCCCTGTCTGCTCCGCACTGGTGGTCTTCTGCCCTGTCTGCTCCGCACTGGTGGGCTCCTGCTCTGTCTGCTCTGCCGTGGAGGTCTTCTGCCCTGTCTACTCTGCACTGGTGGACTCCTGCCCCATCTGCTCCGCCGTGGAGGTCTTCTGCCCCGCCGTGGTGGTTATCTGCTCCGCCCTGGTGGGCTCCAGTCCCGTCTGCTCCGCCCTGGTGGGCTCTAGTCCCGTCTGCTCCACCTTGGTGCTCTGCCGGCTTTGCCTCGGTTCCCGGTCTCTTCACTTCCTCACGGACCTGGCCCTCCTTCCCTCCCCCTGTTCCGCCTCCGCTCCACCGCCCTCCTGGATTGTTCTTAGTTTGGAACATCTGGAAGCCGCTCCTTGGGGGGGGGGCTCTGTCACGAATCTGGTTCATGGTCTTCTGTCCACTCGCCATCAGAGGTCGCCCTTCCTTCATATTGACTCTTACACCACACAGACTGTTACATGTCACTCCACACTACAGTTCCCATCATCCATTGCACTGATTGCACATACACAGCTGAATGCACTGATCACACAGCTGTCAACAATCACACGCTCACCTGAGTCATTGCACACACTACATAACACCCACTCAGATCGCCGAGTATTGTCTAGCGTTTAGCACTCTCCTAGTGTTAGCTACTTACCAAACCTTTCCATGTTTGTTTTGTGTTTAGTCTCCTGTATTGTTCTGCGTGTATCACTCTCCTAGTGATAGCTGCCTTATGGAGTCTTGTTCTAGTTTAGTCTAGTCTTTTCGTTTTGTTTCTTGTTTCCTGATTCCTGCATGTGTACCTTGGATTAACCCTTGTCTCGCCGCTCTGACTCTGTCTGTACCTCATCTGGACTATTGCTCGTGTTTCTGGATTACTCTACTTGTCAAGCCTCTGGATTCTGTTCGCCGATCGATGACCTACGCCAGCCCTAGGAATATTCTTGTGTTTTGCCATACCTGTTTGCTAGTGTTTCGACCCTGCCTATGTTTGTTGACCACGTCTGTCAATAAAAAGCTTGCACATGGATCGGCACGCCTCACGCTTCTGTCACTCTGTTACAATTGGTCAGAGTGCACCTGTTTATGTTCTGGGATTCCACTCTTAGAGGCATTCATCAACATGGACTGACAAGACAGCTCTGTTGGTTTATTACGGATTTTATCTGTAGCTGTCCTTACACACACTTTTACAAATGTATATATGCTTTCAATCCTGCTCTAACTGATTTTTATGTAACATTTCCCAATATGAATTATGATACAGTTTAGTTTGTGCCTGAAGCCGAATACCTTATTCGGAAAGGCGTGGATAATGGCTTTTAAAACGAATAACGGATAACAAATAATTCTGCCCGAATATTCGGCTGAGGCTGCAGCACAGGTGTTTGCCAGATTCACAGGTGAGCCAGGGGATCAGCGCGATATTTTACACAAACCTCTAAATTCACGCAATGATGAGTGTGTGAAGTGAATGAATGTAAATTTTATGAATGAAAAGAGTACAAATCAAAGACCACTTGCTGTTGCCTCTCCGTGCATCTCTCATAAATCAAAGCTGGGCAAGAGTAATAATACATCATACACGTTCTACTATTTGTGTATATTTAAAAGGCAATAATTTAAACCTTATAGGCTATGATATGATACAAGAATGAATGGAATAAGCACAAGTGCGATCGTCAGTCAAACAGCCGCGTTGCCGTCTCTGCGCGTCTCCGTCTCTCAAAAACCAAACCAGCTCTCTGTCAAGAGTAGGCTAATAATCAACTTAGATACAGATACATTTTCTACTAGGCCTACATGTTTGCTTCTTTATCTTTTGCTGGTTTGTGTGGCACATGCACATTTGTTTTGTGAAGTTAAAAAAAAGAGAGTCGTTTAAAGAGTTCTGCATTATGAAAATGTGCACCTTGAATTAATTCAGTCATGTTCAAATTATCACTAAATGTTTGTCATGAAATCTCTCTACTTGTATGATAAATTTATTTTTAGAAATTATTAATTTTATATTTTAGAACACTGAATAGGTCAAATAGTCAAAACACAAATATTTTTCCATACTCTTCTCTTTTTTCCATTGGCTACTTTTCCAGACCTGCAAATTACTTAAGTGAAATAGCCTACTTTTTCAACTACGCAAGAACCGGTGAGCCAAAGGAAATCCTGTTGTTTTACATAAACCTCTAAAATTACAACCCAGTAAGAAGTGTGTGAAGTAAATGATTTTAAAATACTATGAATGAAATAAGGGCAAATAAATAGCAGTGTTGCAGTTGGCATTTCCTGGAAATTACTTAAATCAATTTCCATATTTCTAAACTGCGTAGGAACCCTTACTGTTTTAATTAGAAGATATTTAAATATTTATTTATAAGATCACGAAAGGTCCCCAAGCTGGGACTCGAACTCGCGTTGCCCGAAGCACAACCGCACTGCATCTCGAAGCACTGCCTGTACAAGAGTATCGGTTCCGACTGTTAGAAGATATTTAAATAAATGTTATAATCATAAAAAAATATTATTTTAGTTAAACAAGGGATATTTGTTAAGTGATAACTATGAAAAAAAAAAGATAGGGTGTAAAATCATAAACATAATGAGACATAAACATAATAAACACGTCTGAGTGGAGACGTGCTGAAATCGCGTTTGGTCTCATACTGTATGGCGTACCTTGATAGTGTCTGCATTTATTGTGATTAACAGGACCGTGTCCAGCTGAATTCAATTAGTGATTTGTTAGACGGGTATAAAAAAGGTTATTATACTGCGGCAGTGGTTGCAGTCGCAGCAGCCCTCGTGTGAAGCCCTCGTCGTGTGAAGACCGAATTCTGTGTAAAGACCATCAACTCTACCGTGCGACTCCACCGGACAGGGACACCGGCAAGGGATAAGTATCGCTTTTCATTTATTCTCTTTCCTATTACTTGTTTCACTTCTCTTTCAGTTTTTCTAACCATTTCTTACTTGTATGTTCGGCACAGTTATTTTTTTAGGATTACTTTTAAACTAATGTAGTTTGATTTGTATATGTTATCTATTTAAATTTTAGTTACAGTTGTAGTAATGTTTGTCATTTTATTAGTTTTTTCCATTATGTCTGTATAAGTTATTTATTAAGTTGTAGTTTTATTTAATTTGAGTTATTTTAGTACTTCAACAAACTACATGGAAATGAAATAATATTGAATTTACGGATATGTCTGTGTGTGTGTGTGTGTGTGTGTGTGTACATACACGTAGTTGTTTTTGGTGTTTGACTTAGTTTTATGTTAGAATCATTATTACACTTATACCTTTTGTTCTCTTAATATTTTGAATTGTTTGTAGCTTTATTTTGTTTTCATTTAAATGTTAAGTTTAGAAATTTTGTCATGCATTTCTCATTTTTATTTAACTAAATTTTTTAATGTGTGTTTTAAATATTTATAAAGTTTTAGCTTATAGTATTGGATCAGTTTTAGTTGTTTTAATACTACAATTGATTGTTTCTGTTGTCCTCATTTGTAAGTCGCTTTGGATAAAAGCGTCTGCTAAATGACTAAAAGTAAAAAGTAAGTAAGTAATAATAACGGTCTTATAACTGTACGAAGTTCTGGTTCAAGCTCTGCCTACTTCCGGTTTTATCCAAATACAGATACAAATAAGTTTGTGATTTTTACAGATACAAATACAGATACAAATACTGGCTTCGCTGCACACCCCTATTAGTTTGTCAGTCTGTTGGGTCGGATTGCTTTCGCAACACAACCAAATCTCTCTAGAGTTTGTTTTCAGTCGAGCCAAGAAATTTTGTTCAGACAATCTTGAACTAATTGTTGTGGTGCGGATCCAAGCCCAACACAGCAAGGAGCCAGGTGTGAAACGCCCTTAAAAAACAATATTTAAAAAATGTATTTATATAAAAAAACCAGAACAAGTGCAACATACTTTTTCTCCCTATTTTAGATATTTTACTCTGACCTTGAACATTATACTTATATAAGGATGGGATTTCAAAGACTTTGTCTATAAATATTTATTTTCTTCATGTTGGAGAAAGAGTCCAGACATAAAAGGACATTTAAGACATTGTACCCCACTTCCTACATCTCACATTGAATGATTTAGTTGTTCTTTGCTATTTGAGTGTATGTGCCAGGGTTGGGCACAATTCAGAATTGGAGAATCGGTTCCCTTTCTTTTCAGCAGCTGGAATTTGATTTCAGCAGACCACATCCAGTTTACCTGGTATTTGAATTGTAATAAAAGGAAGTGGAATTGACGATTCTTTTTCAGAGAAATTCAACACAGGTAATGGATTCTGGAAAATGAAGCATTCTTCTACCCTGGGTGCCAAAGTTTTCACAAAGACTTAGTCTTTTCCCTTTGCTGGGTCTATTGCTGCTGCAAGTAGGGCTGGACGATAATGATAATTATCGCAATATAATTTCCTCGATAAACCAATAACAAGTTTGATGAATGTTTGATATAATGTTTATGCCCCAAAAGCGGAACAAAGCAGATCTACTCATTTGAAGCACACCACACCGACCATTTATCCACTCGACTCAAAGTTCAAACAGCAGCGCAGCTGGAGCTTACTAGAGCAGATGCATTTACTCGCTGATTGTCTTGGTCACGCAACACTAAACAGCGCTGTGAGATCCAATGAGAAGCTCTTGAATTGATCGAAGTACATAAATGTTTCAGTGATTAATCTAGTTTTAGGCCAAATGAAACAGTGCTGACAAGCAGGAGAAACCAAAGACTATAGATATACAAAGACGGTTCACTCCTATTACTTATGAAAGGGAGAAACTGCAGCGTGCAATATGGTGGAATATGCCCCACCTTCTAAATGAAAGAGCCAATCACTAACTGATAAATTCATTGCATCACTGTAGCTACCGTTAGAAGCTCCGGTTTCCATAGAAACCTGAGCTTATGATTGTGCACTGGCTGGTCTAGCCTGAAAAATAAGCTTTTCTAATGCTATTTGAGCATAAGGAACAACATTAATGGGGCAGTTCATTTCAGATTTTGTTGCTGATATGAAATATATAATTTAATAATGAGATTTCAGGATTCCCCTATTCATTTAGACAGGGCGTTGTCTTGGATGCCCGAAATAGCTGCCCGGTTCTGCAAATATGGCCACCAAGTGAACAGACTTTCCTTGAAAGGGACTTTGGAGAAACACTGTGCACAAAGGTACAGTCAGAAGGCTTTTCAATCTAAAAATAGTCATCATTTACCATGGATTTACTGTAGTAACACTAACTGCACCATGGTATTATGGCAGAAATTATTTGCATATAGAATTTTATTACATTATTAATGCAAACATGTAATACATATATTAACCTCTTAAGACTCTGTGGCCTCATATGAGGACATTATATATTAGTGAATTTCTCTAAGACTATACATGCCACAGTTTTAAGTCTGGATTTAAGTCCTGTACAGAGCACATTCAGGGCTTTTCAGAGATACCAAATGATTGGATGTTTCACTATGACCACTCCCTCTCCTTGGTCTTCAAAAATGTCTGAAATTAATTTAGTGACACTCTTATGGAAATATGATAATATTTTGTAATTATCATTTAAATCTGTCTAATTTTTAAATTGTGTGTCATAAATCAACATCTCAGGAAAATGTTATGGGGTTTCAAATCAAAATATGACTTTCTGTTACAAAACAGGACGTTGATTTCATACATGTCCTCATATGAGGACACTGGGACTAAAAGCATGTTTATTACGCATTTTGGGAGACATAACAAATGAATAGGGAAAGAAATTATATTTCAATATTCTATGAAATATTATATATAATTATGAAAATCTTGTCAATTATTACTCCTATTATTACAATTCTTTTTTCATTACATGTTGCCCCAAAAACACATTAATATGCAAATTAGATTTACTTTGTAGATACATTGTATATAATGAAAAAACCCGTTTATGGCCATTTTACACACATTTTGCAGAAAAATAAGTGGTATATCGAATCATTCTGTTATAACATAGTTGACCATCATCTTTATACAAAGTTTGGTTAAAAAAAAAAAAAAAAATCTTGAAAACTAAAAATGTATTGGTGATTTAAAAAATCAATTGTTTTTGCCAATGCATGTTCATTCATGTCTTTTATTTTTTAAAGAAATTGAGTCCCGATGTCCTCAAACGAGGACATAGCATAACTTATGAATGAAATATCATTTTTTATTTATTTATTTATTTATTTTTTAGATTATTTTTAATGCCCTAACAATGTAAAGACATGAAAAAAATAATAATAATAATTTCCTAAAACTTTTCTCTCGGGTCTTAAGAGGTTAAAGTAGTAATTGAATATAATTGCAGTATTTTTGTAATTAAGCTATAGCATTTGTGCATTTATATTTGTATTTGTATTTAGGCTACTCTTTTTCATACAAATACCATAGAAACCATATAGTTATATTTTACCATGGAAGTGAGGTGCTATATGCATGGTTTTAACTGTGGTTATCATGATCTAAATATATGCTACTATGGAAGACCAATGGCTAATTTTAATTAAATTCAAAAAGTCAGAGTATTTAAATGTTACCATATAAAAATGAGGTTGTTACCATTTTTACAGATGTTACTTTTTTTGTTAATGAACATAAATTTACATCTGCATCCAAACTCAAATTACTATTAAATGTGCATTTCTATGAGACAAAACATGTAATGTTATTGTAATATATTGTAATCATAATTGTGCCAAAGATATGTGCCATGACTTGACACTGCATCACCTGTTAGCACTTGCTGAAACTAAGAATTTAATTTCTCTAGTAAGATATTTATTTTAAGGCAAAATTACTGGAAAAGTGTAAAGAATTAAAAATCGTGAAGTGTTTGTCATTTTCTGACAATAAAGTCTAACGGTCTGGTTTCTACAACTTTCACCAGGAGAAAAAATCTGCCTTTAAACTTGAAAGAAATAAAGATTTGATATTCATTGTGATAATTATTGATATCGACTGATCTGAACAATTTTATTGTGATAATTTGTTTTAGCCATGTCGCCCAGCCCTATCAAGCCACTTTTTTTTTTTTTTTTTTAATTTGAGCTTCAGACACATATTTAATTAGGCATAGAAAAATGACTGCCATTTCCCTAAAAAAAAAATCATGAAAGAAAAATACTGTCAATATATTACCTTACACAAAGTGTTATAAGACAAGACATTTACTGTATGCTTACATAAATCAAGCTACAGTCATGGCCAAAAATATCGGCACCCTTGGTAAATATGATCAAAGAAGGCTGTGAAAATTAATCTGCATTGTTAATCCTTTTGATCTTTTATTTAAGAAATTCACAAAAATCTAACCTTTCATTGGATAAGAATTTAAAATGGGGGAAATATCATTATGAAATAAATGTTTTTCTCAATATACATTGGCCACAATTAACGGAACCCTTTTATTCAATACTTTTTGAAACCTCCATTTGCCAGTTTAACAGCTCTAAATTTTCTCCTATAATGCCTGATGAGGTTAGAGAACACTTGACGAGATCAGAGACCATTCCTTCATCCAGAATCACTCCAGACCCTTTAGATTCCCAGCTCCATGTTGGTGCTTCTTCTCTTCAGTTCACCCACTCATTTTCTATAGGGTTCAGGTCAGAGGACTGGAATGCCCATAGGCAGAATCTTGGTTTTGTGCTCAGTGACCCATTTTTGTGTTGTTCTTGAGATTTGTGTTTGGATTATTGTACGGTTGGAAGATCCAAACATGGCCCATTATAAGATTTCTAACAGAGTCAGTCACTTATTGATTTTTTATCTGTTGGTATTTGATAGAATCTATGATGCCATGTGTCTAAGCAAGATGTCCAGGACCTCCAGCAGAAATATAGACCCACAACATCAAAAATACAGCAGTATATTTCATTGTACACATGGGGTACTTTTTATTCCTGTGTTCACCAAACCCATCTTGAGTGTTTGCTGCTAAAAAGCTCATTTTTTAGTTTCATCTGACCATAGAAGCCAGTCCCATTTGAAGATCCACTCGTGTCTGATAACTGAATATGCTGGAGTTTGTTTTTGGATGAGCTAGGAGAAACCCTCCCAAACAACATGTGGTGATGTAGGTGCTGTTTGGCTTTTTTTTTTTTTAAGGTTTTCTGACCCCGAGACTCAACTATTTTCTGCAATTCTCCAGCTGTGGTCTTTGGAGAGTCTTTAGCCACTCAAACTCTCCTTCTCACCGTGCATTAGGACGATATAGACACACGTCCTCTTCCAGGCAGTTTCCTAACATTTTATGTTGATTGGAAATTCTTAATTATTGCCCCGATGGTGGAAATGGGAATTTTCACTGCTCTAGCTCTTTTCTTAAAGCCACTTCACTAATTTGTGAAGCTGAATTATCTTTTGCTGCACATCAGAAATATATTCTTTGGTTTTTCTCATTGTGATGGATGATTAAGGGAATTTGGGCTTTGTTTTCCCTCCTATTTATATTTCTGTGAAACAGTAAGCCATGGCTGGATAATTTCATGTTCGTAATCACCCTGGAGTGCTCAAAATTGTGAATATGAATGGGAATATACTTCAGAGATATTTTACTCATAAGAATTTCTAGGGGTGCCAATAATTGTGTCCAATGTGTATTTGAGAGAAACATTTATTTCATAATGATATTTCCCCCCCATTTTAAATTCTTATTATCCAATTAAAGTTTAGATTTTTCTGAATTTTTTAAATAAAAGATCAAAAGGATTAACAATGCAGATTAATTTTCACAGCCTTCTTTGATCATATTTACTAAGGGTGCCGATATTTTTGGCCATGACTGTATAAGACTCTTCTGAATGCATCTCAAAATCAATGAATTCTACCTTAAACGTAAAACACAATAAAATAATATATTTGAAGAACCAACTGGAAATATTTGAGAAATAGAAATGTAAACATTTAAATAAGAACTTTATCTTCAAAGTAAATGAAGCAGAAGACTTACCGATCGTTCCCATCAAATGTTCACTGTTACTTGTAATGATGAGTGACCTAATCCTCATAATACAAACAGCAACCCTTGCTGTGCTATATTTATGATTTCTCCATACAATGACATGCTGTTTATAACTTTGAGAGTCATAATACCACTATGAGTGCAGTTTACTTCATGCCATGACTACTGAGATTTAATTGCCCAGTTAAAAAAAAAAAAATAAATAAATAAAAATAAACTGTTAGAGATAATATCTTCCATTTGGAAGAATGGTTTTAATCATGAAACACACCTTTATCCCCCAGACACCTGCATGCCTAACACTGCTATGAAGACGTTCAAGGAATATCAACGAAGGCAACACCATGATCAAAGCACTGTGGCATGCTACAGTTTATGTTTTAGAAACAGGTAAGGCAAGACTAGACTAGACTAGACTATGAACTAAGAACTAGAATCTAGAACTGGGAACTGGCTCCGTAGAGTAGCTATCACTAGGTGAGCTACTCCTAGTGTTAAGTGCTAGACAATACTCGGCCCTGACAGAGAGGAAGTCCATGGCTTATGTAAGATGTGTGATTGGCTGCAGCTGAGTGTAATGAGTGCAATGGATTGTGGGGACTGAAGTCCAGTGTAACAGTCTGTGCAGTGTGAGAGTCAATATGATAATAGAGCGACCTCTTGTGGAGAGTGAGCAGAAGGGCAGGCACAGGACTTGTAACACTAGCAGTCACAACGTTAAATAATTTCCAATCGTGCTCAAGTTTTTACACGTAAAACAGCTTTGTGAATCTCTGAACTATTGAAAACAGTTTTGCTGAAAAATCGCTGTGCCTGCGGGCAAGTTAACTTTAATGAGGTAATGAGATTAACTGAACATTAATGTATAATGAGTCAAGTAAGAAACAATCAAATTATCATAATGCAAACGGACCAATGTATTACAAATCAGAAATCTGAAACAGAAAGGCAAACTTACCTTAAACACGAGAAAATCCAGCCATGCATCGCCTCCATGACACTGTCCGTCTCTGATTCACAGTGCGGGTCCAAACAAGTGCGCTATACCTTTAGATTACAATTTACTCAATATTTCTAGATTCATGTGCAATGACTATAAAACATGTAAATACTACAAGTAAATATTAATAAGAGTTACTCTTCCCACGCAATTCATTAATTACATGAATTAAATGTGTACATTTATTTAGAAAATTATTGATCTCCTTGAATTGTAATATTACAAGTAGAATTTATGATGGTTGATTTCATATATTTTACAACACCACAAAGTTATTTTTTTCAGAGGTAGTTAGAAAATTGTATTTGCATCTCTCTTTATAGGTCAGTATACATCCTATGATTCGGGACACTTAGTTGTTCTACATTATTTATTTTTTTAATTAAACTGACAAATTAAAATGGGCATTTCCCCCACCTGGGGAACTGTAAGTCTTCAGGGGTCAGGGGCTGCCATTTATATAATCATTACTGAGCACTCAGCAGAATAGTGCAGCTGGATTTGGTCATGTTATGTTACTTGGTGTGATCTTTCTCTGTGTCACTGGGAAATAGTAAGATGTTGTTGTTCATTTAATACAAGGAATACTATTATATTGGTGCACACAGACAATGGTGTTGGGTTAATAGATATGGCATAAAATTGCCACACACCTTGCTTTTGTAGGTTGTAATTTTCTTAAGATATTTTTTCATGCAAATGCACTGCCAGTTTAATTTTAATGTTGCTGAGGTTATATTTCAGTGTAGCATCTTTAAAATTAATGGACCTTGACACAGAAGAGGAAATCTCAGATCCAAAGAAGCAGTCAAATGTCACCAGTATTCTGTTTCAGGTGACAGCAAGACTTATAATTTAACTAATTATTGTTGACTATAATGTAACTCATAATTTATATGTCAGTTAAATGACCTTAAAAAGCATATGTAGCCTCTTAAATTTCTAAAACTGCATTTTTTCATCTTAAAATATGTATCTAAATTGAGACCTATGCTCTCAAAGTCAAATGCAGAAATGTTAATTCATGCATTTATGACCTCAAGGTTAGATTATTGTAATGCTTTATTGGGTGGTTGTTCTGCATGCTTAATAAACAAACTACAGATGGTCCAAAATGCAGCAGCTAGAGTTTTTACTAGAACCAGGAAGTATGATCACATTAGCCCGGTTCTGTCAACACTGCACTGGCTCGCTGTTAAACATCGTATAGATTTTAAAATCTTGTTAATTACTTATAAAGCCCTGAATGGTTTAGCTCCTCAGTACTTGAGCGACTCTTATCACATTATAGTCCTCCACGTCCACTACGTTCTCAAAACTCTGGCCATTTGATAATACCTAGAATATCAAAATCAACTGCAGGCAGCAGATCCTTTTCCCATTTAGCACCCAAACTCTGGAACAATCTACCTAACACTGTTCGGGAGGCAGACACACTCTGTCAGTTTAAATCTAGATTAAAGACCCATCTCTTTAACCTGGCGTACACATAACACACTAATACGCTTCTAATATTCAAATCCGTTAAAGGATTGTTAGGCTGCATTAATCAGGTCAACCAGAACCAGGAACACTTCCCATAACACCCGATGTACTTGTTACATCGTACGAAGGATGGCATCTACGCAAATATTAGTCTGTTTCTTTCTTATTCCAAGATCACCATAGCCACCCGATTCAGTCCATATCCAGATCAGATGGTTACTGCAGTCACCCGGATCCAGTCCGTATCTAGATCAAATGGTGGATCAGCACCTAGAGATGACCTCTCCAGCCTTGAACGTCAGCGGAGACCAGGACAACTAGATGAGCCCCAGAGATTGATCCGCAGTGAAGACCTCGCACCCTAAAGAGAGCAGCCCGGAAAATGGAGCGCAGCTGGAGGAAAACAAAACTAGAGGTATTTCGTATAGCTTGGCGGGAAAGTACCCTATCCTACAGAAAAGCATTAAAAACGGCTAGATCTGATTACTTTTCGTCTCTTCTAGAAGAAAACAAACATAACCCCCGGTATTTATTCAATACAGTCACTAATTAAACGAAAAATAAAGCATCAACAGGCGTTGGCATTTCTCAAGAGCACAGCTGTAATGACTTTATGAACTACTTTACTTCCAAGATCGATACTATCAGAGATAAAATTGTAACCATGCAGCCGTCAGCTACAGTATCGCATCAGATAGTGCACTATAGATCCCCTGAGGAACAATTCCACTCATTCTCTATTATAGGAGAGGAAGAATTGTATAAACTTGTTAAATCATCTAAACCAACAACATGTATGTTAGACCCTATTCCATCTAAACTACTAAAAGAGCTGCTTCCAGAAGTCATAGATCCTCTTTTGGCTATTATTAATTCATCGTTGTCATTAGGATATGTCCCCAAAACCTTCAAATTGGCTGTTATTAAGCCTCTCATTAAAAAACCACAGCTTGACCCCAAAGATCTAGTTAATTACAGACCGATCTCAAATCTCCCTTTTCTGTCAAAGATACTAGAAAAGGTAGTATCCTCACAATTATATTCCTTCTTAGAGAAAAATGGTATCTGTGAGGAATTCCAGTCAGGATTTAGACCGTATCATAGTACTGAGACTGCTCTCATTAGAGTTACAAATGACCTGCTTCTATCATCTGATCATGGTTGTATCTCTTTATTAGTTCTACTGGATCTTAGCGCTGCGTTCGACACTATCGACCACAACATTCTTTTGAATAGACTAGAAAACTTAGTTGGCATTAGTGGAAGTGCCTTAGCATGGTTCAAATCGTACTTATCTGACCGCCATCAGTTCGTAGCAGTAAATGAAGAGGTATCATATCGATCACAAGTGCAGTATGGAGTACCTCAAGGCTCAGTACTAGGGCCGTTACTTTTCACGCTTTACATGTTACCCTTGGGTGATATTATCAGGAGACATGGTGTTAGCTTTCACTGTTATGCTGATGATACTCAGCTCTATATTTCTTCACGGCCCGGTGAAACACACCAAATTGAGAAACTAACGGAATGTATAGTCGATATAAAAAACTGGATGACGAGTAACTTCTTACTGCTAAATTCTGAAAAAACAGAGGTGTTAATTATCGGACCTAAAAACCCCACATGTAATAACCTAGAACACTATCTAACATGTGACGGCTGCTCTGTCAATTCTTCTTCATCAGTTAGGAACCTAGGTGTGCTGTTTGATAGCAATCTTTCATTTGAAAGCCATGTTTCTAGTATCTGTAAAACTGCGTTTTTCCATCTCAAAAACATATCTAAATTGCGACCTATGCTCTCAACGTCAAATGCAGAAATGCTAATTCATGCGTTTATGACCTCAAGGTTAGACTATTGTAATGCTTTACTGGGTGGTTGTTCTGCACGCTTGATCAATAAACTACAGTTGGTCCAAAATGCAGCAGCTAGAGTCCTTACTAGAACCAGGAAGTATGACCATATTAGCCCGGTTCTGTCAACACTGCACTGGCTCCCTATCAAACATCGGATAGATTTTAAAATCTTGTTAATTAGTTATAAAGCCCTGAATGGCTTAGCTCCTCAGTACTTGAGCGAGCTCTTATCACATTATAGTCCTCCACGTCCGCTGCGTTCTCAAAACTCTGGCCATTTGATAATACCTAGAATATCAAAATCGACTGCGGGCAGCAGATCCTTTTCCTATTTAGCGCCCAAACTCTGGAACAATCTACCTAACACTGTTCGGAAGACAGACACACTCTGTCAGTTTAAATCTAGATTAAAGACACATTTCTTTAACCTGGCTTACACATAACACACTAATACACTTCTATTATTCAAATCCGTTAAAGGATTGTTAGGCTGCATTAATTAGATCAACCGGAACCGGGAACACTCCTCATAACACACGATGTACTCGTTACACCGTAAGAAGAATGGCATCTACGCTAATATTTGTCTGTTTCTTTATTATTCTGTTTCTCAGTCCGTGTCCGGATCAGATGGCGCCAGGAGATGATGTCTGCGACCCTGACCGTCGGCGGAGGCCGGACACCTGGATGAGCCCCGGGGACATATCCCCAGTGAAGACCTCGACTTAAATACAATAAAACTTAAAATTAAACAAAATAACTATAATATAATAAAATACCTAACTACATAATACTATTATTGTTAGAAATTGCAACAATATAAAAATAGAAATATAATACATTTATACATTTAAAATTGAATTAATAAGTAAAAAAATAAATAATAATATCCTGGCCAGAGGAGAACTGGCCCCCCGACTGAGCCTGGTTTCTCCCAAGGTTTTTTTTTTCTCCATTCTGTCACAGAGGGAGTTTTCGTTCCTTGCCGCTGTCGCCTCTGGCTTGCTCAGTTGGGGACACTTAATTTCTAACGATTATCGTCAATTTGATTTCATATATACTATTTAAACTAAACTGAGCTAGACAATGACATCTCTGAATTCAATAATGAAATGCCTTTAACTGAAAATTGAGTGTTTAATTTTATTATTATACATTACTGACACTCTATCCTCCAATTTGATACTGTTAAGTGCTTTGACACAATCTGTATTGTTAAAAGCGCTATATAAATAAAGGTGACTTGACTTGACTTGACCTTGTCACCTAGACGGCCATCGGGACAAGACCTCAGGAACCAGATGAGTCCTTTACACAATCTGACTTTGCTGCTGTTAGAATTGAACTGCTGTTTCGTCTGGCCAGAGGAAAACTGACCCCAACTGAGCCTGGTTTCTCCCAAGGTTTTTTTCTCCATTCTGTCAACGATGGAGTTTTGGTTCCTTGCCGCTGTCGCCTCTGGCTTGCTTAGTTGGGGACACTTCATTTCCAGCGATATCGTCAACTTGATTACACAGATATTATTTAAACTGAACCGAGCTGGACAATGACATCATTGAATTCAATAATGAAATGCCTTTAACTGAAAATTGAGTGTTTAATCTTGTCATTTTACATTATTGACACACTATTTTCCTATTTTGATATTGGAAAGTTGCTTTGACACAAAGCATCTCTGTATTGTTAAAAGCGCTATATAAATAAAGGTGACTTGACTTGACTTGACTAACATCACCGGAAGTCCTTCATATCACATTCAGTAAAGGAGGGAGCCACCAGAGACGATTAAGAAGAAGAAAGTGCTGTCCCTGGCCTGAACCTTGTGCTGGTCGCACTATCCAGATCAAGAAATCCCACGATGCCAGGGGAACTTAAAAGGCAATCCTGGATGCCTGAAGCGCTATCTGGTTAGCGTCTCCAACGTTGCCGGAAGTGCTCAGTCTCCGGTTAATCCATAACGTTTCCACTCACGAATAGAAAGTGCATCACAGTCCTGAATATGTATCAAATGCACCTACACAACCAACTAATGCAGGAGTTTATCGCTTAAACCTCTGTACGAAGTTAAATAAACTTCACTACACTTAGTTTTAGCGGATTAACACATTAATTGCACGGCGACACACTCCGTATCATTATACTCTCAGACTACCATCATCTTCTTCCCTTTTCCTTTTTTTTTCCCGCCCCCTTCGACCAATCACACCACTCTCCTCTCCAAACTGACATGTGACACATCCTATCAGAATACGAATAAATCATACACAGTATATAATAACTATTTTAAATAAAATGATATAAAGAGTGATATAAACCTTGATAAACAACAAAAATTTATAGATATATATTTTTTTTTTCTTTCAACAGGGCTACAAACTAACTCCCAAACAAAAACTGCACTTCAATGACGATAAAATTATATTAAGTTAATTAAATAATTTATTATAAAGAAATTATTTTATTTAAAATTGCATTGCATGACATGCTTCTTTGCAAATAATGAAACAATCACTGAACAGAACCCTATCACTAGCCTACAGTTCACAGATCTATTTTGTGATTGAGATTGACAGTCTGCGTGAGGAAGACTTAAACCCTGTGGGGACAGGATTAGTTTCACAACATAAAGTAATTGCTGCTGTGGACATCTGTAATGTTTATCATCTATCCGCACTGCCAGGCCTCTCTAATCCTGATCTATAGACCATCCTGCAGAGCTCCAACCCCATCGAAAACACCTGAACCAATCATCAGTGTGTGTACAGACATGTGTCGGATCAATAGATGGGCTGGAGCTGAAGTCTGCAGGAAGACTGGAGATCTCTGGGATTAGAGATGTCAGTAGAAATCACTGAGATGGTGTGTGTCCTGTGTTTACTCAGCTGTAAAACCCACGCCTCTGCTGTCCTTGAACTCTTTGCGTGGAAAACCTAAACATTGCAGAAACCCCAAATTTGGCAGAAAGGCCCAAATTCCTCCACCACCTCAGCTGCACACATTCATCTCACAATAGGTGGTGATATAGTATAGTGGTAGTGGTGACATAGTTGCTTTAAAAATAATTTAGTTATATATATATATATATATATATATATATATATATATATATATATATATATAGTGGAAATCAACCACAAGGCCACATTATAATAAGCTAAATTAGTTTTTCACTACTGACTCCAGACATTCAAGCTACAATAAAAGAAATCCCCTGAATCTGTCTGTGAATAAAATGGTCATGCAGTTGTTTCTGTAAAAAAAAACAAAAAACATCACTACAAAAATAAAAATTGTGCTTGTGCTAGTCTGTTTGTCTGATTGGCATGACTTTTTTGTGTATATCAACAATTTGTTAAAAAAAAAATGAAATATATATAATAAAACAATATATAATAAAAAAAATATATTATAAATGTGCTATCTGAAATTTTCTTCTAAAATGAGCATTTTTATCAGGCTCCTGCATTTATGTTCAGTTATTTCACTTTAATTGCATAGAAAAGGACCTATACATTGTCATTAGAGTAAAAGTACAGAACCTAAACATAGGAGCCTGATAAAAATAATCATTTTAGATGAAAATTTCAGACGGCACTTAGAGGCTTTTGCATCTGAACTTTATGTATATGTGTGTGTGTGTAAATACGATTCAGTGCATTTATTGGGCACTGAATATTATTAATATTCTCTGAATGCAATCTTCAAGAAAATTAGGAAACAGACAGTATTTCTTACGTTTCACCAAAAGGGGACAATAATTACATCTTAACTCAATCGTTTAGAGGAAATCTGAGTTACACCATACTTCAACAATAAATGTATTGTGTTGTCCTAAATTTGAAAACAGGTAATATTTCTTCCATTTCTCGATGTGTTTGGACACTGATTACTGCTGCATGAATTTATACTAATAGTTTTTGGACTTTTATAGACTTTGTGCATATAAACATTTATTCATATCAGAAAAATACAGAGCAGATACACAAATATGTTTGGAACTGTAAAGCTCAACAGTGCATTACAGATCCAAATTTGCCACCACAAAAAAAAAAAAAAAGAAAAAAAAAGAAAACGAAAGGACAGAAAGAAAATGTATCTGTGTACATCAGTACAATCAGCAGTGACTGTTCATCAATAGGCACTAAATACACTAACAGTTTAAAGAGTTAACATTAACGGTTTAAAGAGAATCTCAATTGATTTGAGTAACTTGGCTGAACTGTAAGCATGAATCAGCACATTTAGACGAGAGGTAGTTTGATGTTCATACCACACTTGAGAAAAATACAGCTTTAAAATACAGTAACTGAGTACAGAAGAAAAATAAACATTATCAATAAACAGGAAGGGAAGAGAAACAAGCTTTCTAAACTAATGCTTTCCACTGGTTATACAGCGTTACAGAGTCAAGGGCCTAAAGCTCCAGAAGAAACGCTGTCAATGGCCTCTAATGACATGAGTGAGCGTGACTCTACATTCAGAGTGTTTCAGTAACATCAACACCTGTCTGCAGACTGTGCTGCATTTGAGTGGGAACTCTTTATCTCGTCTGGATAGAGACACGATTCAGTAATGATGGATCCAGTTCTTCAGATCAAATTCTCTGAGACAACAGACACTGATATATACATTTTGGATTATATGATCATAAATTATGCACATCAAATATAACTAAGTGTACCTTTTTCACTACAACCGCGTGTGTGTGTATGTGCGCTGGTGGGGGTTTCAGTGTGTGTGTTGGTGGGTTTTCATTGTGTGTGTGTGCGCGTGCGCTGGTGGGGTTTTCAGTGTGTGTGTGTGTGCTGGTGGGGGTTTCAGTGTGTGCGTTGGTGGGTTTTCAGTGTGTGTGTGTGTGTGTGTGTGTGCTGGTGGGGGTTTCAGTGTGTGCGTTGGTGGGTTTTCAGTGTGTGTGTGTGTGTGTGTGTGCTGGTGGGGTTTCAGTGTGTGCGTTGGTGGGTTTTCAGTGTGTGTGTGTGTGTGTGTGTGTGTGCTGGTGGGTTTTCAGTGTGTGTGTGTGTGTGTGTGTGTGTGTGTGTGTGCTGGTGGGGTTTCAGTGTGTGCGTTGGTGGGTTTTCAGTGTGTGTGTGTGTGTGTGCTGGTGGGTTTTCAGTGTGTGTGTGTGTGTGTGTGTGCTGGTGGGGGTTTCAGTGTGTGCGTTGGTGGGTTTTCAGTGTGTGTGTGTGTGTGCTGGTGGGGGTTTCAGTGTGTGCGTTGGTGGGTTTTCAGTGTGTGTGTGTGTGTGTGTGTGTGTGTGTGTGTTGGTGGGTTTTCAGTGTGTGTGTGTGCGCTGGTGAGGGTTTCAGTGTGTGTGTGTGCGCGTTGGTGGGTTTTCTGTGTGTGTGTGTGTGTTGGTGGGTTTTCTGTGTGTGTGTGTGTGTGTGTGTGTGTGTGTGTGTGCTGGTGGGGGTTTCAGTGTGTGCGTTGGTGGGTTTTCAGTGTGTGTGTGCACGCGTTGGTGGGTTTTCAGTGTGTGTGCTGGTGGTGGTTTCAGTGTGTGCGTTGGTGGGTTTTCAGTGTGTGTGTGTGTGTGTGCTGGTGGGTTTTCAGTGTGTGTGTGTGTGTGTGTGTGCTGGTGGGGGTTTCAGTGTGTGCGTTGGTGGGTTTTCAGTGTGTGTGTGTGTGTGCTGGTGGGGGTTTCAGTGTGTGCGTTGGTGGGTTTTCAGTGTGTGTGTGTGTGTGTGTGTGTGTGTGTGTGTTGGTGGGTTTTCAGTGTGTGTGTGTGCGCTGGTGAGGGTTTCAGTGTGTGTGTGTGCGCGTTGGTGGGTTTTCTGTGTGTGTGTGTGTGTTGGTGGGTTTTCTGTGTGTGTGTGTGTGTGTGTGTGTGTGTGTGCTGGTGGGGGTTTCAGTGTGTGCGTTGGTGGGTTTTCAGTGTGTGTGTGCACGCGTTGGTGGGTTTTCAGTGTGTGTGCTGGTGGTGGTTTCAGTGTGTGCGTTGGTGGGTTTTCAGTGTGTGTGTGTGCGTTGGTGGGTTTTCAGTGTGTGTGTGTGCTGGTGGGGTTTTCAGTGTGTGTGTGTGTGTGTGTGTGTGCGTGCTGGTGGGGTTTCAGTGTGTGTGCTGGTGGGGGTTTCAGTGTGTGTGTGTGTGTGTGTGCTGGTGGGTTTTCAGTGTGTGCGTTGGTGGGTTTTCAGTGTGTGTGTGTGTGTGTTGGTGGGTTTTCAGTGTGTGTGTGCATTGGTGGGTTTTCAGTGTGTGTGTGCGCGTTGGTGGGTTTTCAGTGTGTGTGTGTGCGCGTTGGTGGGTTTTCAGTGTGTGTGTGTGTGTGCGCTGGTGGGGGTTTCAGTGTGTGTGTGTGGGTGGGTTTTCAGTGTGTGTGTGCG
Source organism: Spinibarbus caldwelli (assembly GCA_039654775.1). Classification (NCBI taxonomy): domain Eukaryota; kingdom Metazoa; phylum Chordata; class Actinopteri; order Cypriniformes; family Cyprinidae; genus Spinibarbus; species Spinibarbus caldwelli. The sequence continues at coordinate 27,175,996 of CM077266.1, read as the reverse complement.
TTGGTGGGTTTTCAGTGTGTGTGTGTGTGCGTTGGTGGGTTTTCAGTGTGTGTGTGTGTGTGCGCTGGTGGGGGTTTCAGTGTGTGTGTGTGGGTGGGTTTTCAGTGTGTGTGTGCGTTGGTGGGTTTTCAGTGTGTGTGTGTGTGTGTGCGTTGGTGGGTTTTCAGTGTGTGTGTGTGTGCTGGTGGGTTTTCAGTGTGTGTGTGTGTGTGTGTGTGTGTGTGTGCGTTGGTGGGTTTTCAGTGTGTGTGTGTGTGCGCTGGTGGGTTTTCAGTGTGTGTGTGTGTGTGTGTGTGTGTGTGTGTGTGTGTGCGTTGGTGGGTTTTCAGTGTGTTTGTGTGTGTGTGCGTTGGTGGGTTTTCAGTGTGTTTGTGTGTGTGTGCGCTGGTGGGGGTTTCAGTGTGTGTGTGTGGGTTTTCAGTGTGTGTGTGTGTGTGTGTGTGTGTGTGTGTGTGTGTGTGTGCGCATTGGTGGGTTTTCAGTGTGTGTGTGTGTGTGTGTGCGCGCGCTGGTGGGGGTTTCAGTGTGTGTGTGTGCGCTGGTGGGGGTTTCAGTGTGTGTGTTGATCTGTTTTCAGTGTGTGCGTTGGTGGGTTTTCAGTGTGTGTGTGTGCGCTGGTGGGGGTTTCAGTGTGTGTGTTGATCTGTTTTCAGTGTGTGTGTTGATGGGTTTTCAGTGTGTGTGTGTGTGCGCTGGTGGGGGTTTCAGTGTGTGTGTTGATGGGTTTTCAGTGTGTGTGTGTGTGCGCTGGTGGGGGTTTCAGTGTGTGTGTTGATGGGTTTTCAGTGTGTGTGTGTGTGTGTGTGCGCTGGTGGGGGTTTCAGTGTGTGTGTTGATCTGTTTTCAGTGTGTGCGTTGGTGGGTTTTCAGTGTGTGTGTTGATGGGTTTTCAGTGTGTGTGTTGATGGGTTTTCAGTGTGTGTGTGTGTGCGCTGGTGGGGGTTTCAGTGTGTGTGTTGATGGGTTTTCAGTGTGTGCGTTGGTGGATTTTCAGTGTGTGTGTGTGTGCGCTGGTGGGGGTTTCAGTGTGTTAGTTGATGGGTTTTCAGTGTGTGTGTTGATGGGTTTTCAGTGTGTGTGTTGGTGGGTTTTCAGTGTGTGTGCGCGCACTGGTGGGGGTTTCAGTTTGTTTGTTGGTGAATTTTCAATGTGTGTGTGTGTGTGTGTGTCTGTGTGTGTCAGTCAAGGGAAATGCTGGGCTGATCAGACTTTGGACAGCAGGCCTGACTCTGGAGCGCTGGCTTTAATGATGTTCTGGATCTCTTTGAACTTGGGATGCTCTTTATCAGCCACGAGCTGCAGCAGAACAGACTCGCTGGTGGTGACGATGATTCCTGTGCGCGCCAGCCGCTGAGAGACAGACACAAACATTAGCTAGTGATTGAGAGGCCAAATATTTCCAAAATAACTAGCTACTCAGGATTGGGAAATTGTTTTATATGATTTAAGTTGACTACTGCATACTAAAATTAAATTAAATTTATTCCCATGCCGTTTTTTGCCTATATAACCAGCAGTTTTTTCCCCGAATCTTATTAAATGTATGCATCGTCTTTCATATCAAATTCTTACGTGTTATTAATAATTTCAGTTAATATAATAAGACACTATTGGACTGTTACTAATCAAAAGAAATCAGTATTAACAAAACCGATCATTACACTGCAGCTGAAGTGCCATTTAGATGAATTTACACAGACAGTTTAATGATGCCGATGATTTAAATTATTATTTTTTTTAAATTTACAAATATGAAATGTTGGGGGAAAATGCAATGATAGGCTACATTTAAATATAAAAGTAAATGGCCAGTAGGTGGCAGCTATGGAATGCCAATCCTGCCACAATTAGAAATAAATAAATGTACAAAAAAAAAATGTAAAAAAGCAAAAATAAATAATTATTTATAATTTTATTTCCTTATTTATGCTTTTTTTCCCCACATTTTTTAATTCTTTTTATACATTTATTTCCACATTTATGTATTTATTTACATATTTATTTATTTCCACATTTATATATTTCTACATTTCTTTGTCTGTAGGGTAATGAGAAGGGTGTGTTTTATGTCAGGAAAAGCGATGGAGCCAGAGAAGTCGAGGGGTAAGCTTTGAGGCCACAGTGACACCTTGTGGTGCCCAAACGAAGTACAAGAAGTGTAGTCTACATGACGTGCCTGTTGATAGTGTGGGATGAATGACTTAGATGGGCAATATGGCCAAAATCTTATATCACAGTTATTATTTCAGTTTCACGTGGGGGGTTGTTTCCGCTGGGAGGCTGCGATCTGTGATCGCGTGCATTTGCTGAAGCTCGCGAAAGCGTGCAATTGCTCTTTTATGCGGGCGGTGTTTTTTTAGGTTTCACTTTCAACGCATACAACACGTTTCAAAGATTCGGAATAGAAGAAGTTTACTGGAGAAGATTTTCACCTCGCGCCACTTCCCGTGTGGACAGTCACCGAATCAACTGATTATAATGGGTTCTCTTGGTGTAGACACGCTTTAGATACGGATTAATCACGTTTTAGGCTGGAAATATCCAGAATTAGGTCAAACAAAAGGTGTTCATGGGAACGGAGCTAGTGAAACACACACACCATGCATTGAACATACAAGCATCATGCTCATCCAAACAGCGCCTGTCGTGTGCCCTCAGCTTTTTGAGCTAACTGCATTTTTTTTAATGTAACCAAAAACAACATTGACAGCATCAGAAACAAACCCATAAACTGATGTCCAGGGGCATTTTTTTTTAAAAAACCATATTAATGTATGCATCATGAATATGGAATTCCACGTTCTTAATTCCAATCGATAAATTCAGTTAAAATAATTACACTGATTACGAAAACACCACTTGTTGCCGCAGTTCAGCTGTGGATTTGTTTCTGTGATAATTATATGTAGGCATAATGTGCTTATTTAAAAAAAATAAATAAAAAATCTTTTCATGACAAAATGATCAAAAAGATGGCAGGTAGGGGACATGATCGACTTCTTTTGTTGAGAGAAGACATTTATTTCTCATGGCCATGCGTTTAATGCACGAACCTGCGTGATCATAGCAACCTCGGATATTCAGAAACTAACATTACGAATACATTAAAAAATGTTTTGTATTTAATAAAGCGCAACATTAAGAAAATATATTAATCTACCTGTTCATTGTGCGCGTGATATGTTGCAGATATATGCAGTCCACAGACAACATTTTTGAACCTTGTTATAATCAACACATTTAAAAATAAGACGTGTGACATGCCTAGAAAAACATTACTATTTTTCCCATCCATCCAGCTTTTTAAATCCATTCAGTGATCATTTCTTTCTTTCTTTATTAAATTACGGGAATGTTACGGGTTCTCTGTACAGGAATTTTACTAGGCTAGGCCTAGGCTATACATTTAATTAAAAAAAATATTTTTTTTTTTGATAGCCTAGCAATTAGGTTATATGCTAATAATAATAATAATAATAATTAGGTTATATGCTAATAATAATACGAAGAAGAAGAATACAGGTAGACTAAGCTGTGTCCGAAATCGCTCACTCATTCACTAATCCCTATATAGTGTATGGTAGTTGAGTGGACTATATCAGAAGGAGTGAATGGAATGAAGTGAACGGATTCGGACGGTGACGTGTACACTGTGCGTGAGACTTGGCTGTTGCAAAAACATCTTTGTCACATATGTACTTTTATATTTTAGAAAATAATGTTAATAGCAATAACACTTAAAATGACTTTATATTGTAATCAGCTGTGTGGTTTCATTGATGGTATATTATTAATTTGTTTTGTAATGCTTATATGTTCATAATCATTAAATACTATTAAAATATTGTCAACAAAAATAAACTCACATTAACATGTTCATAATTTTATGTATTTATTGTTTGGAGTATCTTGAAACTCTCCCGGGCAGCGTTTTTGCTCACAGATAAGATGACAATGGCCGTAGAGCGCCCTCAGGCGACCGTTAATTTGACATCAGAATGAATACGCCACCAACGAGCATTTTTAAATATCCACCAAATTATCATAATTTTTGTAAATTAAATGGCATCTCTCATTCAAACTCGCTCGCTCCAGCTCGTCGCTTCTCCGCATTGGATTGTGGGAAATAGTGCTTCAGCGAGTGTACATCGGTTGTACACTCGAAATCAGAATGCATTGTGGGTAAAAAGTAGTGAACGAATGTAAGGAATGAAGTCGTTCACTCAGAATTCGGACAGCACTACAACATGGCTGACACTCGATATAGTGCACTATATAGTGGATAGGGAGAGGTTTCGGACAGCTCTAATATATAGCCTTATTTCTGCACTTTCTTAAATTCAAAAAAATGTTAAAAGAATATTTAAGCTAAAATATTAATCTCATCCCAAAGTCTTTTAAATCCATTCACGTAGGCTATTATTTTGGATTAGCCTACATTTTGTAGGCTAGCCTATTTATTTTATTTCCCGCTTGGTCTCAGTTCTTTCTCCTCTGCGCTTTATATACCTGCTCTGTAACCGAAGCTCGTTAACCGATCATTAGCTGACAAGATTATGATAAATTAGAATTAAATTAGGCCTGAGAATGGATGAGTCTGTATTATTATTCTTTTTTTTTTTACTTTAGTTTTAGGCGTACATGCGTAAATATGATACACAAAAGAACAAGATTCACACATCACATCATGCACCTGCGCTTTTTTGAATGAAAAGAAATTCATAAGCTAAATACGCGAAATATATTTCACTTAGGGGCCTAATTAATCAAACGAAAGAAAAAGCTGTTCCACGGTTAAAGAGTTTAAATAATCGCGCTGGCGTCTCCTGCACACACAACATGGTTATCACTTACGCTATTCCTTAAAAATAACCAATGACATTGTAAACCGTTTAACCGGTCCTGGAGAGCCCCCAGTCCTGCAGAGTTTAGCTCTAACATTAAAAACTCACCTGCCTGGCTTTAACCCTAGATCTTGATTGGCTTGTTCAAGTGTGTTTGATTAGGGATGGAGCTGAAGTTACTCTCCAGGACCGACTTTGGCCACCCCTGGTTTAATTGAATTAAAATTCTTACTATCGGTTTACAGTTAAGCTACACTGCCTTTAGCCTACCGTACTAGATCCACGCCAAACTTTGATAGGCGCACTGAGTGTTACGGATTCACTTAGTGCAAATAGTATCTATCGCTAAGAAAATATGCTATTTGCAATAAGTGTAGCATCTATCGCTATTTACACTTAGCGCAAATAGCCACTGCCTTAATTTTATTTTGGATATAGGGTATAATGTTGATGATGCTGATGATGATAATACTAACACTACTACTACTACTACTACTACTACTACTACTACTAATAATAATAATAATAATAATAATAAAGAAAGGAAGAATATAAAGCTACATATTGGCCTGCACGGTATGTGCAGTATGGGTTAATATAATAATTCTTAATTCTGCACTTTATTAAATACAAAACATTTTTTAATGTATTCGTAATATCAGTTTCTGAATATCCGATGTTGCTATGATCACGCAGGTTTGTGCATTAAACGCATGGCCATGAGAAATAAATGTCTTCTCTCAACAAAAGAAGTCGATCATGTCCCCTACCTGCCATCTTTTTGATCATTTTGTCATGAAAAGATTTTTTATTTATTTTTTTTAAATAAGCACATTATGCCTACATATAATTATCACAGAAACAAATCCACAGCTGAACTGCGGCAACAAGTGGTGTTTTCGTAATCAGTGTAACCTATTTGAAGGAATCCGGATTGAACTCACTCGTTAAGTCTGTTTTAGTTTCATATTAAACGTATCATTTAATTGAATGACATATTGACATATTTCTGCCTTAAAAATTTAAAACATTAATTTCATAACATTTTATGCATTTGTATAGGCTAATTGCAGTGTAAATGCATTCAGTAATGATGGCTCTGATGGCTTTTGTTGACACTGATTGGATTTGTACTAGTAACAGCCTTTTATTATTTTAACTGAATTTATCGATTGGAATTAAGAACGTGGCATTCCATATTCATGATGCATACATTAATACGGTTTTTTTTTAAAAAAATGCCCCTGGACATCAGTTTATTTTATTAAAAAAAAATGCAGTTAGCTCAAAAAGCTGAGGGCACACGACAGGCGCTGTTTGGATGAGCATGATGCTTGTATGTTCAATGCATGGTGTGTGTGTTTCACTAGCTCCGTTCCCATGAACACCTTTTGTTTGACCTAATTCTGGACATTTCCAGCCTAAAACGTGATTAATCCGTATCTAAAGCGTGTCTACACCAAGAGAACCCATTATAATCAGTTGATGCGGTGACTGTCCACAAGGGAAGTGGCGCGAGGCGACAAATCTTCTCCAGTAAACTTCTTCTATTCCGAATCTTTGAAACATGCGTTGTATGCGTTGAAAGTGAAACCTAAAAAAACAGCACCCGCATAAAAGAGCGATTGCACGCTTTCGTGAGCTTCAGCAAATGCACGCGATCACAGATTGCAGCCTCCCAGCGGAAACAACCCCCCACGTGAAACTAAAATAATAACTGTGATATAAGATTTGGGTCATATTGCCCATCTAAGTCATTCATCCCACACTATCAACAGGCGCGTCATGTAGACTACACTTCTTGTACTTCGTTTGGGCACCACAAGGTGTCACTGTGGCCTCAAAGCTTACCCCTCGACTTCTCTGGCTCCATTGCTTTTCCTGACATAAAACACACCCTTCTCATTACCCTACAGACAAAGAAATGTAGAAATATATAAATGTGGAAAGAAATGTATAAATAAAAATATAAAAAATTAATAAATGTAAAAAAAAAAAAATACATAAGGAAATAAAATCATGGCAAAATCACCAAGCAACGTTGCATATTTTCCTCCAATTCTTTTCTTAATAATAATTACTATATTATTAATCACAAATATAGCTATTTTTTGTTTTATCTTTGTTATTAAAAATAAGACCAAAGATGCAAATAAACAGTAGTTTAATCAGGAGCAGCGAGTAATGTTTGATTAACATTGAGACAGATCTATATTAAGACGTACTGTAATGCATGGATCTAATAAGCATTAATTAAACGTTCACGTAAGACATAACAGATTATGTTTGTGTGAAGATCGCCAAGACATATTTCACAGTAATGTACAGGTGCATCTCAATAAATTAGAATGTCGTGGAAAAGTTCATTTATTTTAGTAATTCAACTCAAATTGTGAAACTTGTGTATTAAATAAATTCAATGCACACAGACTGAAGTAGTTTAAGTCTTTGGTTCTTTTAATTGTGATGATTTTGGCTCACATTTAACAAAAACCCACCAATTCACTCTCTCAACAAATTAGAATATGGTGACATGCCAATCAGCTAATGAACTCAAAACACCTGCAAAGGTTTCCTGAGCCTTCAAAATGGTCTCTCAGTTTGGTTCACTAGGCTACACAATCATGGGGAAGACTGCTGATCTGACAGTTGTCCAGAAGACAATCATTGACACCCTTCACAAGGAGGGTAAGCCACAAACATTCATTGCCAAAGAAGCTGGCTGTTCACAGAGTGCTGTATCCAAGCATGTTAACAGAAAGTTGAGTGGAAGAAAAAATTGTGGAAGAAAAACATGCACAACCAACCGAGAGAACCGCAGCCTTATGAGGATTGTCAAGCAAAATCGATTCAAGAATTTGGGTGAACTTCACAAGGAATGGACTGAGGCTGGGGTCAAGGCATCAAGAGCCACCACACACAGACGTGTCAAGGAATTTGGCTACAGTTGTCGTATTCCTCTTGTTAAGCCACTCCTGAACCACAGACAACGTCAGAGGCGTCTTACCTGGGCTAAGGAGAAGAAGAACTGGACTGTTGCCCAGTGGTCCAAAGTCCTCTTTTCAGATGAGAGCAAGTTTTGTATTTCATTTGGAAACCAAGGTCCTAGAGTCTGGAGGAAGGGTGGAGAAGCTCATAGCCCAAGTTACTTGAAGTCCAGTGTTAAGTTTCCACAGTCTGTGATGATTTGGGGTGCAATGTCATCTGCTGGTGTTGGTCCATTGTGTTTTTTGAAAACCAAAGTCACTGCATCCATTTACCAAGAAATTTTGGAGCACTTCATGCTTCCTTCTGCTGACCAGCTTTTTAAAGATGCTGATTTCATTTTCCAGCAGGATTTGGCACCTGCCCACACTGCCAAAAGCACCAAAAGTTGGTTAAATGACCATGGTTGTTGGTGTGCTTGACTGGCCAGCAAACTCACCAGACCTGAACCCCATAGAGAATCTATGGGGTATTGTCAAGAGGAAAATGAGAAACAAGAGACCAAAAAAATGCAGATGAGCTGAAGGCCACTGTCAAAGAAACCTGGGCTTCCATACCACCTCAGCAGTGCCACAAACTGATCACCTCCATGCCACGCCGAATTGAGGCAGTAATTAAAGCAAAAGGAGCCCCTACCAAGTACTGAGTACATATACAGTAAATGAACATACTTTCCAGAAGGCCAACAATTCACTAAAAATGTTTTTTTTATTTGTCTTATGAAGTATTCTAATTTGTTGAGATAGTGAATTGGTGGGTTTTTGTTAAATGTGAGCCAAAATCATCACAATTAAAAGAACCAAAGACTTAAACTACTTCAGTCTGTGTGCACTGAATTTAATACACGAGTTTCACAATTTGAGTTGAATTACTGAAATAAATGAACTTTTCCACGACATTCTAATTTATTGAGATGCACCTGTACTTTATAGGGAGATTGCGCGCTTGCAGAGAGGCGCGCGCTTTGCCAATGTCAGTCAGCGCAATCGTTTTGTTTTCATCATGGGTTTGAAAATCATATTTCACTGGTTTGGACTCATGTCATCGAGAATTCTATATGAATATTCACAAAGCTGGAATGCTGCGCTTTGCAACAATAACCCTATAACTTGAGAAGCAGCAGCAGAAGAGAAAGAGATACTCCTCTCAGAAAACATACAAATAAAGATGATTTTAGAGGTTTAATTACTATTTGGAGCATTGGGTTCACTAGAAGAGAGCTTAATGAACTAATTTTTGTGAAAACCTCAAATTCGACCAAAACTGACATTTTTCACTTCAGTGCAATATCAGTTAACAGACTTCACTCCTCCTCAGGTGAATATCCGTCTCACCTCAAGAGCAAACATCCTGTCCATCATGCTTCTGGAGGACGTGGCATCAGCAACAATGTGCACCTCAAACCCTCTTCCGATCAGATCCAGAGCGGTCTGCTGAATGCACACATGCGTCTGCAGGAGACAAACACTCGCTCAAGCTTTCCTGAAGGAACGTCACCTAATCTGAAGAACTCCAAAAGAGTCCATTAATCAGGGTTCCCACTCTCGTGAACAAAAGATTCAAGGAATTTCCTATCAAGCACCTGACGAAACTATGTTCCAGTATCAGTGGTATTCATGAATGCTTGATGAGAATAATATATCAAGCATAGCATTTAATATGTCAACATAACTTTTCCTGTAAGACCAACAGTAATCTTAATGGGTACAATTTGTTATCATTTTCAGGTCAACAGTATTGTGAAAAACAACTAAAATGTGGTAACAGTGTATGAATGCAAGTTTGTCATTTTAACAGAACGCTGGGCTGCTGGTGGTGCTTTAGACATTGTTGGCCATTCAGTGTTTCTGTAAAAAAAATGAACAATAATACTGATAAGGTAATACTACTAATTCTACTGCCAATAACAATATAAAATGTGCTCATGTCCAATCACATTGTCTGCCTTCGCTCGAACTGATTCGCTGAAATCAAAACAAGGGCAGTAATAGGTGAGAGCCAGCCAATGAGATTTTAGCATTAGCTCCGCCCACTACCAAAGAAACCTCCTTCTGCTTGTTGTTAACGGCTTAATAATTCCAAATGCACTTTTAAGTAGGGATGCACCTATCGGTATCGGGTCCGATACTCGTACTCGTAAAACACTCCGATACCAAAGACCGATACCTCGTGACGTCATCGACAGAACTTTCAGTGCACAGAGACAGAATGTCAGGCTCGGCGGTGTGGAAATATTTCAACATTAATGATGACAACCCACGCATGGCAGACTGCAAACTTTGCTCTGCAAAAATATCAAGAGGAGGTACAAAAACAGTACTTATAATACGAGTAAAATGATAAAAC